>CACRXP010000497.1:67612-110596 GCA_902702965.1 Spirometra erinaceieuropaei
TCTCAGCTCGCCCCCGTTCTTGTCATCGGGACTGGATGGGTGAGAAAGGAGAGAGTACGGTAGATGCTGCTCAAGTCTGTTCCCCGCTATAAACTATTCCACGCGCAAGTTCCCGGTGCCGCGTGCACTCTGTGGAGCACACGATCGTGGTCAGCACTTACGTCGGTTGAACTACTACTACTACTACTACTACTACTACTACTACTACTACTACTACTACTACTACTACTACTACTACTACTACTACTATTACCACTACTACTCCTTGGGACCCGACGGGTCTTTGATAAAAAATTATTATTATCACTCAGACATGAGCTTAGCCAGTTTACTGGGTTGGCAGAACTTTTTATGCATATTAATAATGTCCGTTCTAAAATTATCGTTGATTATGCTAATCATACTATCACTGCAACTGTTGGATGATGTCAGTGCTAATACCAGTTCATGGAATACTACTAGACGTCGGTGGATCATGTTGCTGCAAACTTATAATGGTAAATTCCTTATGTCGACTCGAATTTACTGTGCTGGCTCTAGTTCTTATGCTAGACATTTAGTTATTGCCACCAGTGGTGACAAACGGCTACATCATAGACTCCACGATTAACGTCAGTACCAGCGTTGGGTTTCTTAACTCTACCGTTCTCACCTGCAAGGCCTCCAATCCTAATACCATCGTTATTAATATTTCTGGTAGGAAAACTACAGTAAGTGAACACGACACTTCCACGGGAAAAAGTAAAGACACAACAAAAGATGATTTCTGCTAGAGTTCCTACAAACATGCAATGCTGTTCCGTTCAAAACGTATCAGGCTTTATTTCTTGATCACCTATTATGTTAGCGGATGGGCCACTGCGAAAACGGAACCGATAGACCGCACTACACCACAACCCCTATCAATATTACCGACTAAAACAAAGTGACCCTGTCATAGGCCACGTTACGTCAAATCAGTCTGTGGCGAATTCGTAGACATATCTTGGTCGACTCAGACTTGGGCAGTATATATCACATTAGTTCCCAATGTTATACCCTGATTATACCTAGGTAGGCAATAAAAAATCCACATAAAGATCTGTCTTGGGATAAAGGGCCATTCTGGTAGGAAGGTTTGGGACGTGCCGAGGATAGGTAGTCACAGGCAAACCGTAATACGCTCACGTTGCCTCCCGGTGGATGCTAACGAGTGTTGCCTGAAAGTGGCTCAGCTAGGTCGGATTATCTTAGCCTCGTGTCAAAAACAAATCGGGACTAGTTCCAGCAGTCGTTGAATAAAAATCAACGACTGTGTCTAACTCGAAGCACACGGAGTAAGGCAACACCACAAACTTTAAGGCGCCTCAGGGCGGGTCAGTCTTTAGTCACGAGACCGCAAAATTGAGCTATACCTGGGGTGGGTGCAACCTACGGAATGCAACGGTCTAAGGCAAGCTACTGACTGGGTACCAGAGTGAAACTGTTTTTTTTTCTGTCTGCGGTATTACCACAGAGATTTTTTTGTCTTGTATAAATGTGATCTAATGTTGCTACAAACAGTGCAGGGACTGAACGAGAATAGCACAGTTAAGTGCAGGACCACGACCTAGGTGTACGTTTCTGTGTACTCGTCTGGTTCTTCTACGGGTGGACAGGTTGATACCAAGGCCTGGACTTAAGAATCCCCTCGGTGCTTTTCAACAGCAGACAAACAATCTGGTTAGTGCACTGCGGGTTCAACTTCTGCCGCCTTCAAAGCCCCTTACAATTTTGAGAAGCGCGAGACGCACTCGGTCGAACAATAGCTTTATGTGTCTGACGTGTGGGATGTCCACTGGAATCCATAATCAAAGGTAACATCCGATAAGGGTTCCTTTTGCACTGGCGTCCACCGCATCCATCGCAGATGGTTGCACCTGGGGCGATGACTGCTCGATTGCCAATACGGTAGTTGCTGCAGTTTTATCGCTCGTGTTGGTTGCTGGTGCGATAATTACACGGCTCCCTCGCAAATCGACACTGGCACTACGAGCAGCACTCGCCCGCATGAGTGCCATTCTCCCCTCCCCACGCGGCTCATTCTCCTGCCCAGGCAAGGTCTCAGCGCAGAGCATGGATGGCGTGGGTTCGTACGCTTGTTAGTCGTGGCGCATGCGGTTGTCACCCCCTACGAAAAATGTCGGCTGGCTTCCGTCGAATAAGCCGCGACCGGAGAGTTGGCGTCGTTCCTCCGCGTTGCAGCTGCCGCGTGTTCGCTCGTGCAGGGACATAGCAATTGCATCATATGAATATTGCAAGCGCCCGCGGAAACACTGCTCATCTCTAATGCTGTCTGTGATGATGATGAATTCCAGCGTGAATCCGAAATGTCAGACAGGCAGGGTTCTCGCTCCAGCGATCGCGTCTCCTACTTCTCAACTGCTTCCAGGAACTGCATACTGCTTGCATCGATAATCACTTAGGGGTGGTCTTCTACAAGGTGGCCTTACCGCAGAACTGAATTCGAGAATTTTGTTTCCAACTGGATCCTCGTTGAAAGGTCATGACGAGCGCCCGTATGAAATGGCTGAGGTGATGCGGCCTCAGGTCTCAGATTTTCCGGCCAGGATGGGGTCGACAGAAGGCATCTTCAATCAAAAGTGGACATTCCAGCCTCTCTTGTCTTTTAACTTGGGTTTATATTACCAGTATGCGCTCTGGTTTAAGTAGAGGATGAAGTGCTGTCATTTGAGTGTGTCCCGGAGCCCATGCCGTATGGTATCCCAAACAAGTGCTAGGACCATTTGATTTTGACTTGCCTGCGTACAGCTAACCTGCGTTCGAAACCCAGGTCCTCGCTGCCAAGTTACGAGGATACTACCGACTGATGTCAGCAAGTGACCAGAAACGACCAGTTCCCCTGTTTTTGCCCCTTCACAGTTGCTCAGTTATATACCCCTCTTCTGGTCTTTAGGACCGAAATGGAGCGAGCTCAGCCCATTCTGAAAGTAGGTCAGACCGGTAGCCTCTAGTTCTCACACCGCCGCAAACTATCACTCAAAGTGCAGTGCGCGTTCCCTCACTCTCCAAAAAGTTGTTAAATTATGCCCCGTGAGTCACCTTCAAAACTGTCAAATGCGCGGAGTAGCGACAGAACTACGCAGACGAATCCTGTGCCTAAAGAGCCAAAGCGGTCCAGTTTTGAGTTGTCTGCAGCGTAACTAACTCTGCAGTCGTTGCCCCGCCCCATCCCCCCTTGTCGGATTGACTCAATCGAGACCCCCGGAATATGTGCGCCCATCCCCTGTCCTTTGTGCAGCAGAAAACGTTACAGTGGCAAGTTTAACTGCTGCTGCTGCTGCCACTGCTGCTGTTACTGCCAGGTGATGACAGGCCTCCAGCCAGCGGAGAGCATACAGACAAAGCTGTGCGTAGCTGCCGACTGGGTGGACTGTTTCCTTCAACGCACCCACATTGTAACATGTTTTGTGAAGATGGTAGCGCCAGTCAGGGTTTGCACGCCAGCAAGCGTACAAACGAGCCGCTCCACGTACACAATGCCACTCTTATTCCGCCTCCTCTCGGTTGTGTTATTTTTCCCCGGGTGGGTGCCAACAATTAAACTGGGTCCAGAAAGCGTGGGTGGAGAAGGCGGGGGGATGTGGGCGAGCCTAATTGTTAGACCAGTTACGGCGAGAGGCGCTTTTGTTTCGTCAAAGCGTTTAGCTCTCTAACTGGTAATTGAGACCCGGTATAAACATCCCGTTTCGGCGTATCTGCTATTTTTGCCAACGATACATGCAATAAAGGGGGTTATGCGGGGCAGTGAACACTACGCTGAACAATGCTCATCTGTCTGGCCGGTAACCGTACCTCCACTGGCACTTCAGCAGACTGTAACGACCTGCAAAAGGCTTCCATTAATAGCACACCCACGTAATCGGTAAACGTCAGTCATCTGGAAGCCTTCATGCGAACCTTGCGTATTGGCGAAAAACCCACCTGTATGACGACGATTCAGAGGAGTGACAAGAAAGGCTCGAGCCGATGCGCCACGGTGAAACAGGTGCTGTCCTATCACCGAAGAGAATACTAAAGTGAGGTTCGTGCAGCGGAGACCTTGATCTTCGTACTATTTTCTTGGTCATTCTGTAAACACCCCCTGCTAAAGAACATACACAGGTCTGAGGTATCGTGTGCTGGGGCCTGAGAGGCAGCACTTATGGAAGTTGCTGAAGAATTTAATCAGTAGCAGGCTTCTTAAGTGAGTTTGAGAAGGTTGGACGTTTTGGAATTGTGTAACATCCTATGCGCCTCTCCTTCACTACAAGCACCTGTTCATAGTTCGTTGCTCCATGCGGTGTGCCTAAAATGGCATTTATTGTAAAAAGGAAAAAAATCATCATGCTGCTTTAGACCAGTGCTGCGTAGTAGACGAGAAAGCACTTTTCACATCAACTTTCTAGTCACAGAGGAGGGTGATCACCGATTTGACCTGATTGCAAGATGGAATACGAGTGATTAAGATCTGCCATAGGGCTTCAGTCCACGACCAGCGCAGATATCTCCCCCTCCCACCCTGGAGACGAGCAGTCAGTAATCACTAAGTAGAGCCGAAATAAACTGAGAAGGCGGGAATGACCACTTTTGAATTATTGACTATCGGCAGCTACTCATTTCAAACTCGAGACGAAGTCCAAAATTGAGCCACGCTCTCGTGGCCTTAAACATTCCCGATCTCAGCCAGCAGTACACAAGACCCGTGGCTCAATCACAAGAGATTCCGGTTAAGCACCCCCGGTCTTCCTTGCGGATAACTATTTTGCGCAGACAGGTATGTGGCTGACTGACAACAGAAATACATCAATAAACTCCGGTTACAGTCTCCTTTGCCTGAGTTAATCACCGGTTGACGTTCATGCTATGGGACCGTCATCTGATGGAGTCTGGATATAACGCTACCGGCGGCCGGGCTGTCTTTCAGTTGGGCGAAGTATTTCTTTACGCATTTATGGCAGTGTGTTATTCTGCTGAATTACTGCCTCTGTTTCTTGAGGGAGCCGGAAGAATCTCAGCCTGCCAGGAAGTCAAAGAAATCCAATGGTGACATTCGCGTGGCATAGCCTAGTGCGCTGTTTTCCTGTTTTTAGTTTAATTACCGCCATCAGTTAGCCTTACAGCTCGGAACGACTCACGACTACTACCCCCCCCCTTCCACTCCTCGGAATAGTCCCACAGACAACCTATAAGACCTGTGGTATTAGAGCGCGCCATTCCCACCCCTTTCGAGATTTTTCAATATCTTGGTGATACCCACTGCCTAATCTTTCCTAATCTCGTCACAGTGAGTCTTTTCTAAGCTTAAGTAAGAAAATACTATACCAAATTTCAGCCCTCAGTCTAGGTTTCTACTACTCAGCCGTTGATCTGACGGTTTGTTGATTCGTGCATTCTTCCGTCCATCACTTACTGCGATTTATTAATGTTTTAGTTTAGTAAAAAGGCTTTATTTGCATATCTAAACATATGAGATGGCCGACTTCACTCTCTCTTCCCTCTTATGAACTGTCCGAGCACTTCCACAGAATGCTATTGATGTCAGACGCAATGCCCGACGTGGCCTGAAGGGCGTTGTCTGCGTGGGACACACGAACATGCAACGGCAGTTAAGGGTTCACACAGACTTACCAAACAGCTTGATCTCACACGCATGCCGCCATAGGCCAATGTTGACTGGTTTTCGATTCAGCGCAACGGGCTACAAGGAGGTCTAAACGTCCTACGTCAACCGAGGGCAGATAAATAAGACTTAAGTGGTATGTTGCTACCGACGAGGACAAGAGAGACTTAAGTACGAGACAGTTGAGAAGTGGGCGATTTTACGCGAAATGCTCTACCAGTTGGGCAACAGGTCTGCGTCCTGTCAATTACGATCAGGGATGCCAACAGGTAAAAAGGGAATGGTGTCCACCCGTCTGGCCTAGTTACACATCGGAAATCGCAGTGTTCTTCTGGATTGGAATACTAGCGCTTTAACCTTGGTTGCGTAGAGGTAAGGGCTTGAGACTAAGGCATGGTTAGTTTATGACGAAAGATTGACCAGAACTGATCATGAAGTATAATTGAATTTTCAAGGGCTTCGAAAACCAATGAGAAGATTGCATGCTACTTAAGTAATCCTTGTTTACATAGTGTAGTTTTTGCATGCAACCAGAAGGAAGTTCATTCAAAAGAAGGTACTCTGAGGTAACGGAATTATCATAGAATTAAGCTGCATGATAATCAGTTTTATAGCCATACTTAATTAATCTTTTCCATACGAGGACGCATTTCGAAATTTCGGTTGACATTTCATGATTTAGCCTAGCTACTGTACATACTACAAATGCAATAATACGGCTCTCGAACGGGCTTAAGATATTTTTGACGTCTTGGGATTTCCCTCCCAAAGACAGTTGCTTTGGGCTAACAGAATGGGGTTCTAGATAAGACATTTTTTGTTTAAATAGAAAGATTAGGCAGCGGCCCAATCGGACGAGCCACTACTAGTTAAAGAGGAAGTCCTCGTAGCAATTTAAAAAAAGCAAGGCAATAGTTAGTGAATCTTTTGGCAGTTGAGGATTCTGGTCTCTAGATGAACGCTGAGATGTGACATTTTGTGATGTTCATTAGTACATATACGAGCAGAACGGACTTGGAAGCTGTGACTAAAACACTACAAGGCCACTTCCGCCACTATGACTTTTGATTACGGCATTTTTGACTACCGGTTATTGTATCTAGTAAATTGGTGACATCCGCGTAATCCTACCTTAGATACAACATCCAACAAAACCAACTTCCAGAGACAAACAAACTCGACAGCACAGGGGATAGAACTATAAGAGATGTACCTTCTCGTGAAATGTTAACTGTAACTCTGGATTTTTTTCAGTTCGAAAAGATTACTTAAGTTGTCTTGTAATATAAATTATCATGTTGGACATTCCAATCACGCCAGGATGCCTGCCTTCGAAGGAGCTTCTTTTCGACTGTCTGCAAAAACTATACTCCATAAAAAATTACTGCTTGCGTAGTATAAACTTTATTACTGATTCCTAACGCTCTTATAAATTTAACTATGTTAAATAGAGACTACATGAAAAATATTCGCTCCTTTACTCATCCGGTAGCAAATTACGCCTCCTTCAAGTTTTTTTCTTAAAGAGGAAGTGTCTTTAATTTCTTAAAAACGCTTTTATTTTCCAAATAATTTCTTGCTCCATCTGCTGTTACACATTCATTCGTGGTTTCTAAACTATATACTATACACATTCCGTCAGAGAAATATCGCACGTTTCTCTACGCTGCTGAGAGGCGTCATCTAGGACTCAAAACAGCGCAAGGGCTGTGGGTCAGGTTGTATACTTTATAAGCAATTTTAATAAACGTTCTGATTGCCTTGCTTAATTTCCGAGGAAATTAATGCGCGAACTTGGAGTAACTCTTTCGAAACAGGCCTTTTCAGGCACTGTCCGAAATTTGATATGAATATTTGAGCTGAAATCCATCAGCTACTGCGGAATAACCGCTTAATATTCACAAACCGCCAACAGGCAGCCAGTAGTATAGCATTGTGCAATAATTTACCCACTGACGAGCCGAACCCCTCGCAGCTGCGTCAGGCAGCGGCACAAGATCGGCGAAACACGCGTGTCTGGGCTTTTAGCTAATACCTGTGTTGTTAGTACGGTAAATTATTGCACAAAACGTTCTGATGTAATTCTAAATGAATAACATTTTATAACCTTGAAAAATCCCATCAATAGAAACATGTTAACACCGAAATACACTTCTCCTTCAAGTACAAACTTTGAGGAAGAGGCAGTTCGTTGCCAAATAAGTAAAAGAGATAGTATTTTGTGCATGTCTTCTTTATAATATATTTGAATTTATAAGGACATCGAAGATCACCGGCGGAAATTCATACTTCTTAAGTGACAGTTTATAGAGAGCGTATTTCTGCAGGCGGTCGGGAAGAATCTCGTTTAAAAGCCCGCATCCTCCCATGATTAGGATTTTGCTGCATGGTAATTAGTATCAGAACCCCACCCAAGTAATTTGCTCGAATCGAAAACATTTCTCCGAATTCTGGTTAAAATTTCATGAGATAGCCCATCTAATGTATACTGTTAGGCTTCCCAATCATTTCAATAGAAGGTGTGAGTAGCGGTCACCTCTGAGATCCTGGTCATGCGATGTGGCCACCCTGAGCGAAACGATGAGAGGGGCTGGAATGACAGTGCGCCTTCAGACATACGCCAGGCCTAGGGCAAGCAAACGTCGTTGAAATTAGAAGACGGCAGGGATCTTTTATATACCTCCCCCCCCCCCCAAGGACACGGGAAAAGGAACCTCCGTAATATAGGTGACTTTATGCTAAATTTCAGGCAAATAATTTCAGGGTTAGGGTTAGAATTAGGGTTGGCGTCAAGGCTGGGGTCGGGGCAAGGGGACATTTACATTTCCTGAAATTTATTGTGAGGCGTGGGTGGGACGTCCGTATTTCCGTGTCCTGCCCGATAAACCAGGGCATATGAATGATTCAGAATGAGAAATATTTTGTATAGTCTGGAGTTATTTAATGCCCAAGTACAGGGTCCCCCATAAATAGTTAAAATGTTCAAAATGTAAGAAAAATGTTCACACTGCCAAATTTTTTTCAAAGGTCAATGATAGTTACTCGTTATCCCATTGGAAATTTATCCATAATAAATATCGTTAACGACTTCGAAACTGCAGAATAAAATTTTACAAGAAACCCATGGCGGAAAATGTACTGAATTTCTAGCGTTTATTTTTTCTCAGTTACCTTTATTTTGGTGCTGACAGATATTACGAAACCGGAAGTATTCGACCGGGGGTCATTGGCGGGTCCAAACCGAAGGTTGCCACCCCCCAGGTAGTCGATGCAATTCATCAATATAAGACCGACAATCCAACGATGTTCGCCTGGGAAATCCGCGAGCGGTTACTGCGAGATGGCATTTGTACGAGTGATATTCTTCCTTCCGTCTCCTCAATCAACAGAATAGTTAGGAATAAGGTAAAGACTGCCCCCCCCCCTGTTTGCCTTACATTCTGCTCACAGCATTTCATTATATGTGGGTTCTGACAGAAAATACTTTTGATACACTACTTTATTCAATATCAGCCTTATGAGCTATCCTTGACCTGTCATCCAACTGGCTCAGAATAATCAACTTATTTTGATTTCGTCCAAAGGAAACTAGGTATTTGCTTGAGCATGGAGAGAAGACCCAGCCTACAGACAATTTACGTGAAAGGGCACGTCGAAATCTACCCTCTAATGACAACAACAAGCTGCAAACCGCAACACTGAACTGCCAGGATCAAAAATCCCCGGCTGCCATTTCCACTGCCGGTATCTCCACCAATATGGTGGGTCGACAACACAGCCTGAAACGTTTACAGTCACTGTCAGTGGGCACGCCACCTTCCACCTCTTCCATTTTGGAACCTGACTATGGCCCCGGCCCCAAGCCAAAGATCCTCGAGGAGCGCTATCTAGCGACCGAGTCATCTGCACACCCCGCCAACCACCCTCTCCCACACGTGACTCAAAATCAAGTAGACTGCGAACGCCAGAAGCCTGAGGGTGACCTCCTTTACTCAAATCTTCTTGCAGCCGAGAGACGGTTTACATTCCCTCCCTTCGCAGCTTCCCAAAAGTCTTCCTACCCGCTGGCAGAGGATGCAACTGCGGCCTGCGAACGCCTCCTCTGCATGGATAGAAAGGGGGTGGGCACCGGCTGTCCGACCTTCCCTGCCCCACCTCCGCCAACTACCATGTCATCCTTTCTAAGGGAACAACAACAGTCCCCTGCGGAGAGCCCGAATCCGCCGCTTGCTGTGAATCCTTGGAGCATGATGCAATGCGAAACCCTGAGTCAACCGTCTGGTCTCTACGCAAGGGCTGAGACCGCCCCCGCCTTTGGACAGGGAACACTGCGGAGGGGTTTTTACCGCAGTGGACTACAACCGACAGGGCCGCTATTTGGCACCCGGTCTCTGGCAGAGGAAAGACTCCTCTTTGACGGTAATGGTAGTTACACTCCCGAGAAGACCACCCCGAAGGCGTCTGCCTTCACTCCTTTGCTGTCCGGTCAAGCAGCGACGGCGGCGGTTGCAGTGGCCACTCCGACTGACCTGTTCCATCATGCGCTCATCACCAGGGGACTTCATTTGGCCGGTGCAGGAGCGACCCACCTAGCCAACGGAATACCAATCTCCGGAAACTTCAGCATAACTGGCCTGATTGGATTGAGTCCCGACCATTCGCGGAACGCCAGCATAATCGATCAGCTCAACGGCGAGATGAGTTTCACACTTCGACCTGCTGGAAAGGTGGAGACGCCAGATGGTCGGATGACAGCGGAGGAAGATGAGGAGGAGGAAGACGAGCGTGCCCAGTCGCCCGTTCGTCAATGTCTGCCCACGGAGACGAGGCACCTGACTGTCGACTCAACTTCAGGTGGAGGAAAGCCATCAAAATTGACTCACGATATGGCCGCAGCTACGTGCCCGACAATGAACACTGACTCTGGTATACAGACAATGGCAACATATTCGTCAACGACCGCTGCACATCCCTACGATCAGGGTAGGTAAAAGGCTTCTTACTTTATGATTAAAGTGACATTGGATTTAGCAATCACTCTCAGTAGGGCAGTGGGTCTTCAAGGAAGCATCTCAGCTTCAATTAAAATGCTAAGTGTCCTTCAATAGCTTGCGCGCAGTCTGTGGGATTTTAGTTCGGTCCACTCAAGCCAACGCCAAGTGCTCTAACGCTGCCAGCTCATTCCACTCTTGCGTTAAAAGAAAACCTCTGCCTGGAACTCAATCAAACAGGGTGTTCTTTCCAAACAACGTTTTTGAGGTTACGTTTGAGGTTTGAGTTGAAAGAAAGAAGTGATGATAGGCAGAATAACATCGCTCTGCCCAGGTCATTTTCGGGCTGATTATCCAATGCTCTAAAAGGTATGACCTTCATGCCAAATATTTATAGCAGCCAACAGAGTAGGCGTCCAAGTCGACTGCGACCACGTTCAACCCTCCGGTCTGTCTGATCGTAGGTTTGAACATCACGATCGTGGCCGAGATGACGCGAATTCGTGGCGTAAAAGTAAAGCGTTGGGACGTCGGACGCTCCCAGGTCGTGGACGAGGTATTGCTGTCTGGCGGCAGTAGGCAGGCCTGAAATGAGTGTCCTAATTCTCCTTTTCCTCGTCGGTGTCGCATCTCGACAACTGCGTCAACCACATCTGATTCAAAGCGCGTGATTTAAACTCGGTAAATGAATATAAATAAGGGGGGCTCTTGCGTTGATGTTTCGCCAGGGCATCTTATAAAAAACATAATAGGCACGAGGAAAGCTGTGTCGAGACTTGTGCACAGCGTATCAAGGACATAAAACAAGCCCGACAGACCTTACAACACCTTATGGAAAACGTGTGAAAAAGTTCTGCAAGAGCGAGACGTTCTGAAGGCAGCCTAAAAGAGTGCATGAGTCTGAATTCTGGTTAGTTTTGAGACCCTACGCGAACTGATCACAGCACAATTTTGTCCATGCTGACGTGATCATGAAATATACTAAGAGATTAGAGCTACACTTGAGGAACCTACTCATGCCGAAATATTAAAGGCCTGGCCAGCAACTTTTATTTCGACAATCAACAACCACGAACTGTGACACCCACCGTGTGTCACCACGGTGTGGGCCCAGTACGGTGGCTTGTGTTTGAACTAGTCTATAATGATGTAGACTTGCGAAGCTTCCGCCACACTATTTCTTCCGTCACCAACCTAACTCACATGACGGGACAGTGCCGTGGCGACTGGAGGCAGGCCCAAGGGGAGGAATGGAGGATGAAGTTAAACGGCCTTTCTACGCGTGCCATGTACGGACTGATCATTATGACAAGTACTAGACCTTTGCAGGGGTGTCCCGAATCTCATCTGCGTGAGAATACTATAATGATTCGGCTGGGAAGGAGCCATTCCAGGCTGATTCTCATTATTTAAAAGAACCGTGTTATTTCGTTAGCTGGAAACCTTCCAAGCCACGGCTCTTAGCGTGTCGCGAGCGTCAGAGGAGTGCGCTGATATGCCGTGAGAATGGAAGCTGCCTCACGTCTCCCCTTTCTTCACCCACGAACCAGTTCACTGTCTGGGTCTGTTAATCGGCTGGTGACGGGATTGAGCGCAATAGCTGACGCGTCGTCAGGGCCTACCTTCAGACGTGCTACCACACCCTACAACGTCCCGAAGTACTTATGAACTCGCACGAACTCTGACTAGCCTGCTTAGCGGGCAGTATCCGTTTTCTCTATCGATCTGCGATATCCTCATGAATGCAAAAAAATATTTTGCGAAGAACATTAATAGAAATATGCTGTTATTTGGTAGGAAATCATCTCTCCTCTAAATTTCACACTCGAAAAGTGGTATCTTTTGGATTTCAAATGTTTCGACATTTTTTAAGACCATGCAATGTACATTCTGATGGCACGAAATCTGTCTGTTTAATAATGCTCCTCATTAAGTATGCAACATAGTTTATACTCAACGCAACATTGTATGGGTACAATAAGGTATTTCCTCAATAACAGAAAGGAAAATATGTTACCCCCTACGCGGAAAGTATACGGCTTGAAGACTTAAAACCGTGAAAGAAAATGATTTTAAATTATTCAGAAATTGGAAAACCTTTTTGAAACCAAAGGGTTCCCTTCTCTCAAAGATGGAATTTGAAGAAGGCACGATTTGGTACCAAATATTTACAGGAAGCAATATCTTTATGGTGGTCTTCTACAAAATATATTAGCATTTATGAGGGCATCGAAAATCAAGGGAAAAATGCATACTACTTAGGCACCCATTTGTTTCCGAGTGCAGTTTTTGTAGGTGGTCCAAAAGAAGTGCATTCGAAAACTAACACCTCGATGTGTCAGAATGATCGAGGTATTACGTCGTATGCTAATAACTTTCACAGCTTCACTTAGGCAATCCTTCAAAGTGGAAAGTGCATTTTAGAATTTCGGTTAACTTTTTATGAGATCGGTTACCGACTGTTGTTACCGCGTGCCGTGAGTAAATCAGAGCACGGTTTTGGCCCAGCTCGTCGAGGAGGTCTTTTTTGTTCCAGAAGCAGTATCACAGGGTCTTCCGCCAGTTATTCACTTACATACATAACAGAGTCTGTATGAAATTGGGAAGACGGGCCCTTATTACAAGTGACTTTTGCGCCTCGATTGTCTGCCAATCCGAACATTTGACTTGTTGTGCATAGCAGTAAGTCACCTGGCTCTGATCAACAGTCATGTGCTTGAGCAGTGAAGGTTCATATCAGACGGGTCAAGCCTTTACTGGCAGAGTCAGGCCGTACTAGAATTGCTCAAGAACTGTTAAGTTAGCATTTGTTCACAGAGTGTTCTGGACCGGAGATTCACATAACAGTTTTCCGTACTGATGGATTTGTGCTTCTACATCTCCTCCAGCACCCAGATCTTACTTGTGGCCTCATGTGCTTCGTCCAGTGGCTTTACACCGCCAGGCGTTTCTGGCTGGCGTTATAAAGCAGATGGGAGTACCTGGTGTTTATACTTCTACATCTAGTGAGTCCTGCTATAGTTCCACCCGTCCCATTCTCCCATGACTGCAAACGTTATTCAGTGCACAGGATATAGGATTTCAGACTGTTTTACCACAATACCGGTTCTGGGCCAAGGCGGAATTCGATCGCCGTCTGGAATGTCTTAGAAGCCGTTATTCACGGGCGCATTGCTTACCCCTTTTAAAGGTTGGAGATTGTACTAGTATCCCAAGCAAATGCTGATTGGTGACGTCTATAATTTGGCTGTGGCTATTAGACATTACATGCGTGGCCGAAAGACATCGATCCGCAACAGCTTCCTTCTTTAGGTGACAGGGATCCCCGCAGGCACCTAGCCCGTAAACTAGGAAGGAATGTCAGGTTGCCATTGATTAGGCAGCTGCACCGTCAGCAGATTCAGTCTGCTGCTTCAGATATGGACGAAACAGGATTTTGTTATCACCAGCAGCATATTCCGACGGCCAAACCGGAGGAAGGGAGGGCAGATGCACCTTTGCTAGCGTCATTGGCAGCTTCTGGATCATATGCCTATCTGGAGGTGAGATGCAAGGTGCTGTACCAAGCCGAATGGTGGATAGACGACCATACTCTCGTCTAGAAGACGAGACTGAAACCCAAGGCCTACGGGAAAGCAACGCGTACGTGAAATCTGGGAACACTAAATATGCAGAAATCATAACGAATAACAGCAGAAAACCGACCCTAGTTACTAACCAAACACAAGTCAAACGGAGGATGACATTTAGAAGAAACGCAGAAAACTACTGGACAGTACCAAAGATATTAAAGCGTCGAGACTGGTTTAAGGACGACAATGAAAGAACCCAACCTCTCCTATTTAAAAAACACAATCTATACAAGACCTCCGTGGACCAAAGGGAGGCACAATCACAGCCGCAGTTTTCCAATGTCCACTACCAGTGTAGCAACAGCTAAGCGAGATGCGTAACGACTGGCTGATTTGCAAATCAAAAACAATTCAACAACGCGCAGGCCATTAAAAAATTAGGAACTGCCTCGGGGCCATCAAGGCAGCCTACAACCCTCAAAGCAACCAAATTTTGCCCCCGATCGGTTCCAACCTCTCGGCTCTATTGCTGCATTCCTGACCAGGAGAAGGCACCTCTCAGGATTGGTTTTCAGCTTGAAGGAGTTGACAGTTTTAAATACTTCGGGGCGAGGCTGCTGTCGAATGGATAGGGTATGAATGACATTGTCTCGCGAATTGATGCTGCCCAACGGGTTTTCTCAAGCCTTAGAAAAAGCCTATGGATCCGACGCGACCTCTCCATCGTCACTAAGATTCGCGTGTATGTACCGTACGTCTGTCCGGTCTGTCTTCCTTTATGGTTGTGAATGCTGGGATGTGCGCTTGTAGGACGGGCGAAAACTGGAGGTATTCGACCACCACTGCTTGAGGACCATCTTTCGAGTGAAGTGCACTGACTTCGTCTCAAATGAGACAGTACACGCTCGCTGCGACAACATAGCAAGGATAACCCAGGCCATCCAAGAAAGGTGACTGAGGTGGTTTGGGCATGTTCTTCGTCGTTCACCTCAGGAGCTCAGTGTTGCTGCCCCCGATCCGGCACCTTTACCCCATTGGGGCATCGAAGAGGGAGTCAACTCAAAACCTGACTCGACACAGGTCGTTAACACATGGAGGTGGTTTTTGGACCTTCGGTATTCGGTCTCCGTCGTTGGCGAAGAGAATGGGTTGAGCTGTGCAGTTCTGATGCCGCGGATCGTCACGCGTGGAGAGGTAAAGGTCGTGACATCATCGAGGCCGGATAGGTTATACATGATCGCAATCGTACCAAGAACAAGAAGTTTAGTACTTTATTGCTGGGGCGAGTCCGCAGAGTATGGGGCGCTGGGTCAAACGCATTCCACGGCCTTCATTAATCGTCCATCTTCGCTCTGGAAAGCAGCCGTCAGCAGACGGGCTTGAGTGAAGGCCAATGTTGGCATCGGTCGTCCGCCCTCTCCTCAAGAGGCGATCTAGGTAGTACAGTAGATGATCGACGGAAAAAGCTCCGGACACTGAGTTAATTCTAACAATATTTTGCAAATGCAGTGCTCTTCGAGTTCTGAGAGAACTAACTTCGATGTTCAGGGAAGATGGACAGATACTGCGAGAGTCAAAACAGGCTAACGGAAAGAATATCAATTAGGTCATGATAATTACGATCAAATCTCCCTCTCCAGCACTGGAGGCGAAAGGCTTACTTTCGTTCTAGCCGAATATCTGAATGCACATCTGGAAGAAGTCTACATCCAAGAACAAAAATCGGATTCGGGAAAAGCTGTGAAACTCCATACCAAAATGGTGTTTGGGGAACCATGATGAAGTTCGATGTTAGGAACCATTTACGCAAGCGGAAGGAAAGATATAAGACAGCATGACGGTACGTTTCACGGAGAGCGGGTAAGGATTGGCAAACATTTGTTCCGACAATTGAGGTAAAACAGATTTGTGTACCCGTCCCCACTCTCCTCAGTCTCCTTTTTCGTCATGTCGGTGGGTGCCCGTCGTGACGAGCGGCCTGGAATCCACATCAGTCGCCGAGCTGCTGGTCACCTGTTAAACGTCCGTCGCAGTAGCAAGGGTATGCAAGGCCGGTCTGCACAGCCTCTTGTTTGCGAATGTGTACGCGTTCAACACCACAAAGACAGTGGACTTGCAACGGAATGTGGAACTCCTTGTTCCCGGCTACTCGAACTCCAGACTGACTATCCGCATGCATCAGCTGACGTCAAATGATGACTGAAGCGAACAGCAGATAGGTGCCCATGGTACGCGACTCGTTCACACGTCTGTGGACGAATGAGAGTATCCAGAATGAACATCCTCAAGAAGATTCAAGGTCGACAATGCGATATCTTCTTTTGATTGCTAAAACAAGCCGATCATTTGGCTGGCTACAGTTCTCCGTCCAGAACCGTTGCGGCATACTTCTCAACAGAAAACTGAGGATACACAGTGCGGTATCTCTTATGTGGAGCGAAGACGCCGACAATGTGCCAGAGTCAGGAAAAATAACCAGACCAGTTTCATCGCAGTCACTTCGGTAAAATACTGGTGATGAAGCGGGGGGAAGCGTCCTGAAAATGGACGTATTGGAAATGATGAACATGTGTGGCAATTAGGATGTGATCAAACAGTCCTATCAGCGACGAGGTGGTCATGTCGTGAGGAAGATTGACGTGCGCAGTCAAATGAAGTTACTATACAGTGACGTCATTGTGTATGTCCGTAGACATGGTGAAAAAGACGTCGAAACAGGCACACTCCCTGAACCTGCCTCAAACGCCTAAAAATCAATCAGAACACCCCGGAAGACCTCATACATGATAGTTCAACCATCGATTTCGACGATATCCACCGAGCGCTTCAAGGTGCGAGAAGGGATGGCCACTTGTGCGAAAATTTAGTTTATAGTGATAGTGGACTTGCGCTGCATCCACCGCACTCTCCCCTCCTCCCCCACCTGGACCCGGTGTCATGACAGAGTCAAGAAGACCGGAGGCGGGGGAAGACGCAGGTGGATGGCACGGTCGAGCCCGCACCCTGGCATTCCACTTCACACCCCCTGGTCCACGCAACAAATAATCAGGTTTTTGAGTAACAATAACAATGGGGAGTCGCAGGGTCCCAGTGTGCGCGACTTCTGCCGGCAACCGGGCCCGCCACCACACCCCGAAATGTTGTTATGATGCGCAAATCCGATAACGCCCGCCAGGATCCGATATGGTCTCCGTGTTTGTTCACCGCATCTACCACGTGACCCGTTTGGGGGGCACACCTCACACATAATCGCTGGGGCACTTAACGTATTTCTTTATAAGCAGGAGCGGCAGTCTCAGAAAGCAGTCGAAGATGTAAGGTCTGGACAAATTCACAGGTATGCAAGAGTCGAAACCATCGCACATCGACTGCAGAGTCGGTACTTAGAACATCCCGCACGTCTGTCTTCCTAGAACTCATTGCACCGTACTTTCAGCCACCGCGTTTGCGCATTATGGAATGTACAGCAAGTGGGCTAACTCATGAAATGTCAACGGAAATTCCGAAATGCGTTTTCGTTTCGAAAAGATTTAATAAGCAGCGTTGTTAGACCGGTCAGTCTGCAGCATAGTTCTATGATATTTCAGTTACCTCAGGATGCAAACTTTCAAATGAATTTCCGTTCGGCTGCGTGCAAAAAACTACACTCTGTAAAAAATGGCTACTTAAGTAGCATACATTTTTTCTCATTGATTTCCAATGCCCTTAAAAGCTCAATTATATTCCATGGAAAGCATGCGAACAAATAGTCATTCATTTGCTCATTTAATAGACAATTATGTCTTCTTCCAATCTTATTTTCGAAAGACGGGTATAATTCGGTTTTCAAAAACTTTTCCAATTCCCGAATAATTTTGAACCCGCTCTACCGTTACACTTGGGTTCAGGGTTATCAAACTACAAGCCGTGTATTTTCCCCGTACGGAAAACCACACATTTCTCTACGGCACTAAACGGGAACCATATAGGGTTCATAAATTTAGCAGCAGATTTGATCCGTATTGTTAGCCTTACAAGCCACATTGGTAAATTCAGAGATATGACGATTTATGAACGGCCATTTCACGGTATTTAGAAGTCCCACAATCAGAAGCTCTTTTAAAACCGAATGATGTCCCTCCCTCTAGTATGAACTTGAAAGAAGACGTAATTTTCTATCGAATGGACAAAAGGATGAATATTTTATGCATGTTTTCCATGAAATATAATTGAATTTTTAAGGCTATCGAAAATCAATGAGAAAAACGCATGCTACTAAAGTAGTCATTTTTTGCAGAGTGTAGTTTTTGTATACAGTCGGAAGGAGGTTCATTCGAAAGCCGACATCCTGTGGTAACTGAAATATTATAGAATTATGTTGCAGGCTGACTAGTTTTACAGCCCTACTTAATTAATCTTTTCGAAACGAAAACACATTTCGGAATTTCGGTTGACATTTCATGAGTTAGTCCACCTACTGTACGTGAGGACGAACACAATCCTCGGATAATTACCCACCACCCACTTCTTACCTATATGTTCTTCACGCGGCCAGCATACAGAAACCGCGCTCTTAGGAGTACGAATGTTCATGGCGGCGGACGACACATCGTATGCGTGGAGGTTTGCCTGTGGTACGCATAAGACGAGCCTGTATGCCATGACAGCCAATGCTGTCAGTCTCATCACCAGTCTGCTCGGCTCAGGTGGGTTACTGAAACCCGAGGAAGGAAGGTACATAGATGGGGGAAAGATCAGTGAGTAGTCCGCTCACTACAAATAATCAAACACACTCTTAACCTTTCGCGACATGCTAAAAGTCCTGGCGTTGAAGGTTGCTATCTGACGAACCAGTCCGGTCCTCAAGCAGAACGAAGGTGAGGACTCGGCGGTTCATTCCTTACGTGATATTTCGATGAGGGACCTGAGGTCCTTCATTCAGGAATGAGGAGGTGAGGGGGGGGACGAATGAATGCGGATTTGTGCAGGAACTGCCGGTTCCACAGACACAGCCCGGCAGCATTCATCTAACTTTGGCCCGCCGGTTAAGGGCGGTTACCACGGTGAGGCTGCCGTGCTAAGCACAGTTTCGCGGAGCCCTATATGAAAGCTGAGTGCCAGAGCGGGACAAGTTCAAAGTGTCCTCCAAACTCACCGGTGCGTTTGACAGTGACCACCAGTGTATTGCTTTCAAGTACTGCATGCAACTATGATCCTTAAGAGAAGAGAAGAGGCCAGTTCCAGGAAGGGGACACGATCACTGAAACAAGGACTTTATTATCCTAACCATTATCTGACTTTGTCTCCGATGATGGATTGGAGTGTCAGGCTGAAACGTCAGGCTCCTAATGGTCTTTTTCCAACGATCTCTTTGCAATTGCGATCGTGCTTGATATGGTCGACCCAGACGGTGCCACCTCTGTTACCTCTTTCATTATGACATTCGCCTGAACTTTACGGGGCATTTTTATGCAATGGACATTCAACCGCATCGATGACCCGGGAATGACTGTATCTCTGGAAAGAAGGTTCCATGGCACACTCACGACAACTCAAACGCCGCTAGCGAGGGTCCAGCACAAACAAGCAGAAGGCGTAAAGAGTTCTTCGTAGCCGTCGTTTATGTTTTTCCGTGCACAGGCACTTGTCAGGGCAGTAGCTGTCTAATAATGGCATAAATACACCTGACACATCTGCCGCCCCAGTATCGCCTGTCAAATGGTCTCTGTCTCTGCCGCTGCTTCCCTGGAGATATTCTGGAAAAGTGCTCAACCATAGTTGAGAAATAAAAAAATAACTGCCTGATTTGCCTGTCTAGGGCCCATACCAATGAATCACCGAAAATGACCCCAGATGAATGTGACGGAGCCAGATTCTAGACGAACAATGGGAAAGTTCTGATAGATGACTCAAAATATAAAACAAAACCAGCCGCTTCAGTTGTCACGATCTGCGCTCAAAATGCCCACATTTGCACAATTATTAAGGATAGTATTCCGGACCAGCGATCGTTATTTGACAAAGGGGCAGAACTTCAAGAAGTTTGGATATCAGTTCTAACCTGTCAGGCATTTACGGGAGCATCGTTCTCAGCCAAATAACACTCACAAATTCTCGACGAAGGAGGGCGGAGCGTATGCTTTGGTAGTAATCAAAATTGGAAAAGTTGAGATATCCGGGTCGATTATTTGAAGACGAAGATAGGTTCTTCGGAAGAGGTTTATTTAAGTGCAGACGTTTCAAAGAGCTGGTTCGGCTTTTTATTGTCAAAGCGTAAAATGCACTTAATCGATCAGAAATTTCTGACGTTTCAAAGAGCCGACCCAGCTCTTTGAAACGTCTGCACTTAAATAAACCTCTTCCGCAGAGCCCATCTTCGTCTTCAAGTAATCAAAATGCCCTCGAAGGACGCCTCCGAATACCGGAGCCCGGAGTAGCGTGCCCCGTTTTTACAATAGTGCCTCCTTTCTCACCAGGGAATCCAGGTAGTGGATCGTGGCTTGATACAGTCATGTTTTACGCAACAATGTCATAAAGGGAACAGGGGTAACTTTTACGATCGGGGAGACACAATGGGTTTGTTGCGCAGCAAATTCTGTGTGCGCAATGAAGTTCACACAGATGCGATGACCAAACAGACACTGTTAAACTACGGGAAGGGGGGGGAGAGGGGGGGGCGATATGAGGGAGCGGAGAAGAGACGCATCCGGGCAGCACAGAGTCTGAAACGTTGACAGGTGTTTGTACTGACGACAGACGGAAAGCGTACTGCTAAATGGGAAAACAGTGAGGGGCATGGTACGGCGGCTCCTCATTATCTCTCTTTCCCCGTCTATCAGCTCCAGAAAGGCTCACTGGGAGGACACAGTAGAAGATAAGTCAAGCGTGAAAATAGTTATGCTTTCGCCCCGGTACTGACGAGCCACACCGGCAATAACGTCGCCTTCTCTATCCGGTCATTTGACTACTAGTCGGATGTCACTATTCTGGGGGGGGGGGATGTTGGGGGATGGATAACGCCCTTATGGCTGCCTTTGACTTGCGCAGAGGCGTACAATCTGTCCATCAAGGTGGATAACAGCAGTCGGTGAAAGGATGATGGCGTGAGGTGTGTGTCCTGCCACTGTACGAGACCTGTCGGGATTGAAGAGGAAGTAGCACAAAAATCAATACCAGGATGAAGTGATGAGTGCTGAGTAGACAGTAGGGAAATCCGGAAAGCAATACAGACGGTAGCTAATGGGCTAAGTTATTTACGGAGAGGCCCACAAAACATGAGGTAAGTTTTCTACCAATTGAAAATTTGACAAAACGGCTCTGAGTTCGGCTTAAACAAAGCTGTTGAAGCAGATGCAAAGGGTCTCCGCTGGCCAGACAGATTTCCCCCAAGCGGTCTGCTATAATGCAGCTAATGACCGCTTCTGACTCAAAAAAACGCTCGATCTCTGATTTATTTGTTATCGTCAGCCGGTCATAATCCAAGCTTTAGCCAAGAAGACCGGACATTTGAAGCAGGATTCAGGTGGTCATGGAAACAGGTGCTCTACCATTCGAGCCACGGACTCACGCTCTGTAGCCCTTTATCGGGAAGGCGTAAAGCCATGTGAAAGTATCCTTCCACGATCTAGCCTGCCTTCAGGTTCGGATACCAGGGTACCGGTTCTTAGTCCTCAGCAGACAGTCGAGCGACCGTGACTAACCCACGCCAAAGGAAGTGTTACAGCCAGAGACGAAAAGTGTCTTGGGGAAGCTCCGTAATGGTTGAATATCAAAGCCCTAGAGCTGGATGGAACGTCCATTTCTCTACCTCTAATCTGACCTAGTGGTTCAACGTTATCGTCAAATTAATGTAACTTTGCTCCCAGTGTGTAGCCTCGACCTGGGATTTTCGAGATATGACATGTCAAGGAGGAAATGATAAGAACTGACCGTCATAATCTTTTCACAGCGTCAGTTATTACTTCAGTAAACTTTGCTGGACATAAGGCAGCATAATGGCCAGCACCGCCAAAGGAAAAATATGACGCGAGCTCTAGAAGAAATTTCGACACCCAGAAAAATTAACACACTTCAGTCGTGGTAGAATGCTGGCTTTAAATGCGTTTTTTCCTACTGCCCAAAAAATCGCAAGAAGTAAAAATGATCGCTTTGGATGATAGGAATTTCTTCCAATAACGTCCGATGCTTTTATAAATTAAAGTAAATTTATAAAACTGATGCGTGAATGATCCCTTCATGCATTCATTTTGTAATAAATCCTATCCTCTCCAGATTTCATACTCGACGAAAAAATATCTTCTAGTTTTAGAAAGTATTCCAATTCCCGAATAATTTTGCACCCGACGTTTCATTGCACTTGCGTTTAGGGTTTTCAATCTAGAAGCTGACTCTTATCAGTTGTGGAAAATTATACATTAGTCTATATGATTAATAAGATATCAGAAATCTCCACATAATTTTGTAGTAGATATAAACTAAATTTTATATTTCGTAAGGAGCATTAATAAGCAGACGGATATGACGCCGATTGAGCGGACATTTCGCGGTCTTAAAATATCTAACAATTGCAGACATTTTAAAACTACAATCTCTTCTTTCAGAGTAAACAATTTGAAAAAAAAGTTTTACACTCAAAAGGCCACAGTAAAGGCGATTTATATGCATGCTTTGCACAAAACGGGCTGGGATTTATAGGGGCACTGGAAATCAATAAAAAAAAAGATTGTACTACCTAATCTAATAATTTATAGCGAATCTGATAGCTACAGGCAGCCGCAAAAGAGAGGATTAAAGAGTAGGCATACTGGTGCGATCGAAATGTCTTTATAATTCGTATTACCATATCACCTAAGCGTTCTCTTCTGATCAAAAACACGTTTTAGAGTTGCAGCCAAGATTTCACGAGATATGTACATCTTTTGCCATCTGTAGGCAACTGGTATTACAATCTGATAGGATGTCAGATTGCAATTTAATGTTAAACAAGTCGAAGTGCGGAAGGGCAACACTGAACTTCCGAAAAATGACTTAATACGAAGAGGCACTGCGCTGTTCAGTAGTACGCTGAAACAACAGGTTGCTCCACGACCCAATCGCTGTCATTGAAGAAGATACTAGATGCACCTCGACACGCTTGAATCAGGAGTTTATTTACACAAAATGACATTACACAAGCGCTGAGCCAAGTAGAAGTGCCTTGGTAAGGGAGGCAAACAATATCAAAATGCAGAGTACTAGGGACAAAGATTCGCATCCTAGTATCCGCGCTGTGGAGAAAGTTCCCTTTTACCTCTCTGAAGATTTTATTGAACGCAAGCCGGCAAAAACGCGCATCGGCGCCAGGACGAGTACTGAGTCGAGAGGGAACGGAAATGGACCGAAAAAGAACTGTGAAATTAGTCCGCCAACACAATTAATTCGAGTTTATGCAAAATTGCCGAGTCGCGGGAGACGGTGAAGTGCCGAGAGGGGCGCCGTACCCAGTTCATTTCCGGCAGCGGATGAAATCCAATTGACTCTCCGATGTTGGAAGACCAGGTGAGGGGGAGAGGAGCAGATGACACAGCAATCACGACGGACCAGCATCAGTGGCAGCAATAGCTACCGAAGGACCTGAGGTAGGACTCAGGAGGAGGGAGGGGACGGGGAAGAGCCTAGGAATGCAAAATACCCTAGTGGCAGCCGAGCGAGACGGAAAAGATACACACACACACGCACCCACAGACAACACAGCCTCCCCTGAGACCAGAGGCCGCAGAGGCGAGAATGACAGCTGATGGCACGCCGCGGGCCCAGCGCCTCCCATAATCAAAGCCAAAGGCATGCAAACGCAGAAGTGCACATACGTACGCACGCCAGACCTTGGACGCGCTGGGCGACGGCGAATATTGGATTCTATAGGAGAAGGGGAAATGTGGTGACTGCGGTAACGGGAGTGACAATCGTTCAGGTTCATGCAGGACGCGTACATATCGTGCTAGAGATGATAGAAACAACGAGGCCCTGGACAGGCCCGTAGGAACGGCAGGGCAGACAGCGGGAAGATGACTGGCGCACGGGACGGGCTCAAGCCGCGCCTACTCCCTTCACCTACAGTGCAGGTGCTCGGAATCTGATCAGTGAGGAATAAGTGCTGTTTGGAAGAAGCGAAAGGGGTTCTCATCAGTGGCAGCTCCTTCTCATCTTGAGATGTTACTCGAGAATGGCATTTCACTAACCGGTTCTGGTTCTGCAAAAGGGACAAATTTTGGCGAAAAATTCTCCAAACTCAATGACGCATAAAAAATTATAAAAAGCCGAATGCAAACGAAGTAATCTGGAAGACAAAAGTGTCTGAATTTCGGTCTGCTGACACGTCAAAGGTAGTTTAGCAGCACCGTGGCAGATTATGGAAACGCTGAAACTAATAGGAGACGCGCCAAAAATTGCATCGATGTTGAGCGGGGTTACCTTGCAGACAGTAGATCGGAATTATGAACCACACCCTGAAAAATGC
Organism: Spirometra erinaceieuropaei; assembly: GCA_902702965.1. NCBI lineage: Eukaryota > Metazoa > Platyhelminthes > Cestoda > Diphyllobothriidea > Diphyllobothriidae > Spirometra > Spirometra erinaceieuropaei. The sequence goes on from CACRXP010000497.1 coordinate 92,291, forward strand.
GATCAGCTAACGGCCTGAGCGCTGCGAAGTGTGGCTGCACTATGGCACGAAGGAGGGCAGCATCAAAAACACCAGAAGCACACGAGGTCTGGTCTCATGATGTGAATTCTTTACTTTTTTTAACAAGAAGGGATAATTTAGGGAAGGACAAATGGGACGGCCTGTTCTGATGAAAGACAATAAGGCGTGAAGACCATACAACAGTTCCGACAGACAGTATTTGTCGAAAGAGGGATTCAAGCGGCAAGGGTTTTTGAATAACTGAAGAGGCAGTGTGCACTTACGGAGTCAGCCAGTATCTATAGTTCTCGTTTTTGTTAAATCGAAATTTGTGATCCATTCTTTTTGGGTTCAACACCGGTTTTAAAATTGGTAGGATCGCCAAGACTGGTTATGATAATGAAAAATACCAAAAGATACTTTAAAGTGTACTTGAAAACAACTGTGTACAGTACTTTTATGGCCCCTTTATTAAAAAAAATCGGCAACTAGGTAGGACAAGTTGCCCTAATAATTTGTCCCCTTGTTCCAATCTGAGTTATTCTGAGGTTTGCGGCCCTAACTGCGGCTTCAGATGGCGACGCTTAATTTGTATGAAGGTCATGTGGGAGATAAGACGGTCGATATTTCCTGACTGCCGGGACGAAACTGGGAGTCTCTGGTCTGCATTTTTAATTCTAAGGCTCTCAGACATACTCGTAAAACGAGAATCGCACGAAGTTGGGCTGACTAACCACAGCTAATAGGCTAGAGGGGCCTCCTTCACAGTCTTTTGTCTTTGTCGATGGAGGTTATCGCTTATTGTCTATCAGTCATTATGGGACCGCTGCGTTGGTTCTAGAGCTGAAGATTCAGGTCAAACGAGAGTCGGAAATACTATCATGCAACCAGGAAGAACTCTTTCAACATTAAAAAAGAAAACTAAGAATCAGTAGCAAAAGAGTGTGAAAATATACCTCTTTTATTATTTGAAACAGTACCCGCTGTTGGTAAGAAGTGCCCAAACTTAAAATCTCATGTCTTAAGGTTTAAGCACCGAGATTTTAAGAGGTAGAATATACTTAACTTTTGACGACGTAGGGGACGCCTCCTCTCATCCATTAGAAAAAATACAATGATTTTGAGAAACCGATTACAACACGTCTATGTCCATTGATTGCAAATATTTGCTGTTCTTGCCTTCGTAATGTTATTCGGACATTACTTGACTTGAGGTTAGCAAAAATAAGAGATCTGGGTCGATAATCTGAGAAATATGAAGGGCTCACCGGATCAGTTGAGCCCTCCACATTTCCCAGATTATTTGATCTTCCCGAAACAGTATCCCAAATGGGCAAAACTAATATGAGCATCAAGGGGTATTGCCAAGAAGGGCAAGGATGACCAGACTGATCGCCAGCGGACATTCCGATCGCCCTTGTTTCTGTGGAACAACACTGGAGTCTAGATGAAAGTCCGAAGGGCATTATCGGGAATGCGCGCCCATAACAAATGCCAACATCAGAATGCGGTGGCAGGCTCACGCCATGCCAATTTGGGTTCGTGTCGTCCCCTGGTCTTGTTATGGTATAAAATCCTGGTCGCTGTACGTTGTGGACTAAGGGACGTAGTTGTACGCCTAGGTTCGGGTTTTCACGTGCCAGACACCTGCACCTTCTCCTGCCTCCGTCTTCTGAACTCTGCCCTGATATCAGATCCAGGTAGGAGGGAGGAGAGAGTTCGGTATATGTTGCAGAAGTTTACCATCACTCTGAACTAACTCACACGCCAAGTCACCGTCCGTGCTTCCACCTTACTTGGAACACGCGGTAAACATAGTCGGTAACGATGGTCGGACTGTCGGATGATAAATCTCGATTATTAACCGCCTGCAGATAAGCACTAATCGTTGTGGGTCCCATAACCGGTGATCCAGGCCAAAGCGGTCAAATTCGCACTCTGCTCCCAAAACAAAAAGTGAAACTGCAGTTGAATACTGGAAAAACTACATAGAACCTGCCGAACTGGGGAATTCCGTGAGGGAAATGGCCTGGTACAACAGGTGACCGGTAAAACCTGCTTTCAGACGGACGGACAACTTATAGGGGACAAAAGTGTTTTCAGTTTTGCAATCAGGCATGATCACACCGTTTTCAGACAAGGATACTGATGTATACTTTAGGGTAAGGTGATACCATACTAACCTTATCACCTTACCGTAAAGTATACTACTAGCTGCCTGTCGGCAGTTAACGAATATTACGCGGTTGCCCGCTATGGCTGATGGATCTTGGCCCGAAAATTCATGTATAAAATTCTCGGTCGGAACCTATAGACCTTGAATAAACTGATCTACTCCAACTTCCTAGGTAATTTCCGAGGAAATTAAAAAGCGACGACACTGAATACAGCTATGAGTGACGGTCCCGCCGTTGTCAGCGACGACGGTCACCGCGTGCCCACGGAGTTGCCACAGCACCTGTAAGTAGCGCGTAAATTAGATTATAGTAAGGCAGACTTGTGCGCCGCGCTTAACGCTCTCTCTCTCTCCCTTCACTTACCCACCTGGTCTCAACGGAAAAACGATGTCAAGACGGCTGGAGGTGGATGCGAACGCAATGGCTGACAAAACTGGACAGTCCCTCTACACGTACCACACATGATCTAACCCCCCTCCCCCCTGCATGTGCCGAGCTGCTGTAGGGGCAGCTTGCATTCCATGTGTGCAAGAATGCCATGCAGCAAAGTGAGACTTAGCTTCATCTAGATATAATTTCCCAGTATTAAAGGCATACCGCAGTGTCCACGATACAACTAAAGTACTCGATCCATTTATCCCTTAGGATTACTCGGCAGTCTGGGACTGGAGGAGATGGAGCGTAAGCACTTTATCCCAAAGACCCACCCCGGCCTGTCGGAGGACGACAGCATGCTGCCGCCGACGGCCTCTTCAGCAATTCAAGTGGGCACAAAGCTCTGCGTCACACAGTGCCACACAGTGAAGCACGATGGAACCGAGGCGGAACGGCTGAAAAAGGGCTTTTCTGGCCTGACCAGTGGACTCAACATCTTGTACCCATCCAGTCTTGGCAGCGCCGGCATTTCCAACAGCCGATTTTTCGAACTGGACTCGCCGCGAACAGGCGCTCTGCCCTCCAACTCCCTCCTCGCTTGTTCGCCGAGCAGTCGCGACGAAGAAGGCAATTTGTCGGGTGCTTATGTCCTCCAGTCAGACGACGGTCCGTCTACTACGTGTCCCGGCGACGCTGACCATAACGGAGGCTTGTACTCACAGTTCCTGCACCATCCAACGGTACCGACAAGCTCACTTCACTCCCCCTCCTCCTTGGGCTACTTCATGAACTCGAAGGGCAGGGTGGAGGGGGTGGGGGAGAATGTAGGACAGGAAGTCGAGGTGACGGAAGAGATGGACGCTGTCCGGAGATTGAGAACGGTTGTTCCAGTCAGCAGCCACGAAATGTTTTCCCCACTGTAGTATACTTTCACGTTCTTAAACTTACAGCCCTTGAAAGTGTGTACTGGTAGTGAGCTTGAGTGCGTGTTTGCGCGTGTGCCTACTTGTCTTAAGGCAGCGTGGGTTGTCCATAACGGCAAAGAAAACCAGATTCCTCAATTGTTACTTGCAAGCCTTCTTATGAATGTTCATACTCACCCTCTCTCAAATCTCCTCAGTACAAAAACTAGGAGTGTGGGGTGAGAAAAACAGGATGTCTCTAGAATTTTTATTTCTGAACGACTATCATCTATATATATACGTGAAATGAAGTGTTGAAAAAATTGCTGTCATCTTTGTAAATGATATAATTACACCATCATACTTTTTCTAAAATACAGTGAGTTTGTTTAATGAAACTGCCTACTTTTAAATTTTCTGCAATGTACCAGTGGGAGCCTTCGATTGATGGACAAACCTGTGCAAACCTATTTGCTGGAGACAAATGTAAACTCGCAGTCAGATAAGGACGTTGGTTGCGACCATCACGGGATTTATACAAGTTTACATATGACACTAGAGGATATCGGCGGCAGGTCAAATGAGGCCAGGAAGCCTGATATGAGAACTGGTTCAGACTGACTGATGCCTTATTTAGTCTACTATACCATCGAGAACTAAGTGCAACCGGACACAATCAGAGGTCCATCCGCTTACAATATAGGGGCCACACGGGAGGTTTTAGTGGTCCTAACCCGAGCGCCCGTCAAAACGCTGGGCCCCTCGCGAGTGTGTCTGCACCAGGGCTGTCTGGCGTTCGCCCACTCGGTTTTTCAACAGGCCAATCAGATTCGAGGCCGAGTTAGACGTGCCCTGGCTTAAGACGCTTTGACACCTTCCCGGACTTACCTGGGAGGCTGCCCTCCCGGCGCCGGAGGCGCTTTCCTATGGCTGCTAACTCCTTCCAGTCCCTTCTCCAGCTGTCGTTTACCAAGTATACAATCCTCCCAACCGGCGTCCATATTCTCATTCCATTCGGGGCCGGGCCCGAAGGTTGTGGTAGCCAGGGTCTCAATCTCAGCCTCGCCTTCTGCGAAAAGGTCATGCTGATTGGTCTCAGCCTACACAGTCTCTGTCATCCTTCCGCTGGTCGCTCTTTACCCTGGTTTGCTCACTGGCGAAGTTTGATTATGTTGTAACGCAGGTCAGGTCTGCATGTGCCTATACGTGAATCAGTGGTTGATGAAGACAGTGTCTTCTGCAAATTACAGAAAATTTCCACAGTGACTGTAAACGGAAAATCCATTTTCAAACAGCAAACACTAATTCGCTGGGACGCAGCTCTTGTTGTGGTTTGCTTCTCCTTCCCAACCCACAGCAGGGGTTTACCCAGCGAAGGATATCACCCTTGGCATACGTAGGAAGGAGGACACCAGAATGAAATATCAGACCTTGCTATTTGTAGGTCATGACAATAATATGAGGACCCCAGGCTGGATCAACGTTTGACTTCAGATGAGCAGACCCAATTGTATCGAACGCAATGATACATATGCAGACAAGAGAGTCACAGAGTCTATCTGTGGGATAAGCCCAATACGCGAAAATAGATAAGGTTCTAAAAGTCGACGATCAGAAGTCTATCAGTAAATAATGTCAAAGTACTGCCAACTTGACATGCAGGAAATACTGAGCGCAATAAACCATATTGTGTGACTTTTCTGCGGATGGAATGAGGTAGATACTGTTCAGCATGCGGTTATTACTGGGGTGCACAATCACCAAATTCAATATTGTCCGAAAATTTTAGTTTTCGGTTTTCGTGAAAACCCTTTCGCTCCCCAACAAAAGGGCTGCACCGGATCAAAACGGGAGCCAGACCGACCCACGACACGCCTTTTTCTGGCAGTGCAGAGTCCGTGGAGCCTATAATTATTGCCACAAGTGGGAGGCGTTGCGGCCGGCTTAGGTTCAGCCGGTACACCTACTCTCAGCACACGTTGGCTGGCAGGCAGGCTCGGACAGTCAACTGGGGCACGGCAAAGGGAAGGCCGACAGTGGAGACTCCATCCTCACTTCACATCAGCCCACTTTCCACTACAATAAGTCTAAGGTAAGCTCAAAGCCCTGCCTTGGCGGATTGCTAATTGATGGGATAAACCACTCTTTCACAGGACTAGGAGTCAGTCTGCAATGGTACAGTGCATGACCGATCTCATGAAATGTTGGCCAAAATTCTGGAATGCGTTTCTGACTAGGCAGGATTACTTAAGTGGGATCTTTATACTCATTGTCTTGCAACATAACCCTATAACATTTCGGACTCGTCAAAATGTCGGCTTTCGGAAGCATGTCTTTTTGACCTCCTGCAGAAACCACAATCGGTAAAAAGACTACTTAAGTAGCATACATTTTTCTATTGATTTCTGATAGTCAAACATATTTGTGGAGAACACACACAAATATATGCTTTTTTGTTCATTTGGTAGGAACTCACATTGCCTTCATATTTCATGCCCGAAGAAAGTGTATATTTTGGTTTTAAAAAAGTTTCTAATTACGAAATGTTTAAGATCGTGCGATGTCCATGCATGCAATACCTCACATGTCCGTTTACTAATGCCCATGATGAAATGTACAGCACAGTCCGGATCTATTACAAAATTTCATGAAGTCTGTGCGGCGTCTCCTTAAAGGCATAGAGGAATAAATGATTCTCCCTACGCGGTAAGCATGCACCTTTAAGACTCAAATTACTACACGCTGATACAATGGCAGATCAGGCCGAAAATTATTCGGGAATTAGGAAATTATTTTAAAACCTAAATACACACCTTCTTCGAGCATAAATTATGAAGGCAATGTGTTTTCCTACCAAGTGAGCAAAAGAAAGCATATTTTTGTGTGTGTTCTCTATAAAATTTATTTTAATTTATAAGACCATCGAAAATCAATAAGGAAAGTGCATGCTACGAAAGTAATCACTTATTAACCGAGTGTAGTTTCTGCAGGAGGTCAAAACGAAGTGCATTCGAAAGCTGAAATCCTGTGGAGTTCGAAAGGTTATGGGGTTGGGCTGCATGATAATAGGTATAACAGTCCCACCTAAGTAATCCTTCCTAATCGGAAACGCACTCCAGAATTCTGGCCAACATTTAATGAGATCGTTCACACACTGTACCTTCTTAGTGTGACCTTTATGGCAATCACATGCTTGTGAGTTCCGTGCCGCGGTCGTGAAAGTCTGATGCATGTGGAGTATGAAGAGGGTTGTGCATGGCACGCGTAGGCCAGTTGTTTTGCTTTGCCAGCCACTCTGTCCGAGCCTACCTTATCTCGCCATCAGATCAAATTTGGTGGAGATGGGATGGAGCGCGGCAGAGTCTGCGCAATTCCGCCTCACAACAATCAAACGCGAGTTACCGTCGCTGTGTCCACTCCTTTCCAGCGGCCGAACTGTCGTTAAGGCAGTGTCCCGAGATGTTGTGGCCTGCTTGTTGGCTTGAGCTGTCAATCACCCGGGTGGGCCGCGGACAGTGGGTGGCGGGATACCCAACAGTGCCATTCACCTGCAAAATAAACATGTCCTCGAGTCTTGCAAAGGAAAATTCGACTTTTGATTCTGACGAGGTCCACAGCAGGTCGGGCGCAGGGACTGTGACTTGCGCGTGCTTCAGTTTATAGTAATGGTGTGCTTGCGCGGCGTCTACTACGCTCCCCTGTTCATCACTCTCTCCGAGTTATGCCGTGATTTGGCGGCTTTCAAACCACGGCCTTTAACACACCCTGAAAGATTCCAGTGCGTCAAATTGTTTATTAGTGAGGAATATGCTTAGAGCCGACCTCACTCCTTCTCCTCTCTCCCAGACAGCAGCTCACTGTCCGAGTCAAGTGGTGTGGGAGATGGCGCGGTGGCTGACAGAGCTAGAGAGCACGACTGCGCGTGCTACGCACACGACCTGCCCCCTCCCCCACAACACACCAGCGTTTCACAATAAAGGGGAGGGGCGAGGACGGATCTTACACGCGTGAGAGCGTCAAAGAGGCCTCATTGATCAGGATCTATTGCAGCCTTAGTGTCAACCAACTAGCCGGTAATTCCACATGAACACAACTACTAGGCTGACTGTGAGGTCTGAGTTGAATCATCGATTGGCAACCTTTCAACGCAAGCATTTATTGCATCGTGGTAGTCTCAAGCGCATCAGATTGCTTACAGTGAGGAATATGCGTTGAGGGTCGACCTCAATCACTCTTTCCCCTCCTTTGCATCAAATGGTTTTCTGAGCCGGCTAGCCGACTGATCCTGAGATTTGGCATGAGTCTTGCAACTAAACAGTTATGGACCATCCTTACTTCAGGTGAAAATGGGCTCCGATCTAGCATCTCTGTTATCTGGAAAGAGGTCAAAGGCCATTGTCGTAAAGTTAGATATGGTGGATGTTGAACGCCATCCAATATAATATCTCCCGTCGTCTTCGGCGGCTTAACGCATTGGCAAACCGCCTGTTGGTCAGATGGCCCTTATATCAGTCATGCACTTAACCGTGTGGGCTGCTAGGACCATTTACGGAAGATTCCGAGGATACTGAAGCCTGTTCAACCAACCATGGCACTAGCCATTGCAAGTGCAAGTAAGTAGGGGCAGCGCTGAATCGCACAGTGGACTGCCTGGATTTATGCCGAAAGTCTTATTCTACGCTATTATATGACAACGGAAATGACAGTAGTAATCAAACAATAAACAAAAAGTAAAATTCATAAAATAACGGATTTTGAGTTAAGATGTGAAGTTCTGGGAAGTAATCGTTGTTGGTAGTGTAATTTCTGCAGCAGCATGCAAAGGTATGCCAAGATAAAACCCCATATGACACGACTCACAGTTTGCTAACAGGTAGATGGGGTCCTTCTTCATACCGTTGCCCCGTAACCTGCTTAGTTAATTCTAGAAATCCAACTCTTACATGTGGTTCCTTTGCTCATTTGGCAGAAAACTGCGTCTTCTTTAAATTCAATACTTGAAGAAAGGGTATAGTTCGGATTTAAAAAGTTTCTAATTATGAGATTTTTTAAGACCGAGAAATGTCAGTTCATAAAACCTTGTACCTCTGCAGTTACTAATGTTGTTTCTAAAGTCAACATTATGGCTCAGGCCAAAACTAAATTTTATGAACCGCGTATGGTCTTTTCCTAATAGTGTACAGAACACGGAAAATATACAGATTTTAGTTTGGAAACTGTGAGTGAAAGTGTAGTGGCAGATCGGGCTCAAAGTTATTTGGGAATTAGAAAAAATTTTCAGAACCGAATTATCCCTTCCCTTCAAGTATAAAATGTAGTGATGTAATTTTCTACAAAATGAGTAGAAGAATGAATATTTCTGTGCACGTTTTCTTTAAAATATACAGAAATATATAAGAGCATCGAAAATCAATTAGAAAAAGTCATACAACTGAAGTAGTCATTTTCGCAGAGTGCAGTTTTGCAGACGGCATGAAAGAAGTTAGTTCAAAAGCCGACATCCTGAAACAACTGAATTACATCGAGATCATGTTCCGCGACGATTAATTGGACAATCTTATTTAAGTAATTTTTTCGAGTCGAAAACGTACTTCAGAATTTTGGTTACCATTTCTTAAGCTAGCTCATCTATTATATATCTAGTGACCAGTGAGTTTTTGGTGAGACTTAGAGCCTTCCTCATGTAGCTCTCATCATTTAATATCTGGGTCGGTATTAAACGGGAGGCTAATGAAGGATATATGACTTGTGGGGTTATAAGCCAACGACCACATGGATGAACTCAAAGAGTTAGAATACCTGCACAATTTTTTAGGAAAGTAAATTTAATTTGGACGATTATGGAACATATATTGAAGAAGCATTCTACTTACATTCTGAGCATTCAGTTTGGTATTTGAATAATAAATGGATACCTGTTTGGGGAGTTCAATTTCGGTAACTTCCGCCCATGCCCAATCATTAAATTTGTCATAAACCACAAGTCAACGTGAACCAATTTGAGGTTAAGTAGACCATACTTGAGCGAATTTAATGAATAATTCAGGAGTAGCTACTATCTGTAGTGACAGAACACCTGCAAAAAACTTTCCTGAACTGTGCGCGGGGTAGGATGATACCGATTGCATCTGCACTTAGTGTACTGAATACCACCTGTTTACAGATGTGCCTATTAGGCTTATCTTAGACGTACGTTCACCGTACTGACCCCAATTTTCCGGGTTTATTTCGGTGCTACGATTGAAAATCGTGTGTTGAAGACCTTTAATTGTTTCTCTTGCACAATATTCAAACATATCACCTGAGGTACAGCCTCGTTTGCAGGGACTGAAGGAAAACGCAATCCGGTAGCTTTCTCAACATTTCTTGCAGCCAAAATGCATAAAGCTTGAAAACACCACAGAATTTTTATTCACTAATTAACCTTATTCGGATTCATTTACACGTTATTTATTTATGTTTCCGTTTTTTCTCTAGAAAACCAATTTCCCCAAAGCAACTTAGGCGTTTGATTACAACTCCAGCGTCTTCCCACTTATTCGGTCTCTTTTTGGCACAAAAAAAGTTGCCGCAAAAATGTATATAAAATCGACATTTGCATAGTTCCTTCATTCAGAGCGGCCGGAATCCAGACTTTCAGTTATGAGGAAACAGAAGTTTGACTTTGTCTGAATTCTTCCAATCTGTTGCGTGGGAAATAAATGCCCAGTCGGAACACATTAGGTGCTTAAAGGTCCCCAATGATTAATCTGAAGACGAAAATTTTGTGGTGTCTGACAACGACAGTGGAATATAACGCAGTAAGGAGGAGAAAACGACAAACGGCGATACAATTGGGCCAGCTCTCCTCCTCCTCCAAAGTTGCTCTGGGGGAGCCAGGAAGACGGAGAAACAGACTGAGCCCAGGCTGGGTGGGGAGAGAGGCATAAAAAGTGCAGGCCGGAGCATCCCACTGTTAACCGCTTCGTCCCACACTTCGGGGCTTTCACCTCGACCAATAGCACAAATTCTCATATGCAAACGCCTCCTGGGAAGCCGACGCGAAAGGAAGAAGATTGCGGCCAGTGGCCTTGGGGGGAGGGCAGGCGGGGGGGGGGAGTTAGATGCAAAAAACCCCTGCTCCTTTAAAAGTATCGGAGTGTTGGAGTGTATGTGCGTGTAGCAAGTGTCTTGGTCAATTCCTTGAGGAAAAACCAACCCATATTTCCCCGGAGGCCTCGTGCGCGTCGCGCGCTCTTGCGCGTGTTTGAAATCGCCCAGCTGTGTGTGCGTGCGTGCGAGCGCGCGGGCGCATTTAAGCCGCTGTCATGTGGTCCTTTGTGCGTCTGCTTTGTATGTGCGGATGACCACTGAGTTGGAAGACTTCTGCTCTGATCTCCGGCGGTACTTTTGAACGGAGTCCATGCCGACGCTAGTAAGGGGTCATCGAGTGGCGATCAGGTATTCCGTTTGCCCCGCACCGCCGTGAGGTAGTGAGAATTGTAGACTTTACAAAATTGCTTTAACAGTGAAATACTGACGGGCAGCTGCAGTCCAATAAAAACAGCGCCAATGGTAATTTCATGAGAACCAACTTAAAGGGACTTAAATTGCTGACGGGCTGTTAGATCTTCAGACTAGAAGACAGAAAAGAGCGAAGTTGACAAAAGAACACAATCTCCGGCCGCCCGAGAACGATACGCCGAATGTTGTTTCATGCATGATGCTGCTTCCGTAACCCGCAAAAGGTTTTGAGCGTATAAAACATCACTTTTCGTGCGGTCTAATTTCAGCATACACGTGATTTAAAAATGAGATAGGCAAAAAATTCACAATTTCCGCAAAATATGCGTTTATGTCCGCTCTGCCGTGCATTCATATTCGTAGAACGGAGCCTGAAATGTAAGCAACAATAGTCAAAATGCCAACGATATAAAGAGAAAGGCACGTTCTTCCGTCTGCGGTAGAAAAATATTAGTATTTTTTAGCGTAACTGAAAAATGGCCAAAAGCGTCAAAATTTTTCTTGGCTTCACCGAATAGAAGTGTCAAATACACAGAGATCCGTCGAGCGAATACAGCATGAAAGCCCTCCACACAAGGTGACCCATTAAAAAAATTTTCAATTACTCGAAAGTATATTCTTTGTTGACTTTTTTGGGGACTATCATTTTATTCAGCAACGAGGTTTCATGTTTAAGTGATTCTTCGCATGTGATCCAAATGACCATCTACATGAAAATGAACGTCAAAACACTCACGATTTCGAAAAAAGCTTCCAAGCAATACCCTATTTTGAAGGTTTTAATAGATTCATAATATCGAATCTGCCTTTATAGGTCATCTGTTAAATATATTGCACATAAAGAAGTATTCAACGATATTTCAAGACCGATTTGAACCCAACAGAGAACAGAGAAAGTGTGCAAATTAATTCCATGGAAGAAAAATAGTCCTTCTATGCAAAATAGCACAGTTACGACTGCATCTGCCAAATATATTTGAACTTACTAATTACCGACCGACCTGACAACATGTGGTCCTATTATAACGTTTATCCCTATGACGTTCGTATCGGCGAAAGTAAGCAAAGTCCTGTTTGCCCTGGTGAATAGGATCTCACTTAATGTAAATCGAAAAAATACAAAGAATTCTCGGGAAACCTTTTTGAAATATATACTCATAATGTAGGCTGTTGGCAAGCCGCCATAACTGACATCACACTAATTCCTAAAAGATACTGTAATGTAAACTTCAAAGAAACACTAATTTTAGGTGTTGTTTTATTTGCGCTGTCATGTTTGCTCAGTTTTTTGCGTGAACAGACATTATTTACATCTAAAACTGAAATTTACTCAGTTGAAACCATTCCTAACGTTTTCGGAATTTTCTACTTTTCTGAAAGTATTGGCATTTCTAAACAACGTAATTTACCTTTAATATTTGTTATGTTGTCAATCCACTTATTAGTGTAGATATTTGGTCCGTGCATTGATGTTGGTTTGCGAGTGATTGGTAATCATTCGCGAATTCTGGCGCTTTTCTTCGGGTACGTCACCTACTGCATTTAAAGGGAGTGTCCTGCTCATGCCAAAAATAACTAAGTCAGATCATTTTTGACAAGACAACTTATCTCATGCACACTCCTCAAACTAACCAAAATGCAAAACCTACAACTCGCAAAGGAGAATCGGATGTGATCCAAATACGATCGGCCAACGTAACTTCGACGAGTTTAAATGATGCACATTTAGTTCATTTGTTAAACTTCTACTAATTATGAAGTCCCTTGCCTTGCCTAAATAAGATGCTACGAGACGAATCTTTTTTACGTCTAAAATCTATTAGTCCATATGGATCAATCTGACTGTAGTCGAAATAATGGCGATTTGAGAGAGAGGCATACTCCTGGATATTGAACAAGATTAAAAGTTAGGCAAAAACATTCACATGGGAGGCGTTTAGGAAATCGAAAATCAAAAATGACGTAGGCTTTGGAATTGTCTATTCAAAGAAATTTTCAAAAATAGACTAGCTAATGGATGTGGGGAGTGGTTTTGACTTCAGACCAGAAGGAAATCCACGAAATGATCACTTAGCTGGAGACACTGGTAGCAAATGCGGACAATTTTAAGAGAGGCCGAACAACAAGCACTTGGAAAAAAGGTAATTATACTGACTCTGACTGCAAGACACAAAACACACCAATAACCGCGGGACAGGTTCATTACCCTATGTGGACTAAATCTTGATATCACAGCAATATTTTTCCGGTATGCATCCAAAGCACACACGGTAGCATTTATTCGGACGGACAAATTTCGCAACGGCTTGCCAACTGCAACCTGTCCTTGCATAACAGACATCACGGATGAGAAAGATACCCGAGATTTGAACTTCCACAGAAAAAATCAATACAAAACAGCAAGGTCATCGTTAACTGCGCGCAGACCAATCAATAAAAATGGCAATTTAAAAACACGACTTGGGAAAGAAAGTGGGAAATTTAGCACGTAGACGGTGTGTGCAAATCAAAGGTCTGAGAGTTACCAGGGCAAGCTGGGGTTAAGTATGTGGCCTAACTGTTTGTATAAGTCAGGTTCTCCTGCCAAATGTAGGCTGTATCAAATTAGCGCGTTTTATTGATTAGTCTGCGTGCAGTAAAAGATGATCTTTCTGTTTTGTATTGATTTTCTCTGTGGAAGTTCAAATATCGGTATCCTTGTCATTGATTATCTCTGGTATGCAGGGGCAGCTTGCAGTAAATAAGCCGCCACGAAATTTACTGGTTCCAATAAATTCTGCTGTGTTTTTTATTTATCCGGGAGCGATATGTTTTCATAAAAACACTTGAATGCTTCTCAGTATCTGACCGAGGACTGTGAGAGAAATCCCGTAACTTGTGCTGCGGCTGACCTAGGATTCAGCAAACGAAAATGGCATTTATTATCCAAGATAAATTTTCATTATGAGTATACACGGGGAGAAAAGGCCCATGACATAGAGAGGGAACGTTTGTTTTATCCAAACATTTGCATTAAGAGTGACATTCCTTCAGGGTATTCTTCGCCTGACTCTCGACTAAAGTCGATGTTGTCATCATTAGTCGACGAAAAACCGTTTCGCAGTAAATACGGAACTAAATAGAAGAGGAACTCCTTACTATCCTAGATCACAACGGGCATAGCAACCGACCTGCTGTTCAATGATAGCATGCTGGATTTAGAAAAGTGTTCAGTTACCACGAGGGCTCGGATTCGAACCTTAAGTGTCCCAAATCTGGGGCTGGGTACCCCTGGCTGACGACATCTTAGAAGAGGCCATCCCGGTCTTCATTATAATTGTCACTACCCCTTTTCTGCATATAAGGGGTTTTTATATGACTGCCTAAGAGGACCCCAGATTGAATTTCAAGGCACAGTGGGACGAGCATATCTCTAATCACCTCCCCTCTGCAAGAAGAAGTACCAACAAAAACAAGGGATATTGGAACGACCAGCTATGATTTCTTAGCCGCTGTCAGCCGGCCATACCCAGCCCCAGGTCTGGATGACGTGGGAATCGAACCCGGAGTCCTTTGTCCACTGAGCACCCTTAAGTCCAATGATCTACTATTAAGCCATTAGTCTGTTGTCCTGTCGGTGACTGGAAATAGTAACTGTGCTGGGAGAGTAGTTCGCTGATCAGGCTACGGTTCATGCTCGTCTTATTTTATCGTGTTGTACTGGAGGATGGGAATGTTATGACATATAAGTTGTGGCAGAAATGGTTCTATGGAACGCTAGGAAATGTTACTTCTGGATAACATGGGGCTGTTTAAGTAGTATGTATTTTCCACATTGATTTTCGATGGTCTTATAAATCCGAATATATTTTATAGAAAAAATGCACAAAACATGCATTATTTTACTTGTTTGATATAAAATCCCATAGTCTTTACGTTTTATACTCTTAGAAAGGCTATCTTTTAGTCTTAAAAATTTTCTAATTATGAGATTTATAGACCGTGTGATGTCCATACATACAGAATCGCACATTTCCACTTACCAATGCTTCTCACGTGATGTACAATATAGACCACATCCATCGATAATTTTTCAAACTATTTATGGTATCTCCTTAAAGGCATGGAGAAATATATGATTTATCTTACGCGGGAATCATGCACCTTGCAGACTGAAATCGCCAAACACTAATTCGACCGCTGATCAATCTCGAAATTATTATTGAATTGGAAACCAAAACCTTAATACATACTTTCTTCGAGTAAAAAATGTAAAGACGATGCAATTTTCTGTCAAACAAGCAAAATAATGCATATTTTATGCACATCTTCTATAAAATATATTTCAATTTATAAGACCATCGAAAATCAATGCGAAAAATGCACACCGCTTAAGTAGTCACTGTTTACCAATTGCAGATCCTACAAGGGGCCGAAAAGAAGTACATTCAAAAGCTGACATCCTGCCAAGTGCGAAATACTATTGGATTATTCTACATGATAATCCACCTTAAAACCCTACCTAGGTAATACTTCCTAATCGAAAACACATTTTAGAATTTCCGCCAACATTTCACGAGGTCGGCCACGCACTGTACCTGGGTTACGAAGTGGTCATTTGTGTCTCCCCCCGCTTTGTCGATGTTCCTCCACGTATTCTCACCAGTCGCGAGGGCTCTACAATGAATCCCAAGGCTCAAAAGTATAAGCATGTCCCGTAAACAGATGGGTGGGCACCTCCTCCATTATATGCGCACGCTTACTGGCACGAAAGGATTTCAGCTTAAGTCAAAGGAGAGAGATATCATAGGAGTCTATTTTGGCAAAGCAACATATCTAGGGTGTTTCATAAGGAAAGTAACCTCAAGCCAGAAAAGATCACCAATTTTCCAGTTGGTCCCCGTTATGGCGATTTAAGATATCATTTAGTAAACATTTAAACGGGAGAATGATGTGTCAAGGAAGAAGAACACGTCGGTGAAATCCATCAGAAATAATTCCACTTCCTGGACAGTGCTGCATGCATCAGTTCATTTGAGGATTTAAAACCTCGTCGACCCGAAGTAAATACACAAAATCACAAAACCTCGAACACCAAGCGTCTAGTAGAAGCCAGGTTGCTCTGACAGGGAGCATGAAACTATTTTAGAGTTCACACGGCTAAACAGACATCATCGTGAACGAGGCGTCGACACCGACTGCCTTCTACTGCAGTCTCACTCACGATGACCCAGAAACCGAAGTCTGACTGGCAGACATATGTTGCGAAGAGCGGAAAATCAGCACAACTGTCTGGCCATCGTTAGCCCACCCACTTACAAAAGCCTTGCAACATCGTCTAGGTAAGCATGCACAGACTAAACTTTTTATGGATACCCTGCTCCTAAAACAGTATCTTGAGGGTCTTAATCGTTTGTCAGTCTTAACTCTCTTCGAAAATTTGCACTAATATGCCTTAGAAACACCAGTAGTTTGTTAATTCCAAAAACGAGCAGACATATAGTATGCAAGTGGCCACGTTTCAGGAGACGTCAGTCTCATAACAGCGTTGCAATGCCAGGCGTGTTTTGCACAACATTAAGAAATTAAAGATAGATTTTTTCCCTAGCCAACAAAATCCGAGCTCTAGGTAGACAAGCGAAATCTATTAAATTATTCTACTTAACTGAAGAGCATGCAAGTGCACCTCATATGGAGTGGGGTCAAACCAATGGCCCAGACGTTTGCACCTGCGCCTAGCACACGTGGGTACACAGCACTCACTGTGGGTTTCCTTAAAGTACATAGGTTCGGACCGTTTCCCGTGGGCGTTAGAGTAACTTCTGATTTCAGAGACATCATCGATATTTTGGCAGATTTTCAATAATTCATATTGACCCAACTGTGAAAAACTCCGCGCCTCGGTGGGATTCGAACCCACGCAGTAAGGGGAAGGCTTTAGTACGGCCAACGCTCTAACCACCTGAGCTACGAGGCCCCGCCGGACGACCCGAGTTTAATCACATTTGGGTCAGGTTACCCGCCCAACCTACTGCAACGTCTGGAATCCACCAAATCTGATACGGTACGTTGACTGCCCAAGCAGGATTTCCTAAGTAATTCACCCAGAATCCACCAGATGACTACCAGGCTCACGTAATTCATCAATATTTTGGCAGATTTTGAATAATTCCTATTGAATAATTCCTATGGATTCAGAGACATTAAAGCATCAAAATTCAGCCAAGTGACAACGTGGGGAACGTATGGATATCAATTTTTATTGACATACATAGGTTATCAAGCCTCTCCGGAAAAATTATATGCCTCCCAAAATCCGTGCAACGCAGCTCGACTTTGATTAGGCAGTGAAAATTTGCTCTTTTTGAGGATATTATTGCAGCGACAAGGGAAGGCCCACCATGGCAGGGGGGATGGGGATGAGACCGAACCTTCAGTGTCGCTCCAGACATCATCAGCCAGACATACGATGCCACCTAAGACGACAATATTGTTGCACAGTAGAAATGATAAGTGATTCAAAAGAATGAAAAGAGGAGTTTGGTTGAGGGAGAAGAAGCAACTAGTTAAGAGGCGTGGTTGGTCTGAATCTGTCAGGCAGGCAGTTGACTCCGACATCGCCATCCGCGTGAAACCTTTAGCACAAGAGTACCTAAGGGATGGAAGACGATATCGCAAATTTATTGCAAACGGGGACAGGGTATGCGAATATGGACCCGCTGCACTACTGGCAAATTTGCGCTAACTTCCAGGAGGTTTAAATTTATGGTCAGTGTGAGGATTAAGAGGGTTGAGTTTGAGAAAGTTATCGTTAGGGTTGGCGTTAGAAGAGTTAATATGAGTGTCAGGGTCAAGGTCAGGATCTGGGAATGGAAACCCACCGAAATTTGGCTCGAGGTCACCTGCGGTACCGGGGGGCGGGAGTTTATATTCCTGCGTCCGACCGAAAGGCGACAGATTTGACCGTACTTTCGTCTTTCTTTACTTGTGTTGTGCACATACGGTAGACATCCGGACGCTGTGCACCTTCCTCACTATTTGAACACGTTCTGGACGAAGAGTTTCGCACGGGGGACATGCTTTCGCACCAATTCGTGGACAACAATGTTTACAATTTTGTGCAAGTAACCAACAATTCTTTCTATTCATTTAAGTTCCTTTGTCAGTCACCACCTCGGACCACATATGCACATTAATGCGAGAAAAAGTACTAAAACAATCCTCGTCAACTTGGAACCTAACTTTTTTAGTTTGCATAGATCAGATGAAATAAGATGGTGATAAGTAGATTAGTTTCAAAAAAACAGAGACATTTTCTGGCATAAAATGCGGTAAACACGCGTAGAGGCTGCAGTATATTGTAATGCCTC
>CACRXP010000497.1:110638-187401 GCA_902702965.1 Spirometra erinaceieuropaei
GACTCTTGACAGATAACCTTATGAAAACATTTTTTCCTGCGAAAACTTTAACGGAAAAAATGATCCACATCCTCTCTGCCATAAACAACCGCATCGCGAACAGAGTAAAAGGGGAAAACTGTATCGCATGTTCTTGGCATCATTTGAAAGACATAAGCCTACAGATGTGATCGCCACCGCCAAATGCATGAAAAGTACGTTTTTAGGAACTGTCTTAATTTGAAGACTTCGATAACTGGGCCTGTCTTTTCTGTTTATCGATTGGGAACATTAAGGACCGCAGGACATTCACTGGAAGTTCAACAACATCCTAAGACTCAGCGGACTCTACTGTTGACTGCATACATGGCAATTTTAAGAAAGAAAAGTTCCCTCAGTTCAAAGGCACTGACATGCTTGTGGTTGTATCCAGTACTTATATTTTTATTGTTTAATCATCGGCCGGCTTTTCGACATGTTGCCCTATAAAAATCTGAGTCCCAGCGAGATTCTTATCTGCGAATTCAAAAGGAAACTCTTCTTCTTCGCCAATCGCACTTCGAACAATAAAAATACGGAAAAATAACATTAACGCATCGTAACACCAGTTTGAAACATATAATCAAAGGCCGGAAAGTTGACTGGCTGCTGAAGAACGCTTACCCCGTAAGGTATTCAAAAGGGGCTTTCGAAGTTTGTTTGCCTAAACTGCTTTATTAACTCAGTTGTCCCCAAAAGCAAACCTTACATAACTCTGCAGTCTGCATTTGGGAATTTAATAAAAATAGTTGAGCAATCGGAAGTTCCGCTTTCCTTCGAAAAATTACGACTTCTTATCAACGTAATATCGCTTCGAATGCTTCGCACATGTTTTTTATTCAACGGAATGTCGTTATTTTTGAAGTTAGAGCTTTCGCCACTGTATGCGGCTCATTTTTAGGTCGGTTGACGATTTTTCATAAATTTAAGCAGAGTTCATGACCAATTCTACCTATAGTATTTGCCAGAAATGTGAAGCAGCAAATAATTTAGGAGAGGTACTGAAAATGCAGTTCGTGGTTTGAATGTTGAAGATTATGCAATTAAAGCTTTACAGTGGTCACGTGTGAAGTGAGTCAAATAATCATTGAAATGTTTAAATGTAAAGTATTTAGTCCAGAAAACTGCCGCCGTTTTCCCTTTTAACTGCCCTCACAAATATTTGGAGGTTGGTCACTTCTGCCAAAATGCCTCAGAGAGGAGTCAAAATATCTACCGTCTATTGGCAGAATCGATTTGACTTCATGTAGCAAACTTGGGCCATCGTAAAAAAATATTGCGGAGAGGAACATAGTTTTCTTACAACGTTTTGCCTGATTTATCTTCGCAGTCAATTCAAGATAAATGCGAGTGAGTCCGCTAGTGTGCGGAGGGGGACGTTCAATTGAGGTAAGCGAAGATGCACTCATGCTAATTAAAACCGCCTACTATCTAGAAAAAGTAGGCTGTATAAAACACTATATGTTCTCATGGGCAGTGAGTGACAGTCGACCTTACCTTTGATACCAAAGTTTACACCTCAAAACTAACCATGCCTGCGCGTGGAGAGGTCTAAAACTTGTTTCAAAAAACTCGGTGCAAGCTTTTTATCGCATATCACATTTCAACTTGCTTTGTTATTGCTATTGTACTAACGAGGGTTCCTTTCCTTCGTCAACAATCATACCGACTGGTTTCACATTGTGGGGAAATAGCGGAGACTCAAAACGCACGCTAGTCGTAGTGCAGATTCCAGCTGCCATGTAATGTCAAAAGGTAAGCAAGTAGGGATGAAGTAATTAGTAAGTACTGCGGGACTCAACGGCTAACGAAACTTTTTTTAATGACATGAACCCAGCAGTTAAAAAAGTCAATTTTGACAAGTGCAAACCAGGAAGGAATACTAAAAAAAGTTATATCAAGGCGGTGGAGAAGTCGCAGGAAACAAAGTGAAAACGGAAAAAACCGCACAGCAGCGAAAGGACGCTAACAGGTACGCTTACAATTGACAAAACCCACCCTACATGATCCAAGAAGGCCATTTATTTTGCCGCAGAGACAAAAGTATCCGTAAAAAGGGACGCATTTTTAAGTATTAATTGTATGGCCGTTTCTGACGGTGGTCACATATAATTACTTGTAATTTTGGTAGAGTGTGGTTGTGAGGCCCCTCCTGATGGACACAACACGGCTAGGGTTAAGATTAGGGGGCTAAGGTTAGCGTTGGGGGATTAGGAGTCAGAGTTAGGGGCAACTATTTCTCAACCACGCATTCTCAATAGCTTTTCTCTTGTACACAACTATTGACCTCATCGTCTGTGCGTTCCCCGTCGCCGCCTGAAAAACCCCCTGTTACCACCGGTTCCGTATTACAGGTGGCTGGGGTTTGTTATTTCAGATGCGGTTATAGAACCATATCTGACCGTAATCTTCTTATGATCGTACAAACTACTCCGATGGAGCTATCAGTAAGATAATTATTCAATGCTTATTTAAGTTCTCCTAGGGAAGGGCAAACGATTGGAGCTTTTTCTCAGTTATTTGAAACGGTGGAAGTCCTAAAGCTGTCAGCTAGCAGCTGCAGAATGGAGGTGACTAAAAACAAGATAGGTGAATAAATGGACTCTGAACTGTAAGCCTTTTTCAGATTTAGGCGCTGTAGATAACGATGACTACATCCTTCACTTAGTGATGTGTCTAATGAAGTGACATTTGACGCTCGCATTTTGTCTGTTACAGGAAAATTTCAGGTGAACTACTTTTCCAGTTTGGATGTTGTTTAATCATTACTTTCCGTGTAAGCTACATAAAGCTATCGCTTAGCAGCTATATATTGATTAATCTTTCTATGCCTACAAATATGACTGACATATCTATATGAGGTTTTGTTCTCATTAAACAATCGATTTTCCTGCAGAGTCCGGCTGCGCCAGATCATGTCGCAGCGTCTTGAGGAGTCCTCCGGCTTCCTGCACTAAAAACAGAAGTACCAGACGCTATTCCTTCTGGATATAAGACGTCAAATTTTTGGGGTCATCCACGAATAGTCTACAAGTCGGTTCATAGTATTTCCAGGAACTAGCGCGTCAGTATCTGATGGGATAGCCTTAAAGAGCGGTCCAACAACTTGTTTTCTGAATCAAAAACGTGTGGCTGAAAATAGGGCACCATTGCAGCTTTTTAATTAGCATCAATAATTACAAAAGTTTAATTAGTTAAGAAAGTGGTCCTCGGAGAACAAAAGCTGTCTAGAGGAAAAGGTCTAACCGCTCTTGCCCACTGAGAAATTAAGGGAGTCCGCGACGAATCTGGGCAAGGATTAAGTATATGCGTGAGCTCAGAAAATGCAAACTACTGTTTATCGAATTCGCCAGAGTTTTAATATTCCTGGTTTACTGGTACGCATATGCATTCCATCTGACGATATTTCAAGTACTTTTTACTACCTGAACGCTCTCCATGCCGAACATTTTTTTGAAAATGAACTTTCCTCTTACTAAAGAGCTACGTGTGGAGTTGCGGAACACTGAACCGATGTAGATATTTCAGCAGCGCCGAATCCTCGGGGCGGTACAAGTCAGCGAATGTCACCATGCTAACGAAGGGTCGACAAAATACTCAACCGAACAACACCTACTTTTAAAAATATTGCAGGCAGCTCTCCATAGTTCTTCCTTACCCGCGCATATACTTGACCCTTAACTGTATCTGGATTGAAAGTGGCATGAAAATCCTTTTGTTGTCAACCTTTGGTGAGAATAGGCTACGATAAAACGGCACGGAGGACACTGACTGAAGTTTGAGGGCCACTACATCAATTATGTCAGGTGGGCTGTGAAAGCGACAAGAGCGGTTACCTTCTTTTGGATTACCTAGACAGATTTCTCGAAAGGAGGAAGAGCCATAAACAGAAAACGCAATCAAGTACGGTCACAGGGATTCATGTTTCCGTGATGACCACCGTATGTACGTATACATGAACTATCAGCTTCTGAAACCCGGCTGAGTTATTTCACTAACTTCCAACGTTCATATAAATGCCTAAGAGCTGACCGCGACTTGATGCTTGGGTGAGATTTCAGGTCCTGATCCCAGTTGGTAATCCCAGAACTCAAGGATAATTCGGGACAATGGGCCGTGTACTGTCGCCTCTGGAAATCAGGTTTCATCCGCATCCACCTGCAGTAATTTAGTTCTAAGATTTCTTAACAATCTCTGCCTGACTTCTGATTTTTGCCTACTTCAACTAGTATCGAACGCGAACTTCTAAATCTTTTCGACGAGGTATGATTTTTAGAGCGGCCGATGGACCTGGAGACTTTAATAACAGTCACATTTTCGTGGACTGGGGATTTATCGACCTTGCGTCGTCCTTAAGCAAGGCCTATTCCAGGGGTGTTTCAGATGAGAAAATTATGCGCATGAAGAACTATCCTTACCTGGCAGCAGCCTGACCCCACCAGACTTTGCAGAGGTGGCCATAAATTTACGGGAATACACGGACCAATCAAATTACCCCTTCTGTCGAGTTAACTTAAGGCATAAAAATTATTCTCGCTGTTAGGCTTACATCCGTAGTAAACCTACCGTGATATTCACAGCTTGCTTAAGTTCCTTAAATGCAGGTCCGAAGGCCAACAGTCCAGGATTGTTGAATCCACTGTAAATAAGGCTCTTTATCAATCCGGTGACTACTGACGTTGGTGTCGCGACATTCTTCTATAAGTCAGTAACCCCATTCAAGGCCTCATTCAAGCAGCGTAAGTACAGGAACTCACCGGGAAATAGCCTGTGCTACATATAAACGGGGCACACCTCCGAAAGGAGGCGTGTAGGAGTCATACTAAGAACTGCGTGGGACAACAGAATTGCCGAGGAAAGCATGAATATTCCAAAAAACACGAGCGATTTCTTTCGGATGTAGCGGTTCAAAAAGGCGAAACGGAGGTTAAAACCTTGAGGGTCAAATTTGAAATATTTTGAATGGTCTGCCCTGGAAACCGCATTAGTGTGCTCTGTAACTGTTGGCGTTGAACTGGAGGCGAACTGCTTAAAGCCGAAGGGCAATCAAAAAACGCTAATCGACGACAGTCTTGGCCTGAAGTAAATAAGCGAACACAACCAGCACGTCTCAGCAGTTAAAATGACACATTTGCATCGTTTTATTTTGGCAGAGGTCCTGAATGAGTTAAAAACATGTCGAGTGACCGTCTTCTTAATCTTCCAGGGTTGAACAGAGCAATTTATGTAACACAGCTATTTCGCCAAAAATATTCGACTTTTAGAGAATGAGATGCCCCAGAATCACTTTTGGTCGAAGAATAACATACAATCTCAGAAACAATGCATCTAAACTACATATTTTGCCAAGAAAATACGTCACAGTGAAAATTCACACGTCGTGCTTATTAGTCCTGGAACTTAGAAATGAGGAAAGTCGAAATAACTTTGTTTCTGCGGGCTTCAGTCGCTCCAAGTAGAATTTTACGTCCCACTGTTTTCCAGATGGTCAGGAAGGGCATCCTGGCCCTGCATATTGACGCTTCGGTACAACGCATTTTCTAGGGTATAATAAATACTTCTAAATAAGGCTACCAAAGAGAAGTTACCTCTGCGGAAAGGTGTTAGTTAGACTCGAGGGAACTCAAGACTTCCGGGAGCATAATCAAAAAGAGGGTGGAGTATAGTGTTATTCGACAATATTTCGAGGAACGTCGCCTCGTGATCACTTCAGAGCAGCGCTATTCACACAACCAACGTAAAGGCAGTCAAGGCAAGAAGGGCGGAAACCGAATAAATTAACAACACAACTCCAGGCGCGTTTTTAACAGAGAAGCCATCTGAGCAAGGGCGGGCTCTAACATTGAAGGGAAGTTCATTGTTTCTCCAATAAACATCTCGTCAGCGAATAAACTTCCACGATCATTTATCTGACTGTGATAAAATCCGTCGATTGGAAAAGTTGACCGGGAGCCCCACGTTGATGACACGCAGCGCTGTCGAGGTAAAGGCCTTCTGGCCCACCCGCCCGTTATTGCATGTTACTGTACTTCTCGAGGTAAGATATGGTTAGGCAGCCCCATCTGATGGATACCATACTGTCAGGGTTATGGTTACGGTAACTACTTCTCAATCACTCAAAGTACAACCGCGCATTCCCAATAGCTTTTCTTTTGCATACAACTACTTGTCCTCGTGACCTGTGAGTTCCCCGGCCCCACCTGTAAAAACCCCTACTACCACCGGTCCCGCATAAGAGGTGGCTGGAGCTTGTTTACTTCAGGTGTTTTTGATAAAACAGACGTCTAGTCAGTGTCCGATGCATCATAATTCAAACAATCGAGCCCGTAGATGTGGTTACCCTGAAAACTTTCTGAAAGCCCAAAGACACCCCTTCCACGAGTACCAAATTTGAGGAAGACGCAGTTCGCCACCAAATGAATATAAAAGGAATACTTTTGTGCAACTTTTCCACAAGATATATTCGGACTTATAGGGGCGCCGAAAAGCACAGAGAAAAACTCATACTGGCTAAGTAGTCGTTTTGTATCGAGTGCGGTTTATGCGGGCAGCCGGGAAGAAGCACTTTTAAAAACCGGAATCCTGGCGTGACTGAAGTTTCTTGGAATTGGGTTGCGCATTAATCAATATTACAACCACAGTTAAGCTCTTTCATGGATGGGCACTCGGATGTAAATACACACTGCACTGAACAGTATTCACTAATTTGTTCTTCGTTCTACTGGATTCACCTCTGGCACTCACTGTCATTGCCTGTTAAAGGCGATCAAGAGAAGAAAAGTCTCAAGAAAGAGAGCTGAATAAAGGCATTCTTACTCCTAATTTGCATGACCACACTTAGTTAATCCATTAGAACATGTTGGTTCTGCAACGATGGCCACCGGAGCGCACCTTCAGACTGGGACGAAAAAGTGCGAGTGCAAAAACAAGGGTATCGGTAAGCTAACGTTTGTTTACGAAAATTTACAAAAAATATTATGCTCATACACAGGCAGGCAGACACTTCTTCAGGTTGAGGGTGGTACAGACTATAGAAGTATCAACAGGCGGCAGTAAAGATCGGTAAAGTCATGTGCATGTGAGGTAGGGAGCGGTGGGTAGCAAAACATGTACATACTTCAGGGTGGAGAAATAAGTACAGGTGGTATTCGACAGCGTTTCCTTGATCGGCAATGGTCAAAATAGGCGGCCAACAGACATAGCATTTGAAGGAAGGGGAGAAGAATGCATAACGGGACTCCTGATCGGGGGAGGAAGGGGGATTGGAGAGCCTCAAATGAGAACGGGGGATTGAAAGCGAGTTTGGTAGACGAACCAGATAAACACGCAAGAAGGGTGCCCAAAGACAGACGCAGAAACCTGGCGGAAGGAAAGGGAGCTGAGATCTCCCCACCCGCAGTCATTCACTGTGTGTCAAAGGGTCCTCATTGTGATGAAAAGGCGCGGGGACGCTGGTGATGACTGTCGCCGCTACCTGGACCGAAACCATTGGTGTAGGTACTGTATTTGGTGGAAGACAGTGAAACTCACGCCGGAGGCGATAGGGCCCTTGATCCAGTTCATAGTCACACCCTTGTAGAGGCCATGGAAAACGCCTTCGTGTTGGTAAACAATTCGAAGGGTTCCGAGAATGCTTCGTGTGTATTCAGGGTGACCTAAACGAACAAAAAAGAATGATGATCAAAGTTACCACTGTCAATAATGTTGATCCAACAGATCTCTAAAATGTTTAAAGAGGCGGTGCCACTACCTCAGTCTACCTTCTGGAGTCACGTGAGCACCACCACTGATCGGATGCAGAAACTTATGAAAAATCATCGCCTTTCCCTAGGACCGGCAGTGAAAGTAAAAGCAGGGGTGGAAGGGGAGTTCGAATCTGGCAAACCAGCTTCCCCGTAAAACACCAGAGTCCGATGATGACGATACTGCGACATGAGCCATTGATAAGTTCTTCCCCAAACGTTATCTCCCGGGATAGACCGTCATTCGAAATACAAGCTGAGTGCCAAATAACCTAGCTTGAATTGAACCGTTAAACATAAATCGTACGCAAGTTCCGCCATCAACAATCGCGACACCCCAACTTCTGCTAATGGATCGGATGGTAAATCCGCAAGAGCTATGTATGCGGTGGCTACGGAGCGACAGTTTGCATTATGTCTACGCTGTGTGTAATGACTAATTTATTTGACTCCTACCCAGCATCAGGCTCTCATCGGTGGCTTCATTAGACCGCACTCCGTGCAGCGGTACCACCCTGACAATTGTTTCCCCTGACATACGATGGCCTATGAGGGTAAGCGGTTGGCTGTCCCCCCCCCCTCCCCCGTGGAACTATAATGAGTGAACGATCTCATGAAATGTGGGCCGGAATTTTGAGATGCGTTTTCGACTAGGAAGGATTAAGTAGCTGGGGTTGTAATGTTGATTACCATGTGGCATAATCGTATAATATTTCGAACTTGTCAGGACGTCGGCTTTTAAAAGCACTTCTTTTCGACCTCCTGTAGAAACCGCACTCTGTGGAAAAAGACTACTTAAGTGGCATGCATTTTTCACATTTATTTTCGATGGTCTTATAAATTCAAATATATTTTATGGAATACATGCACAAAAATATGTTTTCTTTAGTTCGTTTGGTAGTAAATCAAGTTCCTTTCAAATTTTGAATCCAAAGGAAGGGCATATTTAGGTTCTGAAAAAGTTTCCCGATTCCCAAATAATTTGAGCATGAGCAGCTGCTGCATTTGCGTTTAGTGATTTCAGTCTGCCAAGTGGATACTTTCCGCGCAAGAGAAATCATATATCCCTACATGACTTTAAAAATATACCATGTAGAGTACACTGAATTTTGCAATGGCTGCGAGCTGTGTTGTATACCTCATGAGAAGCATTGGTTAGCGGACAGATACGACGATGTATGAGTGGACATTGCATGATCTTAAAAAATCTCATGATTAGAAACTTTTTGAAAACTTAAAGTTATCCTTTCTTCGAGTATAAAATATGAAGAGAACGTGATTTCCTACCAAACGAGCTAAAGAAAGCATAGCTTTGTGAATGTTTTCTACAAAATAAAACCATCGAAAATCAAGTGCATGCCACTTTAGTTGCTACTGTTCACCGAGTGCGTTTCTATGGGAGATCGAAAAGAAGTTCAAATGCCGACATCCTGACAAGTCCGAAATATGGTACATGAAAACCAATATTACAACCCCACCTACGTAATCCTTCCTACTCGGAAACGCATTTCGAAAGTCCGGCCCATATTTCATGAGATCGGTCACTCACGGCCTGCTTAAAGCCTGGGGAACAACCGGCCGTGTTTGTGGCATCCGTGGACGGGGGCTTTGTGTCAATTCAGGCACATTGAGCCTGCATCCCACCCCCGTGAATAAGTGTGAAGTCTGGTTCAATCAAGATGGCGGACTCAGTCGTGTTTCTGGCAGGCACAGATGGAGGCATTAAGTCCTCCGTCTTGCCATTTTAGAGCTCACTATGTTCGGGCTTATCACTGGCAAGATGCAGTAGGTGGGCTAACTCATGAAAGGTCAACCAAAATTCCGAAATGCGTTTTGGTTCCGAAAGGATTAATTAAGATGGGTTGTAAGACTAATCAGCCTGCAACATAATTCTATAATATTTCAGCTACCTCAGGATGTCGGCTTTCGAACGAACCCACTTTCCGGCTGCAAACAAAAACTACACTCTGTGAAAAACGACTAATCATTTAACATAAATTTTTCGCATTGATTTTCGATGCCCCTAAATGTCCAATTATATTTCATGGAAAACATGCTCGAAGGAATGGGTATTATTCGATTTTTAAAAATGTTTCCAATTTTCGAATAATTCTGAACGCGCTTTACCGTCACACTAGGATGCAGGGTTTCCAAACTACAAGCTGTATATTTTCCGCGTACGGAAAACCACACATTTCTCTACGGTAATAAAGGGGGACCATATAGGGCTCATAAAATTGAGCTTTGGATTTGATCCATATTGTTAACTTTACAAGCCACATTGGTAAATGCAGAGGCATGACGATTTATGAACGGCCATTTCACGGTATTTAAAAGTCCCACCATCAGAAACTTTTTAAAATCGAATTTTGTCCCTCCTTCGAGTATAAAATTGAAAGAAGACTTAATTTTCTACTGAATGAGCAAAAGAATGAATATTTTTATGCATCTTTTCCATGAAATATAATTTGACTTATAGGGGCACCGAAAATCAATGAGAAAAATTCATGCTACATAATTAGTAATTTTTTACAGAATGCAGTTTTTGCATGCAGCCGAAGGAAGTTCGTTCGACAGCCGGCATCCTGAGGTAACTGTAATATTACCGAATTATGTTGCAGGCTGACTGGTTTTACAACCCTACTTAATTAATCGTTTCGAAACGAAAACCCATTTCGGAATTTGGGTTGACATTTCATGAGTTAGCCTACTTACTGTAAGTGTGAGAGAGACAAGGGGAGACAAAAGGCAACAAAAGCTGTGCCTTGGAAGACAGTCAGATGAGGGCGTGGAGAAGGCCTCCTCCGCAGGAACGAGGTCAGGCTACAATAGCTCCTTAACCTGGCCTTAACGGCAACTGGCATCTGAGTGGAGTCGAGAGGAGCCGGAGTGCGGCACGCGGTAGACGGAGGCTCTGAGTCGATGCAACAAAAACCTACTAACCGCTGTAACAAAGTCCTGCGGACAGTGAGAGAGACTCTGTTGGTTGCATTTTTCACCAAACAAACAGTGAACCATAACGGATGCGGCAGCCGCCCAGAGAAACCAGCTTACCAGCACATGGGAGAGGAGTTAAAAAAACCTACCCCAAACATGCATGGCTCGCGGGGTGCACATAGCCGACCGTGGCTAGTGAAAGCTATAAATGTGCGCTAAAACAAGACCATTCTGCCATAGTGACTTCCGCCATTATGGCGGCCAATAGGCCGATCGACCTGAGGCCACACTCTTAGCAGTCGCGAGCTGGTCCAGTTCCAGATAAACATCGAGATCTCAGCAAGACCAACTTCTCAAAACAAGGACACCTAGGTGAGGTAGGCACAGGATATGCAGAAAGGCGATGCTGAAGTGGCCCTTGTCATCAAAAGCGACATGAAAACAATGAGCGTGTCATAACAACGGGTCTCCCCCATCGTAGAGAAAAACTTGGCACGAACATCAGAGCCTACCCATATCCCAGGACGACAAGCCATGACGATGAGCACAACTGGAGTTGGTGCCGCAAGCAGATGAACCGATTGTGCTTGGGGGTTTAAAAGTAAAAGTAGGCATAGGTTGTGTCAGGAGTAGTGAGAATTCGAGTCGTAGTTGGTCGGTCGAAGGCAGAGGCGTCGTTCACTGAGAGTTAATTTTGCCGTGACGCTTCGAGCAATCATTCCGGCTACCCAGTCGTGCGCACAGCTCTCATTGCGTGGATCATTTTGCCGGGTGGGTAGATCATCAATGTGGCCTGTGGATCTAAATCGGTCCGACGTTTCGTTGTGACCTGTATCGACCCCGACCTCGTTGACCGTGGCGATAATTGGCGGCCGCGATTGCTTCACACCTTCACTGTGTCCCGCTGAGTAGACTGGACAAACTAGACTGATGGGAGGCAAATTTATGCAACAGTTGACTGAGCAGTCGGTGGACATCCAAGCTTCTTGCCCTGATGTGTGGTCGTCGCCACAATCTTAACGGCGTCCAAGCTGAAGATGTGGCCCGTCCGCGCGACACTGGTCGCTACCTCCGCGCTATCCTTCGAGCGGTCGACTGATGCTCATACATTCACGTTTACAGCTGGTCTTCCGGTTGGCGGCAAGCAAGAACATCTAAGAACTGAAGTCTGTCCTCTATCGTAAACCGGAGATCGGGGGTGATAGAATTCGGACGCTGCTTTTAGTAACCAGCATTATGATGAGCGATGACGATAAGGGTGTCCTCAAAGAAGCATGCTCAAAATTAGGGTGGTTTAACCTCGGACAGTCCTCTTAGGAACTTTTGGAAAGCTGTCCCAGTAACAAACACGAACATATTTGTTCGCTTATGGTCCCTCGAAGGCAAAGAATGTTTTGGCGAAGCGCCCCACGACCTCTATAAGATACCCAGTTGCGGACAAGTCATAGTTATCATCGTGGTTTTGAAGCAGCAAGCTACTGAGTGCTTCGATTGCCACCCTGTGAAGTATGGAGCAACATTAAATGACACCATTCTTACCTTTACCTTATTCAAAAAATTCTCTGAAGCGTGAAGCGCTGTTTGTGAACCCGAGGTCAGAAGCCACAGTTTCTGGAATAACCAGTACGCAAGCCCGTAAATGGGCGTGCCTCGGAGGGCGGCGTCTGGCTTGTGCACTTTTTCGGAGAGCATGGAATAGCGCCAGTCTTTGGTGCTGATGACTTTATCTCTCAACATTCGAGCCAGGGTTATTGTCACCTTTACAAGATGGCTACATCGCGGAACCTACAGGACTGTCGATCGACCAGGAGTTCCAGGGATTTGTTTCGGTGGTCCGCTTTATCGAGAACACCGGTGGACCGGCCTCTGCCAACATGTTGATCAGCCATTTCGACGTCGGTCCATAACTCCTTCAGCGCTCGCTGTGCCTCCCTTAGTGGCGTATGGATATGCCTGCGTGACATAAGCAGCGAGGTGACATGATATTGACTAGTCTCAGACACCGGGTCGGCAAGGCACCGGTCCGAAGAAAACAAGGCAGCTGGATCAGCGTTGATTGTGTTATAACCGAATCACGTCCCAGTCTCGATAAGACGTCTCGGAGCTCATATAACCATGATCAACGAGGGCGGGCAAAGCGTGGAACAGATGTTCCATTCACATCCATAGTCGACAATGGCGATCTACTCACCAGACAAGATGCGCCATATAATGAGGGCTGTACGCACGACTCTCCAATCCCTGAAGCTGAGTAACCGAAATCACTACTTGAAATGCCAGAAAAAAATAAACTCCCCCCCCACAGACAAAGTGATTCGTGACGCGGTGACAAAAGTGAAGAGTGGCGAGACACTCGCCGATGACCGTCTCCCAATGGAAACGCAAAAGGTGCTATTCAACAGTATTAGTTGACCGATTAAATGACTGTCTTACCCCGCCCTCTCCCCCATTTTGGAGGCATGAACAGTAACCAACAAAAAGAGCAGCGACGTTACCGTTAGGCTGATCTTCAAGAAAGGCGATAGGTCACAGCACAAGAACTACAGTGACAAGTCTCCCCTGACAATGGCGCAGGTGATCACGATAGTTAACTCCAATCGCTTCAGTTTGTACCACGACGCACGAACGGGAGAGTAATTAGTGCGAGCCTCGGGTGTTCCACACATCGGGGCTGGGTATGACTGGCTGACGACGGCTAATAAGCCAGAAATGGCCATTCCAGTCTCCCTTGTCTTTGTCGGTAATGCCATTCTGCCGATATTATGCGCTGCTGCTGGTTGGGCTCGAGAGGGAGCCCGTAAGGCACAACGGAACGAGTGAGTTCCTTATGAACGATCCGTGAGCGCCCCCTACCATAGTAATTAGTCTACGCTATGGTCGCGGCGGAAATATGTTGATAATTACTTCACACTTCACCGGGCTGTCCATGTCTCCTCTGTCTCCTCTAACTCTATCTGTCGGGATTTCCTGTTATGATGCATATTGGCATGACGCAGAAACTGCATCCCTAGACTCAAGTCTCACGGAATAAGAACAGCAGTACGCGTGGTTGTCGAGGGGTGTGGCTACCTTGGGCGTCATCTCTGGCGCCTGGTAGGACTGCGATTCGTCACACAGAGCTGAATGATACACGGAGCTCTTCAGCACAACCTGGCACGCGACTCCGGTTGTGGTCCGCGTGTGCCTGCGCTGCCCTGCCGGCAAGATGTTTCGCAGAAATAAAATGTGCTGTTTCCTGGATGGACGCGAAACCAGCAGGAATGAACTTGAAAGGCAATTAATCGGAAACAAAGGACGACCGCCGAGGATTCACAGTATACCTCGTTGTAAACGCTAATAACCCCACGCCGAACTGGTGGACACATTCTGCTACCTTAAGTCTAAGATTGGCAGTCTGGTCAATCAATTGTGCAAGATCTCCGCCTGACTACGTTCAATCCTCTGGGGATCGCGGCATTGGGCAAATATGAAAACCAAGCTATGAGTAAACGCGGCCTCCCTTAAGCGAATCCCTCCAAAAACATGGTGCCGGGGTAATCAATTGACAAATGCTGTTGCAAGTAAGTGCAATAGATGCGCTATCTCATGAAATGTTGACCGAAATTCTGAAATATGTTTTGATTTCGGACAGCTTTTTTAAAAGTTGTGGTATTAATTATCGTGCGGCATTATCCCGGGGTATTTCAGTCACGTCAGGATGACATTTTCTAGCCACCTGCACAAACTACACCCTGCGAAAAATGACTGCTCAAGTAGTATGAACTTTTCTCGTTGATTTTCTGCGCCCTTGTAAATGCAAACATATGTTATAGAAAACATGCACGAAAATATACTCTCCTTCACTCATTTGGCAGAAAATTACGTCTTCTTCAAATTTTATACTTGAAGGGGAAGTGTATAGTTCTAATTAAGAGTTTTTCCGAACTGTGAAATGTAAAATCGTGCAGCATCGCATCAGCACACTTGCTAATGCTGCTTATGAAGTGGACAACGTGGTCCATATCCATCTACATAATTTTATAAGCCTTATATGTCCTCTTCATAAGAGCAATTAGAAATGTATGATTTTCCTTACACGGAAGGTATAAAGGTTGCAGTTCGGAAACCCGGAATGCAAGTGCAACGGCAGGTCGGGCTCAAGATTAATTGGGAACTGGGAAATATTTTAATAATGAAAGATACACTTTCTTCAAGCATAACATTTAAAGACGCGATTTGCTGCCTAACGAGCAAAAAAGAATATTTTGTGCATGTTTCCTATAAAGTATATTTGAGTTCACAAGAATATAAAAATCAATGGGACTACTCCTGTTATTTAAATGGTCGTTTTTTACAAAACACAGTTTACGCAAGCGGTCGATAAGAAGCTCATTTAAAAGCTGGCATCCCGACATAACTGGAATATCTTGACACCATGCGACGCGATAATTACTATTACAACCCTACTTAAGTAATCTTTCGAAGTGAAAACACATTTCTGAATTCACAAGAGCATTCGGCGAGCACACGAGTGCTTTCGATAAATTTCCATCTGGCTAATGCATTTATATGGAATCGGGGTACCAATTAAAATGTGTGCGCGATAAGAGAAATCGATTACGGTTCGTCTCTTTATACAAGCGGGGTGTGTACATAGGGGGGGGGGGATTGGGAGGGGGAGGGGGCACTTTTCACTTTGTGCCTCGCCCCTTGTCCGAACAACAACCGCGGAAAAAGCGGTCGCTATCGCTATACTCCGAATCACCCAATAAGCCACAACCGCTTCGTCCGCTCCCGTGTTCGACCATGATCAGCTATGACGCCGGACTTCACAGATTGTCTTATTGAGTTCTGATTTTGGAATATGTAGCATATATCTGTGGAGACGCGCTCAGAACATCCGGTTGGGAGGTAATGCGCCTGAATGTAGTCAGAACGTTGTTATCTCCTGTCACTTTCATAGGAAACAACCCATTAAGTCGGCGTTTACGTGTTCGACACAGGGATGTACTAACGCCCTAACGACGACAAGTCGGTAAGTTAGCTTCAGAACTAAATAAAGGTCCACTTACTAAAACACACTGGAATTCGGTACATGCAAGCAGGACGTCACAAGGGGTTGGTGCCGGGGGGGGGGGGGAATAAACGCTTGTACATGCACGAAATACTTAAAGTTTACTCAGACGTGAGTAGTGCACTCCCATTACCGTCCCTTTCGCGTGGACAATTAACGCGTAAGAAGTACGTCCCGAGGTTAGACTTAAGGCAGCCGGACGGAGAAACTGTCCGTGCCATGACGCGCTGCTAAGACCCAGATTTTTAAAATTCCGGACTGTCTAGAGGTTGCCAAGTCAATAGCAGCGCTGAACAGAGGTTCCCACTGGCAAATGAATGCTGCCAACGGGATAGAGATTTGAGTTTGCATTGATGGAACTCGAGCCATCTCGAAATATTCGGGTTAAAAAGGGTTTGGCGGACCGCTGCGCACCCCTAAGCGTTCAGCCAGTACAATTAGTAATTTAAGACATTAAAACACAACCGAAAGGGTAAAAGTTAGGATATAGTAGGAACAGATCTACAGAATAGGCTATTAATGATCAAGTTAAATCTAGACGTTTTGCTGAGATTGAGTAGGCGACAATGGTGGTCATGATGGCTTTGCTGGGGCAGCGATGTACCAAGACGGAGAGACGCACCAGTTGCTCCCATCTGGCCACGCCACCCAGGTTACTAGGGTGTGGCTACCGCGTTCAGCTGGGCGCAGGTGGATTTTGGTGCGGCCGTCAACCCATAAGCCAGAAGTACTTCGGCCTTCCACTGGAGACATCCTCCGCGATGCCCCGATTTACAACCCAAAACTAACCGAAAACGACCTAAAGGCGACGACGATAGGCAATCACCCCGTCCTCCGAGGACGACAGTACAACAGAGGTCTCTAAAACATAAGCTGACAGGTCCATGAAAGAAACTTTACAAGGGGAGAGGGGCAGTCCGACTGGCCGTCGGGAGAAACAGTAATTGCATGTGAGTTAGGAGTCCTAGTTGTCTTACCTCAGGTCCACGTCTGCTCAATGAGCAGAAGCGTATTCCTACGCATAAGAAAAACTCTCTACAAGGCAGGTCGGTTTCCGTTTGTCGTACTAAGTGAGTGGTGATGATGATTTCCAAAAAAACAGTTTGTCGCCGGAGTAAGCGCAGTAACAGAATCAATCTTTTCTCGTTGCTTCATTCTCTGGTGTCAAGATGACTAGAGCCTAGAGTGAAATGGTGACCGAAAAGGCATTCTGCCTAGGTCCAAAAACGTCCGCGAGATTTGCCACAGTAGGGCAGGGGGAATAACATTTTGGCCGTCTGCCGCAAGAATCAAGTTACCTCGTAGTCAACCTTCCCAGCTGCCGTATTTAAAGACGCTGTGGGAGCCCAACGGTGCATCGGATTTATTATAATACGAAAAAATCGCGCAGGGTCGATTTCACGCCCTCGCTCCAGTTACATGTGCTGTAGCGAAGTCAAAAGGACCATCGATGAGATCGGGCAAATCGGCTGACATGACACTAAGGCTCCGTACCTCACGCCCCCCTCCCCCCGGGGGTCTGATGAAACAACACCAAACACTTTGAAGAGCGCCTTTCTGGAAACCCGGAGCGACAAATGTTAAAAGGTTGATGGGTGTGAGACTCACCGGTGACGGCTGCAGTCTGCATACGTCGCCGAACAATGTCCAAAGGGTAGGAGCAGGTCTGTCCAAGGATGCCAGCGGTCGCACCACAGAAGAGGTTCTCCAGGGGATGCAATTTCATCGGCGTCTTACCAGCGCCAGACTCCGAAACTTTCCGACGTTCTGCAACGGGTAGAAAAGAAACGTCAATAATTATGTCAACAGAGACCTAGCCTGGAAAACAAGGAATGGATTTTTTGGGCACGAACCAGGTTCCCCCCCCTCCCATCCCGGCAACTACCAAATGAGTCTGACCATCGACCTTAAGCGCAGTCCTAAATGCATCTTCAAACAAAGGGGTGTGCCTCGTCGGTCTTACACTAATTTGGCTTTTTGTTGGCGACTCGTCCAAGCACCCCTACCTCGAAACATTCGATTCCCTGAGACAATTTGGAAGAAGATAACTTATATGCCCCCCCCCCTCGGCGGGACACGGGAATAGGAACGTCCCCACCCGTAATACAGGCAGCCTTGTGCAAATTACAGGACGGGGACCCATTCCCGTGTCCTAACTCTAACTTCGGCCCTAACCATAACCCCAACGCTCACTTAACCCCAACCTTAAATCAAAGCCGAACACTAACCTTAGTCATAATTCCGCTCTAATCCGGAGCAAAGGCAGCTGCATTATGGGACGTTTTTATTCCTGTGTCCTGCCGGGGGTGAGGGGTGGGGGGAGATAAGCGACCCATACAGAAATCTGAACGAGTTTATATTTATGGCCGCAAGGCAGCTCAAACCTAGCACGGTAGAATATAGTTGAAACCACGTCCGAAGCGACAGGACGTCTGAGAAGGGATCCACCTTTCGGTCTAGCTGCACGGCGCGTCCGATAGTTGGTCATTATCGATGGCGAGCTCCGAAGTAGGCGAGACCTAGGGTATGACAAATAAGTAGCCAAGCAGCATGCCGCGGTAAAACCTTCGGGCGTGGCGGGGCACCGATCTGGCAAACGAGTTAACAGTCAAAAAGATCATAGGCCATGGCGGTATTGACTGAGGTCGACTCTCAGGAACGTGCAATCCGAGTCGCTCACTGCCCGTGTTAACACCTGGCGTGTTGGGGGAGGTGGGGCAGGTTCTGGGTGGCGCGTGCAGACGAGCTGTTCAGCCTTGTCAGCCACTGCGCCCGATCCCGTCCCCGGTCTTACTGATGCTGTCCGGTGGGTGGGGAGGAGTGGGTGCGATAGATGCTGCGCAAGAACACTAATAACTACAAGCTACTCCACGTGCAAGTCACCGCCCCTGCGTCCGCCACGATGCACGGCACAGAGCGCAAATCGTCGTTCGCGACAGTCGAAGTGACACCTTACAGGTATGCCCAAAATGCGTCCTCTATTCAAAGTACATTAACTCTTTACTCCAAAACTGTTCCTGCGTAGGCCCAAGACATAGCGCCCCTGGAAACCGGAAAGGCAATAAAGATGCGTCGTATGGCACACATACACTGCGAGGCCCAGGAGTCATTCGCTATCTTAAGCTCTACAGAATGAATGTAATGTGCATATCTTGCTTATAAGAGATGAAATACAAAAAATAGCAAGGCAGCGCGCGCATAAATCTTCAACAAAAGTGTGGATTTAAGGAGTCAGTCAGGAAAAGATTCGGTTGCTGGAACAAGTCTTACTTTTCTGGCCTTCACATCCACACTCGGACCCACTATTAGACGCAGAATCAGAGGCGCGTGTGTGGTACCGGTAAGAATGAATCGCTACACGACGACGTGTCTGCTGGTTGAAGAGGCATGCAGCGCCTTTAGTACAAATGCCGGCAGACACTACTAACGGTGAATATGGGATTCCGAGACGTAATATCAGAAAAAGGGTGCTTCACTACAACAAATGTACTGACGCTCCAAGCGGAAGGTTAGGCTGTTCGATCCCCATCCTGGAAGTCGATGGGTTAAATAGATAGTCTTGACTGTCAACGTTTACTGCCCGAGCTGTCCGTGAGATAGCTTTTACCAGAGTAAGTAGGCTCAATCGCTGTAACAAGGTAATCACTCGTTTGGTGCCTCCTCGGGTTAACACTTGAGTCTATAATCAGAGGCAAAAGAAGGAGCGACAGTGCTTACGGACATACATGCTGACTGGCAGAGAGCCCTTAGATCCCAGGTCAGCGACTGTACGGATCGGCTTTTACTGACGAGTGGGTAAATTCGAAACGCCGGATGAACAGAGCTTTCGTTCCAGAGAATCTACCTTTCCACAGTTACTACCCGAAACTCACCTTTTAGCATGCATTAGAATGGGGGGGGGGTCGAGGAAACGATGATGGGCTGTTTGCTCCGGCAGTAGTAAGCATGCGTATGCGGACGAAAACAGGGGCGGAGTAGTATATCCGACCGAGAGACATTTACCTATATGTCGTCGACTACTAGCGGTCTTCAGCGTCCAGTGCATCAACCTTCTTCAAGTTTGATATGGCTGCTAGGAAGCATCATCAAAGAGTAATTGAAAAACAGCTTCGAAGTCACATAGCGGTAGCGGTCTCATTGCAGAATGGGTATGACTGGGTTTACAAAGGCAAGTCCACCAGTTTCTGTCGGCAGAACAACCGCTTCCGCTGACTAGCCGACTGAATCTGCTCATTTCGTCATTAGTTCAGGACATGAGCAGTCATTCGCTAGGCCAGTAGCGTGAACGAACGAAGAACAACGTGTGATAAGCTGAAAATCGATCAGATGTTACTCGGTTGAACAGCAGGTGCAGCCTTGGCCTCACAGAGCACGTGCGTAGGCCGCCAGTGAACCAGGCGAACCATTCGGAAGTACAGAAGTACACGCCAGAGACCATCGCCACTGATCGTACGCAATTGGCGAAGTTTTTATTCGCAATAAAGCAAGGGGCATTTACAGCATTTGAGTGAGACAAGATTACAAGTGAATTAACTGTTCAGAGTTAATGCTCCTCCATGTTTCCACAACTATCTGATTCGAAAGTCAAGTAGGAGTGCAGCTTCACAAAACCACTGAACTTGCTCCCATTAGCCCACAGCGGCAACCGACAGCATATGCTCATTCGCAGGCATGAATTGATACGATCAGCACTCGCTTTGATCCGGTCTGCGACCATCGCTGCCTGGGGCAACAGCTGAACGTCCTGTGCGGGGCAAATCCTTCCTTTTGATGAATTCCGTCGTCTTCTACAAGCCGGTACTTGGTCTAATGATGCTTAAGGCGCAACCGATACCTTAGCTACCACGCGATTCTCCTTATTATCTGTTTGTCGTCATGCGAACACCGCGAAGACCCTGGCTCGGAACTCCAGAGGAAAACGGAGCGGGTGCGCCCCTCTCTGCAACCAGATAAGTGAAACATCAATCGAATTTGACTGAGTACTCTGGACCGCAGCTCACAAGGCGTGAGCCCGTGGCTTGACTGCTGGAAAACTTGACTCAAAAGGTTTGGTAACCTGTTGGACGGCAGTTTTCAGGGCAGGGTTTCGGGTAGTACTAGCTGATGACGGGAAATAAGCCAAAAGGCCATTTCAATTCCCCACTGCCTTCGTCCGCATTCCTTCTGCATTATCTGATCTTACTAGTTTTGAGCGGCTTCTTCATCAACAGGGCCGCAAAATACCCAGGCAGGTGAGCAGAGGCGAAAACCCTGGAAGCCAAGGACATGCAAGGACCTTCGCCACCACAAGGTGGAGCAGATTCGAAAATATTATCGTTAAAGCCGTGACAGTAGGCACTGTTGGCGTCCCTGCGAAGCAAGCAGTCAGAAATCGAAGATGAACTCAACTTTAACATCGGGCTGACTTTGACCTGCGCTGGGAAATGTAACAGAAAGGCGGAGGTGGATGTCAGAATGTCGCTGCTCCGTTACATTTTGCGCAGCACAATTCACAAGTCGAATCGGGACGGTTCGAGGGCCTGGAAGTCCGGTCTCAGAGTCAACGCAAACATGCAAAAAGCTACTCACTTTTCTCTACGGAAGACCGCGCATGAAAACGTGCATCTTCACATAGAAATTGTCAAAGGGGTCAAGAGTCATTGTTTGAAAAGCAGCCGAAGGTCTGCTCGCTACGGCCTTACTGGTAGGGCATTATACGAGGCGGGTGCAAAAGTCGACTTTCGCATTCCTTCGCCCAAATCGGCTTCAAGAGGGCAAGAAGTTCAATGACAGGGCGGAATTAAGATTCCTAGGTATTGAAAGGATATTCTATTTTATTATCCAGACGTTGGATGGGCGTAAAGATTGGTTCGCCCATATAAAATTCTTTATGCCTCCAAAGGGAATACCCCGGTAAACACAGGACAGACTAAAATGGTCACTTCTGATTTAATCGCCGTCAATAACCAGCTATGACTTAAACCCAAAAATGAAGGAACATGAGACTTGAACAAAGTCACGCTTGCCTTTGTCGGCATTCCTTCCTCCTGGTTGTCTATCGCCATGAAACCAACTGCAAGGTTCTACCTTGTAACTTTAAAGAAAAAGACAATGCATATTTTCCGTTCTACATGGAATTCGCACAGTCCCAAGCCAATGTGAGTTACAGCGCTCTCTGGTCGCATTTTCTACCGCATACCTAGACAGCGCACAGCAGAATTTTGTGGAGGCAAGTCAAGTTGGTATTTGAGATCCCAGTCTATACTGTAAGCCTTCGGCATCAGAATTTTTCTTCCTAAACAGCTCATTGCATTTCGGGTGTCAGCAAGACAGAATGTCCGACCCGACTGAGATGACAGCCGGGGGCGCTGGCTTGTAAAACGTTTTTCATCAAGGCGGGGGGGGGTTAGACAAATACTTCAAAGAAAAGTCATCTTACTCAATCTCCACTCCTTGAGTGTTTCAAAGGTAAAGAAGGCAACGCCGGAGTAGGGTATGCTTCCGAGAAGGGCTGGCGCGAAGCCGCGATACAGAGAACGAATGCCCTCCTCGCGATACACTGACCGCAGAACGGCAGTCAGGTTTGCGTACCTGCAGAGGACAAAAAGGAGAGTTGAATAAAGCATGCAAGAGAAAATTGACATGAAAAACTCGGCCTACTGATAGAAGAAAATTCCGTCAATTTGGATGATGACGCCACTGAGAGTAGAGGAGAGCACGGGGTACAACCACAACGGGTTCATTCATGCCATTCAAAAAGACCTCAATGTGTGTAGCAGCCGACGGCTCCATATAGATAGGCACATATGCATCAAAGGTGCACTATAGCTCCACGTGCTGACTGGAGCAAACGCTCCAGTCAGAGGAAAAAACCCAAGTGTTGTCGCAGCACTATGGCAGTATGGTGGCGGGTCAATGGGTCAGAGGAGCGCGAACTTTCTGTTGAAGATTTCGCCAGTCATTTGTGAGAACACTGTTCATAATTTCTGAGCATGTAGCGTGCTTCAAGCTGCTTAGGTGGGGGCTACTTTTTATGAAAGAGATTAGCATAGGATACTCAGCTGGTAGTTGTTTTGTCAGAAAGTACTCAAATGCATGGGGGTACACTGGATGCTAGAAGTTGTGCGCCTCGTAGTTCCGTGTTATGCAAACTCGGGGGTTTCGTGTGGCATCTAGAATCCTAGAAGATAGACCAACCAGGCTGTTGGCTCGGGCATGCCGCAGAGGCTGACTTAGCGTATTGGAATGAGCTTTCCGTCTTCAGACGATCACAGGTTTCGACGAAAAGTACTTTTAAAAAAACGGCTCAACGAGAAAAATTCGCTCGATTGCCAAACGCGGTACTGTTGTACTTTAGGCTTCTGACACATCACAGGCAGTGCAAAGAATGAAGTGACAGAGTCCCGGTACGTTGACCTTCGGCATCGAAGAGACAAAATCACCCCTAGGTAATAGTCCATGTCTGGATTTCATAGATGCCGTGGGACTTTACACCAACTCGTTTATTCATTTACGAGAAAGCGTCTACAGGCACATCACTTGTCGCGCCCCCTTTAACGTCCACGGGAGCGCGTATGGAGAACAACGCACTAAGAACTGTGGCCCGGGAGATTGCCAACTGAGAGAATAACACAGTTCTGCTCAAAACTGAAAGGTAATTTGAAATGCCCCCTTCTTAATGCGGGTTTTACGACACTCCTATCTATGTGAGACCTTAGCCACCCTTGTTGTGAAAACGCGGTACATTGAGCGAGGACCAGGTCATGTGTAGTACGCATGGACGAGTTATTTAACTTTGTCAGTCACCGCGCCCTCGCCTACCTACGTCGTCTTGATATTGTCTTGCTCTTGATGATCGATGGGCAGGAAAGGAGTGAGTGCGGCAAATGCTGCACAAGTCTGCTTCACGCGCAAGTCACGGGTGCTGCGTCCATCCCGCGCGACGATCAAGTTGTCATGAAACAAGCATGCCAAGAGGTACGACAGAAATTGCAGGAGGAACGAAATGCCATTTCTCGTCTATTACTTATCGCCATCATCAGCCAGCCACAGGCAACCCAAGGCAAAGTCGAATGTCTACAATCAAGATACATCAGTAAACGATACTATCGTGTGGACTTCAATCCTCCCGACTGCAGCGGGCGCGGCGTGGGCTTGCGTCCGTGACAGACTGGACCTGGATTAAAAACTAGAGCCATCCCAGCCCGGGGGGTTGCTGTCTGGTAGCAGCAAACATGCCAAAATATGGCCATCAGGCCCTCTTGTCTTTGCTGACAATATATCTGGATTGGTGATTGTCCATCGCTATGCTACCGTTTGTGCCCACCCAAGACCAGAGCACTTAGGCAAAACAGAAGCCAGCAAAGTTTGATGGATGAGGTGATCAATCTCATGTAGCAGGTATGTCCCTCTGGACGGCTCATTTCCTCCGGATAAAAGCGTGTTTGTAGAAGCAGAAATGGGGCTGAAAAGATAATCATTTGCCTTGATCTTCCACTATCCAGGTCAAGAAAATTCTTTGCGCCGCAAACCCGTCGAGTAGTCCTATGGCTTCACCAGCTTTCAGTTTCAGGCTGAATTTGAGAGATGATTGTGTTGCGGAGGACGGATCGCGTCTCCTGGATGGCATTCTCGAGAGAGACGGCTTTGTCGACATGAATAAGGTTCGAGAAGCGGGTCAATTTGCAGTCCATATGTTGCTCAGCGCTATAGTCTGGGCAGAATCTATCGTGTACTTGACGCTACGTTGCGTTGGACCAAAATGGAGGCCAAGTGGGAGTCCGGCACGCGGTATTAGACTACCCTTACATAATGAACTCCATACATGGGGATGCGACGGCACGCCTACGTGCAGGCTCACGCCGCGCTAACCACCTGGGCCCAATTCTGCCTC
This sequence comes from Spirometra erinaceieuropaei, assembly GCA_902702965.1. Lineage (NCBI taxonomy): Eukaryota > Metazoa > Platyhelminthes > Cestoda > Diphyllobothriidea > Diphyllobothriidae > Spirometra > Spirometra erinaceieuropaei. Next base: position 135,261 of record CACRXP010000497.1, read on the forward strand.
CGGTCTTCTTGACTCTGTCTTGACGCCAGTCCCGGGAGGGTGGGAGAAGAGTTGTGATAGATGCGGAGCAGGTCTGCTGTCACCATAAACTAATTCATACGCACGTCACCGTCCCTGCACCCTACCTTGCTGTGGTGCACACCGTGGACCTCGTGGGAAACGACCAAACTATCGTATACGTAACGAGGACTGATGACAAGAAACAGTCCTACTAGAAGTCAACACTGACGACGAAGCAATCGTCTGTTAAGTCGTATGCCATGCATTTTTCTTCTCGTGACCAGACAACATTCTAGGATTACGTTCATGCACATTTTAGATCTAGGTGGCATTACCTTCGGACAGAAACCGCTTCGAAACTAAAAGAAAAAAGGTCGACATTCTAGCATGTGAGCTACTAAACCGCAATTCCTGATTGACAAGGTACATGCACCTATTTATAGCCCCCAGTCAACATTGGTTTCACTAATAGCAGGTTTGCCGACTATAAGCCGTGAAGTTTGCCTCGCTCTGGGAAGCATGTCTGTGCAGCGCCCACTTCACTTTCTTCCCAACACAGCATATTCCGACGGTGAAGAAAACTCAAGAAAATTGGAAGAGCAGTGGTTGGTGAGATTGAAGCTATACCTAGGCGTGCCACACAAGAACTTGTCTTTAACCACACAATAACTAGGGCCACTCACCTTAAATGAGTGAGAATACAATAAGAATAATAACAGGAACGAGTAGTGGAAGCCCGACTCTCAGTTCCGAGCAGGACCGAGTTATCCTATCAATCAGAAATTTTCTGAATCACGACTGTGGTGGCAGTTTAAAGACGCAGTCTATTGCTTACGATGACGATGTGAGGGAATGACATTAGAGCTGGGACGGAATTACGCCCTCCCCATGCTCTCCCATACACCAGAGTCCAAGTCTAATCGGTTGATGGTGAGAGTTGGCGCAGTGGCTGACACGAATTCAGGTCGTTTTCTTGAGCGTGTCTTATGTTCCGATCTCACAGGAGTGAAGCTAACGCAAATATAACATCAAGGAGTCATTACAGTCTGCTTTTCGTCTCGTAGGTCGGCAACGCTGCGAGCGGTGACAGTTTCATGCGTGTTAAATCTATTCTAGCAAGGCATGCGTTAAAACTGCCACTAGGAAGGGCACTTCAGTAGCAGTGACGTGTTCTGACCATTCGTCAGACTACCGATAAAATTCGACGCATTCCTGATGTGACATGAGTCTCCACCGAATGAGTGTCACGAGCGTCTGCGACTTACACGGACTCAGTAGGTCCCGCTTTTTGTGGGGGAGAGAAACAATAAACCAGACTTTGTACCGCATTAGACGACTTACTTGCCACGTTGAGTCACAGCCATGCGAGCACGCGCCAAATCGAGGGGATATGTTGTCGCGACAGAGCTTGTTCCGGCACAACATCCAGCCACAAAACGACGGACCCGAACGCTTGAAAGAGGCCTGTAGAAATGACAAAAAGAGGGTAACCAGCATCATTGTTAACTGTCTGAGTAAACGTCCCGGCCGATGCATAGAAAAACGGGAAGCCGTTGTTCTGTTCTGTGTAGGGTTGGCAAGCCCATAAAGTGCGCGTTATGACAGGAGTGCTCAATAAAAACGAAAAGTCGGAGGTCCTGGGACAAAAGTTTAAGTCAGTCCACCACGGAGGAAACACTACCGGATCGTTTAACAAGTCAAAGTCGAAAATCAGAACTGGTCGGCGTGCAGAACTCGTCGGCAACGCGTTTCCTAGTGTAAGACCGAGCATTGCCATCAGTATTCTTACAAACTAGACTGACAATGGGAATCGAGTTTAGTGGAAAGAAGGTCCTAATTCCGTTCTTGGCGAGACCCTAGCAGTTAACTTTAGACAACAGCCTATTGGAAAGCAAGCAGCACTATAAAAGCCATAAACTTCTACACCAACCATTCGTCAACACAAAAGCGCATATATGTAAAGAGGCTCTTTAAGCGGACACCTACGCATTGCAACAATCGGTAAAACAATACGTGCAAACCTTGAGGTCCCGACGTCAGGGTTCTGATGGATCGTTTCCCAAAAGCCCCTAAAACCCGGTGTTTTCAAGTTCACCACACTATAACTTAAGCAGGGAACAATCTGGAGTAAAGCAAATTCGTGCCCATATCAAAGAATCCTCGAACGCGGCTTTAAGCGTTGATGCAAGACGGCGTGTTTGATTTGCACCTCGGCGCAAAGTTATCAGGCGCAGCTATGTTCTGAAGATGAACGACTAGTAAACTCAGATGATAAATGTGGAGTAATGACGAATTTATGCTCTAACTGTCCACGGAAGTACGCATGCTAGGAAAAAAGAATGTTGAGATAACAGAAATGAGCACAAACAGGGTTTTGGGCGGGAATACTAACTATTCTAAACTGCAGTCTATAGCCAAAATCAATTGCATCGCTCAATTTTGCAGCCACGAAGATAGTTCTTCAGGACGAAAGCCAAGTATAACGAGATCATGGGAGTCCGTAGGTTTGGCGAGGACTCACCTACATACCGTCACAAGCGCTACTTAGTATGCTCGTAGTTCGTATGATAGCACTGCTGCAGGACAAAGAACGAGGTACATTTCCTGCGATAATTGTTGCTTATAAAGTTCAACTGTCCAGCACACAATAGAACAAGGAAAAACGACGAACAGGATATCAGATCGACGTCTCCATCGAAAAATGAAACGACTTAGAAAGCAGAGCACCTGCGGAAACTAATGCACAAATGTTCAACGTTGACTAGCTATCCAGATATAAAGGATTGAAGGCATGCCTCTCATTTCAGACTTTGATGGGCTATTGCTCGGCTAATGCACCCAGAGGCGCAAATTCGATTATCCAGACAAGTCAACGCTCCTCTAAGAGCGTGAGGGGTCGGGGGAGTAATTGTCAGGACAGTTCCGGAAAAGGCAATGGATATTACATGCGACCCTTATGTTGCGAATGTGGCAAACGGTGGTCATCAAATAAACACTGACGCTCCAGTCCAGATGAGTTAAAATTGAACCATTGGAAGCCCACCGGCTATTCAGAGGACATACATCAGTTAAAATACCTCATTGGTCCCATTAGAAAGATACCTACTGCCTGTCCTTCGCCATGGACCAAACTGGCAGAACGAGAAGACAATCCTTTCGACAATATTTAACAATCGGCGAAGACCTTATACAGGTACAGAGGCTCGTGAGAAAACAAAACGTATGCATACACAAAGCAGATTGGCATTCATTTCGTCAGCCGCCTAGGATATTTTCTTAATCATCTTCTCTTAGTTGGATGCACCAACCCCACAGCGTGCAAAGACTTTTACTCGTGGAATTAGTTAGGATCGCGCCGTCCTGTCGAATAAAGAGGACAGATTATAAAACCCGGTTAATAGGGAAATATAAGACTCAAACCCTGTGAAGATACGGCAAAGAGGGAGATGAAATATTTAGCCAAGCTCCATCACCCCGGGATCTATACGGCTCATTTCGAGAGTACGCGGTCAGTTTTAGCCATCATTAAGTTCGGGGGAAGGTAATGGGCGTGGAACAATGACGGCAAACATCGTTTACAAATCTTGTACGACGAAAAATGCCGTTTTACTCAAAACCACGCCGAATACTGAAACGAAACTGGGAACACGGGTGAGCGAATGTTGGCATCATTCAAATAAGAACAATTAACCGGACCATTTGCGAGCATCTAAGCAAAGCGCTGTTAGGATGGTATGAGGCAAGAGAGGGCAGAAGTTAAATAGTTATCAGATAGCAGTAAAAGAATAACAATCGTACATATGGGAGAGGTCCGCTTCGTGAATTCCCAGTACGGACTTGGCTCTTTCGTGGACAGAGTACTGCACAGCAGCATAGGGGAAAATGCGGGTCAGTGTTGCCGAATTACCACGCCAGAGACTGAAAAAACCATTTAATTTGTATGACTCCCTCAGAAACCGGAACAGGGCTTTCACGTTAAAATACATCTCAGACGCTAGAATAGAATAAGTAAATGGGGGCCGAAAACCCACTTTGAAAATTTATTTTGGCACGATCAAGAGGCGCAATTGTTGTCTTTGCCGCACATCCTGCAATACCGCCGATGATAAAGTTGGAATAGACAGGAATAAAACGCTTCTTGGAAGCCGGGGGTTGAAGAGGCTAAATGGAGGAATTTCGAGAATTCGAGTCTCCACATTACCATGGGAACTTCTCTAGAGTTGGTTGTCATTCAGAGTATTTGCAGTGGACGACCGTGTACTTGATAGATACGATATAATGGCAGGCAGATAGCCACCGTTTGCATGGGGTTTAAGACTTCTACTTGGCCGATTGGTCGCGACGGTCGATACGAATCTTATCTACTAATAAGATAAATTGAGCACATTCAGCTGCCGGAGGGAGAAGACCGAGGACTAGAAAATTCAATGCGTCTTCTGGCGTTCTAGCTCAGTAAAAGTCACGCCAGCCCATCGGATATTAAATCTTACATTTCATCAAGAATTTGAAGACATATTATTATCCCGTCTTAAATAAATTCCTTGTTTTGAAAACAAAAACGTTTAAGATCTGCACATCATCAGACAGCTCACAGCTACTAAAACCGCAGTACGAGAAATAGGTCATACAGCAGTTATACAAACTGATATACAAGCTGAGAAGTAGGCATAACAGGCAAATTCCTCAAATAAATCGAAAACTTCTATGTGATTCAACAGCAGGTTGTGTGCATTGGTCAAGAGAGATCGGATTCTGCTATTATCGAGAGTAGTGTTTCCGTGTGTTCAGTACTTGGTCTCACTTTGTTCCTGGTAAACGTGGACGATTGCACAAGAGTTTTGGACTGCAAATCAACAATGTTTGCAGACGACATGAAGATATGGAGTATAATTGGGGGCCCTGCCGACGAAGATAGGCTGCAGATGAACCTCGGTCGGTTGAAGAAATGGTCAAACCGTTGGCTCCTGCGGCTCACTGTTGGTAAGTGTACCCTACTACGCCTAAGCAACACAGCCAGGTTCGTCAGCAAAAGAGACTACTTTCTGGGTGATGCAGACTCACGGGACATCGAAGCCCAAAAGGACTTCGGTGTGCTGACGACGAACTCCTAAAAACCATCTGCCCATTTATGAGAGTGCCAAGACTCGCAGTGTCCGCACAGTACGCCATCAAGCGTGCTTTTATGGATTTTGACAAAAACGCCTTCTCCAACACTTTTGGAACATTCGTGCGGCCGCACTTTGAATATGGCATACAAGTCTGGAGACTGTGGGCAGTTCAAGGCCAAAATTGCCTCGAAAGAGTTCAGAAGATAGCCACATATATGGTTAGGGGTAGACGCTCCTTTCCTTATGCAACCCATCTAGTAAATTTGAACCTCTTCCCTTTAAATTATAATTAACTTCGCAGGGATCATTTGCAAGCCTTCCGCTTAATGAAGAGGTTGAACGGCAGCCTGGCCTTTGGGAACATTTCGAATTCGCTACCTCGACCAACCTCCGAGGTCACCCGTTAAAACTTCGAACTCAACAGGGAAGGCTGGAGATGAGGCGGTTCTCCTTCTCTGTTCGAATGGTCAGACCATGGAATTCATTTCCTGCAGATTATGCGATGTCACTATCGATATAAAGCCTTTAAAAGAACCATGACATATTAATTTTCTAAAATGACGAAGAGCAGTGAGAGATCGAACGCATCCCCTGTGACTCACTCATATTTGTCATACCTTTACGGGCTAGTTTAAATTATTTCACCCTGGCCTATTTCTCTGTACACCACACCCATTTGTATGTTGCAAGTAGGGTGCTTTAAGGCTCACGCCAATTCCCCTTAATAAACTGAATTGAACAGCAGAAAAAAATACATGAAAGGCGAACGAACGTGTATATAAGAAATCAAATAATCAAACTGGGTAAGAAAACATGAAAAACGATACGACCTAGTGTATAATATCAAAAATACGAATACACAAAGCAGCCTTTTTTTCAATCTGTCACGAAGACACCAAATTGGACGAAGCGTAGAGATTGTACCTGCTCATGTACCGGCGATGAATAATTTAAGACACATGTGTATGTCTATGGACCTCCTGTACTCTCTAGCGAAATCGTGAAATGAAATAAATAATCTGCTTTGGATTGCCTCAAAATGTGCTGGGCGGCACCAACTGACGTGGCCGTGACGGGCGCTCCATCGATTAGCCCCTCTCAATCCTATCCCGAGAAACAATTATCTTCCTTTCCGTCCCCCCTCTCCCCCGACGAATCGAATGGGCTTGTTAAGGTTTGGTTCCAATTGCTTCTCCATCTCCGCGGCGTATTTTCATTTAGATAAGCAAGCAAACTGTTTTGTTTATGACTTATGACGGTTTTGTCAGTTAAAATCAAATCACTCAAATAAGTCACTCAGAAATGAATTTCGGACGGAATAAGTAAAAATTTACACTGGTTTAATTTTGTATTTACAATAGGCAGCCAAATATTAAAAATGAACAAAAGTAGAAAAACTGCATCGAGACTTGGTTGAAGAAGACGTCAAATCAATGCAATTTGTTAGTTCTTAAGAAGAGGAACCGTCATTCATGAAGAGGATCGTAAACGCATGGTCCAGGACTACCGTGAGGGGGAGAAATATTCCTCGTCAAGGGAGAATTCCTAAATCAGATAAGGATATTCTTGAGAGGAGAAGTCCAGCGTGATCATCCACAGTCCGCTTCGAGTCGAAACGAGGAGGGGACTTTAAGAGGCGGCAAGGAATATCGAAGCGCAGGCAAATGTGACCCTGATACTTTTTGTCTATCGAGCAAACCATTAGTAAGATGGCAAAACAGAGGAAACCGCTGCAGTCCTAAACTGATAACTTGGGATCAAAACGAGGAGGGACAATAAAAGCCCCTGAACGGAATCGAAGTGTGGTTATGGCCCAAGAATAAAGGAAAGCATGTCCACGCACTGAAAAGCAAGCGAATCTGGCAGCAGGAGACACTATGGAAATTAGTCAGCCAACTAGCGTGTACTGCTGCATCAAGAACGCGTGGCGCTTTTGCTCATGCGTGCGGCGGTTTCAATGATCTGTCGTTCATTCGATGCTTTTACGCAAAAGGATTCTCGCGCTAACAACTGTCATTCTACGACCGACACGCCATACACCGGAATGCTCCAGAACTCTCAGGACACCGACGAATAAAGCGTCCTCTGACGAGTGGAAAACCGCGTGCTCACTAGCTGGGGCGATAAACTGGTTATCCCGGAACATGCTTTTCAATAATAGTCGCAAAGATCATCGATGTTACAGCAGACGCCCCCAACTATGGAATTGGCGCTGTAGTTTTATACGTCTTCATCGATTTGTCAAGGTCACCATTGTCTGTGGAAAGCAACAACGGACAGCTTGATAAGGAGGTCTTGGCTATTATCGTCGTCGTTAAAACGTTTCGCAAGGTGCTTTGTGACCGTCACTTCACCCTTATAGCTAAGGATAGCCTTTTGTTTCAATTGGCGAGTCGAATAAAGGGATTCATGTGTACACGACAAATCGACTTCGGCGCTGGGCGGCCAGTCGGCCTGGATACGAATTCCATATCCGATGTCAGTCGGATACGAACATAGGCCAGGCAAACGCACTCTCACAATTAATCACTTCACGGAATGAAGAACCGAAGTACTCTATCATCGAGTTTTTCTTCGTTGAGTCCCAGTTTGACCGATAGTTCATGTACTGAAGTCGTGCACGTCCTGTGAGTTTTGATGAGACCCGAAACAAAACACATGTGAGACAAGTTAGCAACTTCTACCGCACTCAGTGGCTTGTAAAACCACCTGGAGAACTTCATCAGTTACATCAATGTCAGTACCCTATGTCCACCGTAAACGACCGTGTCTTCTTTTAAGAACGTATCGCTGTCCCACAGAAATTGCAGGCGAAAGTCTTAAGGCAATCTGACTGAACATCCGAAACTCAAATACATGCAAGCCTCGTAAGCAGTTTTATGTAGCGACCTGACATAGGCCAGCAAATGGAACAGTTGGATTGCTCATACATCAAATGTGCCCTCGCATCAAAGGTCACAACGGAGACCGCACTAAAGGGAAGACCTCTCCTACAAGCCACGAAGCTCAGGGTCCACATGGATAATGCGAGATCAATTAATAGGCAAAACCTCCTTACTGTCGTTGACACACAGAGCAAATGGCCGGAATTATTTCTCATACGATATGCAACATCCGGAACAACAGTCACCACGATTCAGTGACATTTCGGCAAACTTTTTATCGCGAAACTTTAATAAGCCTAGACGGAGGACAGTCCAGACAAGTCGCTTTTGCTCGACTCTCTAAGCAACCAAATACTGATAACTTGTTTTCGCCACCACAGCATCCGCAGCCCAAAGAAAAAACAGAGCGATTTGTTGGTACGTTCAAGCAGGACCTCAATGAGTAAGATGAGGTGGGAACTACAAGAGGAGTTCTCGAAATATTTTACTTGAACCATCAGATACCGCAAACCCGAATTCTCCAAGCTACGGTTCTCCCGTAGGGTGTTTGGTGCAAAAGTAACTTCGCATACCATTCGGTGTACCTTTTCTGTGAGTTAACAGCGGGATTTTGGTCGCGAAACATTCCATCTGACACCGATGGAGAGGCGATTCAACAGATTCAGCAGAGCAAACCAACGGTCGTGCCATTCAGGTGAGAAAGTACTGGCAAGGGACTATAGGGCGGTTAGAAAGAGTGGAAAATTGGACGCGTTGTCTGAAAGTTTGGTGATTTCGTCTATTAGGTTCTCGGTAGATTGAAAACTTAGATGAGTCCTGCCGATCAGCTGAGACACACATAAGGCACTGGTTTGCTTAATCCAGGCTTAACTGATCATCGAAAATACTACTGGAAAAATTCTGTCTACCAAAACCCTGGACAGAAACCACAGTTCTAGCATCAGAACGGTCTATTCAGCTGCTCCTACGATCGGACCAAACACGAAATCAAATGATACCATTGCGAGTAAATACGGGGCTCAAATCGTAGCACTGAATTCAAACGAAGGAAATGTTACGAAGCGCCGTCCTATCCGACTCGCTCAAATGCCACCCTAAAGATCCACCCACAGGTTTTGCGTGTGCTGGTATCGCGCTGCCTACCAACAGGGTTGGGGGGTTTACCGAAGCAGTCAAATGAGTCAGAAGTCCAACCAACTTGTTTCCCACTTAAGTACACATCCGCTTGGCCGAGTTTCAGTCCGACCTGCGACTGACTCAGAGATTTTCTGCAGCCCAGATCACTTAAGTTAACATAGCCGAGTTTACCCTGACGTCTCTGAAGGCAATGAGGCTTACCTGAAACTTATTAGAACACTTCGTTTCTAGTGTAAGTGTAGAAAGTGGAGACAGTATTTAAAATTTTCTTGTGAGACGGTTTCCAGTGAGCACCATTGTTCAATACAACTACAAAATACAGTTTTCAGTATTATCGCCTTGGATGATTGACTAGGGAATTTCATCTTTAGATGGATATACAGGCGCAGTCAGCAGACGACCGCAGTGAATGGTAGGAAAAAACAGTTTAAAATACTAGGTTTCGACTGATAAACTTATCAGTCTCCCTCAGTGAGTTCGACAAATGCTTACACATGAATGCCAGAGAAAACTGGAGAATTAGATTCATAAAACATGCATGTGCTTCTAAGATCCGTTGTCCGAAAGCGTACAAGCGAATAAGTCTACGAAAATAGACTCAGCCTGAAGCGGATCTTGTAACTGCGTGTAAAGTAGTTTGTGATTCTGGAAGATGGCTCTTCACATGTAACTGCACAAAGGACAAAAGTGGTTTTTCGACTAATTTACGGGAAGAGTCCCATGCTCGCTAAACATACTCACAAGGCGTAGGCGCGCACTGCATCCGGTGCAATAAATGGAAAATTACTCGAATTCTGCACTTTTGAATGTGAGTTTTAAAACAGAGGCTTCTTTTTCTTCTCTTCCCCCCCCTCGCATATCCATGCATATTCTCATAGTTTTACGCGGGAAGTGGGCTACTGTTTCGGTGTAAGTTGTTTTCTTGTTTTATTCAACTCATGTCTACCAGTCACGCAGTCCGCTGTCTACGTTTGCGATTCCATGATTGATATGAAGTCGGGCATTAGTCGTACTTTTCCTAATCATTGTCTTTGGTAGTGTGCACATTTCTTGCTAAACATTTCGAAGATCTCATGATATGAGCATCTGTTATTCTCTGCCGCTGCAAACTGACGTAGCTCTTGAAATATTAACTGAAAGTTTGAAGTATATTCCCGGTTGGGAAGGCCTACTCAGGATACACGCAGTTTGTCCTCAGGTATTAAAATCACGAAAAGTTGCCGGCTCTTAAATGCGCGTCTTTTAGAAGGCCTTAGAAAATCACACTTTTTCTAAAGTAATTACATGATTGGTCAGAATTTCTCACATGAATTCTCTGCCAGCACCAGCCCCGCCCAACACCCTCAAAAGTGGCGGGGCTGTGAAAGGGGCTGTGGCGGGACATTCTACGCGACAGCCCCGCCTGGCCCCACATTTCCGTTCACTTTTGGCAGCCCTTTAAAATATCGATCTGTATGGCAAGTCCCCTGAGGCGCACACACATAATACCTACCGGCAGAAGTTTCAGAGCTCAGTATAGGCATTTCTCGTTCGGGGATTGATTGCCAACTGCTGTCGACGTTGGGAGAACCTCAGACTCAGGCTCTTCAGTGGCCTCACAATATGCCATCGCCTGGCGCTTAACGCGCTTGTATATGGTGATTCGGCGATAGCCACAGTAATTACGCTTCATAATTGCTATGAGTATTTAATACAATTCGATAAACAATTTGTATAAGCATAACACCAAGGCTAAATAGTATATGCATAGGCATACAAGTCGACTACTTGAACTGGCTGGTGAGTAAATATCAAAACAGTAAGCATAAAATACATAAATTAACTAAGGCAGTTATCAAGAGCATGAAAAAAGCATTGGTTGATGCACGATAGTATCCGTGACCCGTGGGCGTAAACGAACGCTTTTTATAATTTATAAGCCACTTTTGATAAATTAGCTCCCTTTATGCCAAAGAAACTACAATGAGTGGTGCGTTTGAAACATAACTTTCAAAGCAAATACGCTTCAAAATGCTTCAATTCAGAGGGGACTCCGGCCCACCCAACCCCTTCCCAGTCCCATCTATGAAGGAGCAATGTGCTGGCAGGGTTTTTACTGTCTTAATTAATTTAGGCATGCACAAAATACCATTTCCCGTAGTTATTTTGTACTTAAAGCACATCTTTTTTAATTTTCTAGCCGATGAATTTGGGGTATTTCGATTCAAAGAAACTGGTAATTATAAGATTTCAAAGATCGTGGAATGCCTATTCAAATAACATTGTATCTGTGAGTTTAGAAATGCTCCTCTTGAAGTACTTTGCGTGGTCCAAGCTGGTTGTCCAATTTTATGAGTTTTATATGCCAACGCGTAAGGCTTGCTGCTTGAAAACCCTACACGCAAATCTAACGGCAAATCAAGTTCGAAGTTGCTCGAGAAGGGAAGAAAAATGTCAATCCAAAAGATGTCATTTTGAGCAAACAAACGAAAGACGGACTTTAAGACAAGATAAGTAGATGAAAGAATATTTGAGGATTTTTTTACAAGCAACACTTGTATCCATAAAAACGTCGAATGCGAATGGCGAAAGTCGTGACATTTAAATAATCATCTCTAACGAGTGACTTTACTGAGTATTAGAAAGTCGAGTACTCAAAAACTGGCACCCAGTCGTGACTGAAACATAATACGATTTTCCCGCATAACAATCGATATTTCAGTCCTACCTAAGTAGCCTTTTTTAATCAAGAACACCATTTAGAATTTCAATTAATATTCCATGAGATACGTCATTCTCCACCTCCGTCATCCATTTAATTTTAGCTTGCACCTTGCCTTCAAAAACTGCACAGCTTTTCTCATCAAAACACTGACATTAGAAAAGAAATGCAAGCGTTCGGATCTCACCACTTAATTGCACGATGTTGAGACTCAGCTTCAAATCCTTTCAGCCACCATAATTGCATCATGTTTCCCCTCTGAACGACTTTCAGTAATCATAACCCACTGTGAAATGGTTCCAGATGTTTAGACAAGTTACTTCTAAACTAAATTCTTTGTAGGTTACATAAGCTCCGCTGGGTGTCCGTTTCCACAAGTTCGAAAACCAAAATTCTGGCCGCTATCATGCGTATTTATTATACAAATTACGGCGGGAACTAAACTTTGCTTTTTGAGAGCACGTGTGTCTTTGGTATCCCGAGCTCCAAGAAAGCAGGCAGCAAGTCAAACCCTCTTCTGGTCCAGAATAGAGGAATCGTTGGCACGAACAACCAACTAGGTAAAGCATTCTATTAGCAAAGTCGATGTTGTCATCTTCGAGAAGCGTTCAGAGAACAAAGCAAAGCATTTTGTACTATCTATCCCTTCGTGTTCTATCCACTAACTAATGCCTGAGGCCGAGAGGATAGTTTCAGAGCTTTTTACCACATACATTCATCTAGGTTACAGATAATCGGATAATGGTGTAATATAAAACAGGAATATAACTTTGGTGTCTGAAAAAACAGCCAGATTTACTGGCATATTCTCATCAAAAACGACCGTGCTAGCGTCCGATAAAATAAAAATATGAGACCGGAGTAGAGATATTCAGAAAATGCGGTGACGTTTCTGAAGTCTCGGAATTTATGTTCGATTCTAAAAAACCGATGAAGTTGAGGAGATTTACTCATGCAAATCCGCTATCATTCAACGAAACAAAAAATTCTGTTTCTGGGGTGCATAATCACAAAACCAAAGTAAAATTATCATGCGACCGGAAAAGAAAGCTGAATGTAACAAGTGTTTTAGCAGGTTCTAGCCGATGTTGTTACCTTGTGTACAAATTTGGAGATGTTCACAGCCATGGGTTGGTACAGCTGAATGATAGACAAAGAGTTAATATGCGTATCTAAGAAATGCAGTCGAAATTTAACTTGTCGCAAGAATTCCATGCACAAAAATATCCCTGATGCATCTGTGTGCCAGCACGAAGCGGACGTAAGGCACGGGAATAAGGGTCCGCGGTAAAAGTGGTGGTCATGCGCAAAATTGCGGGAAGTGTAAATATGTCTGTGTCCTTACTCTACCACCAGGCCGAATCCAAACCTCAATCCCAACCCTCATCTTAAAACTAACATTAATCTTCCTGGAATTTAACGCAAGGCCCCCGAGTAGGGGGGCAGGTCGTATTACCGTGTCTTGTCAAAAACCACTGTTTAATCATGACACTTCAACCCGAGGTAAAGTGAATACTAAGGCAAGTAAAAGGATGTAGCATCGAAGAATCTAAAGAAGGCTATATTGTGTCAGGCCAACTATGAAACCCCAAAACTCATCTGCTGGGAAGCGAAATTCATCATACTCCGGGATATTTTTAGCCAGAGAACCAGGACAGTTTACCTAGGAACGTAGCAATCAGACGATCGCCCAACGCCAGCTAGATCAATTTTTTAGATTAACATTTATACAGCTAGTAAACTTAAGCCTGTACCACGATGTTTGTCACAGCAGATATTTTCGTGGAGACAATTGAAATACGTAGCTCACATTGTCAGAAGATACCCTGAGACAAATTTGTGCGTTTGTAAAATTTGCCAACTGCCACGGTAACCAGAGTTGATGTCACGCTATAACGAACTAATCTTCTTGCGGCCGTTATGACAGGCTCTCACTGTCAGACATTTGCGATAACTTCTTAAAACTCGGGTTTGCCTGTGTATGGGGACAAAAAGTGTCAATTAAAGTGTGTATTAAGCTTTAGTCTTCAGAACTATTGTATCCGCGTCCATGTCCAGTCGTTTGGTCCTTACCTTACTTCTAAAACACGATGGATGCGTGAAAACGGAGTGAGCTCAAGGTTGCGCGGATTTCCCTTGCCTTAATTCACTTGCAGTTAATGACTACCAAGGTATATTTATCGTTCTGTTTTGCCTGCAAGTTAACGGGCAACTGGCAAATCGTTAATAGGTTCGTAATGGCAAGTTGCACGGTCGTAACACTTTACCGTCCACCTGTCGCCATTAATCGTTCAGCCAGCCTTTGGCATAGTAGGCGATGATCATAGGCTAGCCCATATGATCTGCGCGAAGGGCGTTTGAGCCGCGGAAACTGGAAAGCAGGATGATTGCATAAATTGTCTCCTCTCTTGTGGGACCTCTAGGCGTTCAGCACCTAGTCGGACACGCTAGATAACCTAAAATATGCCTATAGGCCTCATCCCCCAGGAATGCTGCCCGACTGGACTACGGGCCGTAGGTTCAGCCAGTCACTACCAAGAGAATTGTCGAAAAAACTAAGCTTGACCTAATTCTGAATGAAATTTTGGGTGACGATCAAATATATAATTCTTAGTTTTTATTATCATAACGTGTCAGCTTATTTGATTTGCGTAGGCACGTTATATAAGTATTACGTTTCTGACTTAGCTTAAGAAAATAATTAAATTTATTGTAAGGACTGAGTTTAGGTTTAGGTTAAGGGTTAAGGATAAACTTGTCTGAACCATGTCGTCTTACCTAACGAAGCCCTCCTTAACCGGCAACTTGGGCCTACCTATTTTTCGCTCCCTTACACACATTTCTTTTCATCATTCAGGCTCCTCGTTTGAGTATTGAAACAAACATGTGACGGAAATGCGGGTTTTGGCGGTATCTTCCGCAGATTTTGTTAACTTTCGCGTCCATCTGCCCTACTGATGGAGCTAATATCAACATTTAGTGTTACAGGAGTTCGTGGACTTTGTTTCCTCGATGGACTTGCATATCCAATCCTCGTCGAAATATGTCCAAACCCCACTCCGCTAGGAAAAATGTCAATATGTCTCCAACTTTTTTTCATACTCCGAATCCATAGAGGTGGAGAGCGGAGATTGGCTCAAAGTGAACAGTAACTGACATAGAAACACAAAAACCTGGAGTTATTTGCCTCCAGCTCCACTCCGCATAATGAATTCTCATGTAAAGGGGAGTTCTAGCGGAGAAGCACTTGTTTTCCATCATTCTGAGACATTGAATGGTGCCTGTCTAATTTTAGGCTACTGTTCCTTGGATGGCTGCGCTGCGTTTGATGACCCCGAGGGGGGTTGGGTGGGAGAAAGCGGCTCAAACCCCTTCAGTGCTTGCAACTTTTGCAAGGCCGGGCTCGCTTGTACACCAGTCATGGACATGACCCTTCGTTTCTTGTCGTCAATTATGCGGGCCAATTTATCGCCAAAGTCTATTTGTCGCCCTGAGCTGTCAAATATATTGCCAATCCTGGGGCTAGCGAAGGGATGATCCTTTTGATATCTCCTCCACTTAGCTGAGGTGTTTTTGTGCTCCCGATTTAGGTCTCGCATGTGCTTCTCGGAGATTGTCAGTGGCAAGGACTCCATGATTGTGGCCGCTTTATCGGGTTGCAGAGAAGCATAGTGCAGAACCAGTGCCATGTCCTTATACACCTGAACAATGCGCTCATTATAGGTTTTCGGATTTTTCTGTAGAAAGGGTCGGATGTACTTGCTATCTAGACGCACAAAAAGGGCTCGCAGACTGTTCCGACCCACAGATCCGATGATGGCTTCAATTCCAGCTGTCAGCTGATCAATCATCTTCTCATTAAGTTCCCTCACCAGGCTGATGGTCTGACGATCGGCAAGCTTAACGCGAAAGAGCTTTACTAGCGGTTTCATCGTGGGGCCCATCACACCGACTGTAAAGATGATGATGAAGAGTGTAGAGGTGACAAGGCTTTTATAGACTTCCTCGTCCACTTGAGCTTCTTCCCCATCTTCCTTTGTATCCAACATGATGGCTAGAGAGAGCGCGACAGCCCCGCGTAGTCCACCGTACGCAAGGATGAACTGGTCCGTGAGAGTGATTTGTGAGATATTTACATTAAAACGGTTGAGGGCTGCTGTCAGTGAAAAGACTACAACTGTTCGTACTGTCAGACAGGACGCCAACGCACACCAGTTGAAAGAGTTGTGCCAGAGAGCCTCCACATTGACAATCTGCACGCCGATCAGAAGGAAGATTATGGCCTCACAGACCTCGGATAGGGTCTTCCCCAGGAGACGAACAGTTGCCAGACAGTCCTCATTAAGGTTGTGGAAAGCGTAAGCAGTCTGGATCATGCCGCAGGTGACCATGGCAACAATTCCGGACCAACCAATAATATCAGCCAAAACGTAGGCATAGTAGGCGAGGAGGAAGACGAGAACTACCTCAAAGTGTGTGTGCACTTGAGTGACGAGGCAGGTCACGATGCCAAGAACTATTCCGATCAGGATAGCACCCAGGTTGATAGTGAAAAATGCCCCAATTCCGATTGCAATGTCCTGAGTGGTAACATCTTTCTTTCGTAGAAATCCAAACGTAATTTTGTAGAGCACCAGTGTGACGGCGTCGTTGAAGAGAGACTCACCCAATACTAAGTAATAAAGACTGAGCTCAACACCAATCTCCTGAAATATGGCAAGCACGGCCACCGGATCAACTGCCACAATGAGAGAGGCGTAGACCATAAGTACCTGCACGCCGTACTCCACTGGTTTGTCTTTAAAAAAACCGGCGTTCTCAAAGCCTACCATTATGACGCCTATCAAGATCATATTAAGCACAGTGGCCAACACAGCGTAGGCGATAACGGCGCCGATGCAGTCTCCGAACACGCGATTATGTAGGTTGAAGGCGGCGTCCAGTAGGCAGCAAGGCAGGAGGTAGTGGAAGAAGGTCTCCGGAGTCATTCGCCAGGTGTCATGGTCAATGTGCTCGGGCATGGCCTTGAGGATGTAGCCTGCGAGTGTGCCCAGCAGGATCAGAATCAGAGATTCTGGAATGAGGGTTGTGATCTTTCGCAGTTGATGGTAACAAAATTTTTCGAGAACAACCATCGTGAGAAGGAGCATCACTGCAATTTGCTTGGAGGCCTCACTTGCATCCCAGGTTGCCAGCAGGTGGTAAGGACTCTCTGCAGTAGAGTTGTGACCCATTCCGATCTACTCACTGTCGGTGGTGAAGCAAGGCCTCCTTATTTTCAATGCCTGTAAGGGGAGAATTTCGATGAGTTGACGGAAATTTTTTAGGATGGTGAGAATATTTACGTTAGTTTCAGTTTATTAAGGGAAATATAGGCGAGCGCCTTTGAACCCCTATTGGTTACCAGTCGTCGGTGAAAAAGGATTTTATATATAATCGCGGACAGCTGGTCGAAAAAAGAGTAATAGTTAACGGTTACTTACTAATTACAAGTAGTATACACAAGCCACTTTGCAAACGGGCATGACCCACTGTAAATCCCCATTAGGCAAGTAATTCCTACCAGTATGAATTCTGCCATGAAAGATCGCCGGCCTTACAAGAAGGTATTAAAGCAAAAAAAACAAAAAATGCCAGTCATCAAAAAATTATCCTTTTTGTAAACGGTGTTTTGGCAGATGGCTGAGAGGGAACTTTTCATGTCAGGAGGCATTTATTAACTTGAAATGATGTCCTGTGTCCTTCACGGCTGCACCCTCACCGTAGGAGCCGTTTCCATCTGAGGCATACTTACTTAGACCTCTCAGTAATCCCCGAATTTTGGTGCATTGCGCAAGATGAGAGCTGCGTCCGCCCACTGTTATCATCGATATGATAAACATCAACATCATCATTTATACCACGCAGCATTGAATGATTGCGCTTAAAAGATTTGATTCAGATCTCCGTACCGGCGATCGATTAATGGTGGCAGAAAGGACAATGGGAAATTAGTAGAACAATAATGAAGAAAAAGCATTAGATACATAAGTAAACTGATGCAGGTCGACCACTGACCCTGTTAGTGTACGAACAGTAGGTGGGCTAACTCATGAAATGTCAACCAAAATTCCTAAATGTGCTTTCGTTTCCAAAAGAGTAATTAAGTAGAGTTGTGAAGCTAATCATTTTGCAGTGTGATTCTATAATAATTCGGTTAATCCAGGATGCCGGCTTTTGAATGAACCTCTTTCTGGCAGCCTGCAAAAACTATACTCTGCAAAAACGACTACTTAATTAGCATGCATTTTCCCCCATTGCTTTTCGATGCCCTTTAAAAATTCAATTATATTTAGTGGCAAACACGCATAAAAATATTTATTCTCTTACTCATTCGTTAGTACATTACGTCTTCTTCCAATTTTATATTCCAAGGAAGGGTATAATTCGGTTTTAAAAAGTGTCTAATTATCAGATTTTTTCGTGCCGTGAAGTGGCTGTTCATAAAACGTCATGTCTCTGCAATTACCCATGTGACTTGTAAAGTTTACAATATGGCTCAAATCCACCGCATATGGTGTCCACTTAATGCCGTAGAGAAACGTATGGTTTTCCGTACGCGGAAAATATACGGCCTGTAGTTTTAAAACCCAGAAGGCAAGTGCAACGGCAGGTTGGGTTCAAAATTATCCGGGGATCGGAAAAGTTTTTGAAAACTAAATCATACCCTTCCTTCGAGAATAAAATTGAAAGGAGACGTAATTTTCTACCGAATGAACAGAAGAATGAATATTTTTGTGCATGTTTTCCATGAAATATAATTAAATTTTCAAGGGCATCTCTCTACGGTAATAAAGGGGGACCATATAGGATTCATTAAATTAAGCAGTGGATTTGATCTATATTGTTAACTTTACAAGCCACACTGGTAAAAGGAGAGATATGACGATCGATGAACGGCCATTTCATGGTATTTAAAATTCCCACAATTAGGAACTTTTTTAAAACCGAATTATGTGTCTCCTTCGAGTATAAAATTAGAAGGCGTAATTATCTACCGAATGAACAGAAGAATGAATATTTTTATGCATGTTTTCCATGGAATATAATTGAATTTTAAAGGACAGCGAGAATCAACGTGAAAAATGCATGCTACTTTGCAGTCATTTTTTACAGATTATAGGTTCTGCAGGCCGCCAGAAAGAAGTTCGAACGCCGGCATCCTGAGGTAACTGAATCATTATAGAGGTATGCTACAGGATGATTAGTTTCACAACCCCACTTAATTAATCTTTAGGAAACAAAAACGCATTTCGGAATTTCGGTTGGCATTTCATGAGTTAGCCCACCTACAGTAAATGGAGTCGGGAGCATCCGCGTACACGCGCCGACGCTGTCAGGTCACAGTGACCCACTCGCGTCGATAGCTGCACGCGTAGAGCCTGCCCTGACGTTTCGAACCGACTTATCTCCACACATTCATACGTACTCCAACCAGAGTCCACTTCCAGACGGTTGTGCACTTCACGTCCGTAAAAAAATGTTTTCTCCATTCGCGGACTTCTCTTTTGTGAAAAGGTCACGTTTATCGGTAAGAGCGACGCGATTAAGGCATATGTCCAATTGTGACTTAGACTGACCCTTCGATGATCCCTATATTTGTCCAGCTGTTCAGAGGAACAAAACCCCGCCCACGTAACTTCAACCATCCTTGAATCATGGGAAAAAATATGGCAGATTTTCGAAATTTAACCGTCATCGTTTCGTCTGCACACAACTTTGGCCACTTTTCGCCGTAACGTAGGTAGTTGACTGCGTTTCTAGTGGGTGCAAATTTAGCTCAATAATGAACACACAAAGGCCAGAGTAGTAGATCAGATGGAAGACATCAGAATGTGTACAGAATCAGGCACTGCTGTCTCAGGCAGCAATGGAATCTGGCGAGGCCTACGTCCTCTGAGCGGCAACTGTCCACAATGCCATCTGTTTAGACCACGAAACCTTAGACAACCTCACAGAAGTGAACTGGCAAAAACCACGGAATAGGATGACAGCCGGCAAAAGGCAGAATGACAACACTGGTATCCCTTGAATGCCGCATGGATTCCAGAGGCATCGACAGCTGTTTGTTCAAATCAGCAGCCGAGAAAAAAGCAATCCAGGAGATCAACTTGGGATAAGAATGTGAAATTGTTACATTATGCATCTACGCTAGACAATCTTGATTGCTTAGTTGAAGCACCACTGTACCACGACACCCCATCGGCTAAACACTCCAACAGCCATGTCCGGACTGCAGTCTGTAGAGCAAACGCAGTTTCCTCTTCCAAAACACTACCCATTTCTCCCTGGTGACAGCATGTAGTCCTCAAATGGCTCTCATTTGACGACTTAGACAAGCAGAAAACATGACCAGAGGCTCGACTCCACGTCGGTTCTAGTGGAAAAAGACGAAGACGAAGAGAAGTTGGTGTTGTTAGGGGTGGTGGTTGAGGGGAAGTAGGAGGGGCGGGAGAAAATAGAATGAATGGAGATAAGAAGTGCAATTTGGAAGGGAAGGAGGAGAAAGATGAGGAGCAGGGAAGAGAAGGGATGGAAGGGCAACTAAGGGAAGAAGGTTACTGGGGAAAGCCAAAGGCGCGTGAGAAGGAGTCAAAAAAGGTCGCAGAGATAAGCAGTGAAGCCGGATTTGAGCGGCGAAATTGAAGGAGAGTAACCATCAAGAGACTGACTTCTCCCTGCTGTTTAACTCGGGCAGCTCAAATACGAATCCTTACTGATGTACATGTGGCAGGACTGGATTTCTACCTCATCTCTTTAAGTCCGAAGACAATTAAACCGTCGTTAGTACTGACATCGGTCGTATGCCCCACGGAGTAGGCAGAGTCCCGAATACTTGCCTGTTAATTGGTTCATTATGAGCCAGACTTGTACAGCGTCCATTTCACTTTCTCCCTCCACATCCATCTGGCTCCCATGACAAAACAATGTCAAGGCGCTGAAAGTGGACTGGAAAAACCGGACAGCCCGTCCATGTGTGCCGCACGGGTGATTTCTTCACTTTCGACCTCCCATTCTCTCCCCTCTTCCATGCTACAGTCGACTGTCAGACCTTGTCCACTAGAGTTTAAGGGATTGGACGCAGTGGCTGTCGGGTCTGCTGCGTGCCACCACACAAGTGTGCAATATTTCCCGCACAAATCTTCCAGTAGTACTTCAAACACGACTTCAGTCGAGGAGATGCAAAAGCAGGACACATGATACGCGACTATATATACTCCAGGTAAAATTACTGTCGGACCCGGATTCCGCACAAGCGGTCGCTGGAGACTAAATTACCCTCACAGCGAGGGGCAGTCGACAAAACAGCAGCGTACACCTAAGACAAATTTCCGACTTACATGCTGAATGTAGTTGCCAGTCGAAGGGCTATTTCAGGAGAAAACGCCGCAGTGCCTTTCAAATGCGTTATCGATCAGTTTGCACGTGTCGCACTTTCCTCGTATCTCCTCAGAAGCCTTTATCAAACTGCGAGCTGGTCAAAATAAGTATTTGACATCTAACTCGATGGCCCGTCTCTCTGTTGCCTTCAGCCGCATACGTTAAAGCCATTGCTACTTATTTCCAGAAGACGGCGGTAGAATGAAAGAGCTGTGACATCTGGATGCACACCGTCACGAATGCGATGGCTTGCCATCAGCGCAATTCGGTCTCCCCAACAAGCTGGAAATCGGTTAAACCCGTCCAAGTCCATCCAAAAATTTTCCACTATCTGCCCGACCTTATAGGCCTAATGGGAACCTTTTGAAAATCATCATCATCCTGTCTTCCAGAAAGGGACTCAATGGGAAGCTTTGTCAACCTACGAAGATCCGAGGATTTCATGGTGCTTGAGGTGCCCAGTGATTAAATGGGACTTAACGCCGGATTAGAACAGACGAACATTGCTTTGGATTTCATCAAGGAGTGTGCTGACGAAGTGAAATCTCCATAGCAGCACTGCAATACTCCACATATAAGACGCAGAATAACCACCACGAATACTGTAATGAGATATTCGAAAAATGACCCGGAGAGTGTTTAATCCAGGCATGCGAGAACCCATTTAAATCGCTGTTAGCGTCCCGCACCGTTCGACCTCCCTGTCGATGATGAAGAGGTAAAAATCTAAATCTAAGATTGTTAACGAGTTATGAGAGACTGGAGGAAGTAGAACAGATAATGATAAGGAGTGCGAGTTGGAAGGGAACGAGGAAAAGAGGAGCAGGGAAGATAAGGAGTGGAAGGATGGCCAAGGGCAGAAGGCTGCTGGGAACAGGCGAAATATAGACGCGTGAGAGTTGCGAAAGGGTAATTTTTTTGCTCTGCGTTATTTCTCGTTTTAACCAGTGTCTGCGTCGAGAACCTAGACTGCCATGTCATTTTGTTCGACGACAACAATAAAGTTGTGGAAAGTTATTCACAATGCGACAGACGGAAACCACCTGTAAATAAACTTGAACAAGCTCGAGAGCTGGCCGAAGCGCTAGCTTAGCTCATCAAAGTGCGGCTTTCTTCAAATCGGCAGCTGCAGGGCCTCCAGCATTGCAACAATTTGTCAGTCAGAAGGACTTGAGCGCGTGGATTACATCTTTACTCACGTCATCCGCAACGAGGACGATGAAGCGAATGTACAGGCGAATTTGCATCTACTCTGGCAACGGCCAAATAACTGGCTTCTCTCGTTCAATGTTATCGTGTGTAAAGTTTTGCTAAGCGGCAGGACCAGCACCGTTCACTGGAGAATGTACTTT
The DNA here is from genome assembly GCA_902702965.1 of Spirometra erinaceieuropaei. Lineage (NCBI taxonomy): Eukaryota > Metazoa > Platyhelminthes > Cestoda > Diphyllobothriidea > Diphyllobothriidae > Spirometra > Spirometra erinaceieuropaei. The sequence goes on from CACRXP010000497.1 coordinate 157,864, forward strand.
CTGAGGTAGAGGCTCAGAAGGATCTAGGAGTGTGGAACATGACCTCGCGGAATCCATCATTCCACCGCTTGAAATTGGCCAAGTCCGCAATGTCGAGCTTGTATCTCATCATGCACGGTTTTGCGAAGTTTGCCGAAGTGTGTTTTTGCAATGTCCCCGGGATGTTCGCAGGACCACAACTGGGATTTTCCCTTTAGGTCTGGAGACCCTGGGCTGTCAAAGACCTCAGCCCCCTTAAAAAGTCTAACGACGGGCAGCCAAGATTGCCAGAGGCCAAGGCTACCTGCCTTAGGAAACACGACCAGCCAATCTTGACCTATCGCTTTTGGACTACAAGCGACTTGGCGGCGACCTAATACAAGCGTTTCGCTGGGTCAGGATTATTGCCTCGCATCGGACAGCCTCTTCCTACTGGCTACCACTACCAGAAAGATGCGACATCCTCCCACACTACGTGTGACTGGGGAAAGGCTAGATGCAAGGAGGTTTTTCCTCCCCAGCAGAGTGATAAAACATGGAATGCCCTATCCTTGGGCGTCGCCATGTCCCCATCTGTGGGCATATTTAAGAGGAAGCTTGAGCAGCACAGGGGTACGTACCATTAAGAAATCGGAAAGTAACACATTTCACCCTGGTGTCATCCCAGTGGAAGTTATTCATTATAATACTTGCTACTTTCCATGTTAAAGTAACAAAAGTTTATACATTTTATATTAAATACTCATCGGACGACAGTGAACGATCCAGTACATTCTGGATACAGTTTAGGTGCTCGTTTCCATGCTACCTAGCACATTCCGGTAATGAGTTTTACAACTTCATAATTTTCATACTCCATGCATACATTGATGTATACCATTATTTACCTTACGGTTACATGCTTGTTGCATGTTAATCTTTAACCAACCATCTTCCCAAATTTCTTCATGCATCAGTGTTTTTTGCGACGTTATTGTAGCCTACTGGGAGTTCATAGGCGTCCACCTACCTTCCCCTTAATTAAGGTGGGCTGGATTGAACTGATCCCTAAATGGCGCGATGGTGACCAGAGTGGCAATGTCTATATTGCAACTCATCGGGCGAGCCTTTATGGTGTTTGGAAAAGACAGCTGTTCTAAAATATTTGGAACCTTCGTGTGGCCGCATCTAGAATGCTTCATACAGGCACAGAGACCTTGGACTGTCAAGGACCATACCGTCTTAGAGAAGGTCTAGAGGCGGGTGACAAAAGTCCGCAATGTTATTCTGCCTACAATACGCACCTTTGTGCGGTTACTGGCGGGGCTCAAGCGAGATCCCCGGGGCAAAACAGGACGAGTGAGTTCCGTAGCGCGCTCGGCGAGTGCCCTTCTACAAAATTGACTGTCAAACTGCACCGTATTTTCCCTTTCCTATGGGCAGCTACGAAGTAATCTCGCGCCAACCTTCCGCATCACTGATAGCCTGGAGTGTTGCTTTGTTCCCAGTGATTTTTTCACTCAGGATAATGTGTCCATTTTACGCGGTCATCCCCTAAGACTACGCATAGGTTGAACAAAAATAAATGGAGGTAAGTTTTTCTTCCGTAACAGGATAGTTGCGGAGTGGAACTCCCGGTCTACTGATGTTATGCCCTCCTCCCGTGTGAATTTATTTAACTGGAAACTCGACACACACCAAGCTGCTGACTTACTGTACACACACGCACGCTCACAATCAGTCGCCGGAAACGGAAGCAAAACACAAAACACCTTCAGGATATTAGGGAATTTTGAAATGAGCGTTTGAGAGAAGTCATGCAAACAAGGACCGAGGCTATACAGGCATCCGAAAGGCTATAAATATGGTATTCTGAAGCAAACACTACAAGCCACAAGGAAACCGCTTGCCATTTCGTTGCAGTGTTCACCTTGACAACGGGATCCGCAGATTCAACTATCTCGCTCTCCACTGGGTGCAGGAGACATTTAGCTTGTTGGACTCAGTATAATGCAAATTAACATGAAAGAGTAACGGTTTCTTTGGATGATTTGCCATCTTTCACCAGCGTCTCCTGCCTGGGATTACTGCTTATTGCACATTGAATACGTGAGCTACGATGTCAAAATGCCGATTAACAGATCAGCGAGATCATTTTCCGGTTGCAGTTTAAGTGCGGAATTACGACTTAGCAGACAAATTCAAAGGAATATGGACGGAATTGCCTTATGTCACACTAGAGTCCTCTTCAGCAAGTGTTTCCATGGTAAAATCGGATAGGACACAAATGTTATGAATTTATCGATAGGCTGAATTGCTTTGTCCGGCATGTTGGTGACACTCTGATGTGACAGAAAACACAACAGGCCCATATGAGATGTCGACAAAACTAAATACTCTGCTGACGTTCATAATTCTTACGCTCGAGAAAGCGTTTTACTTTAGTTTTTGGATGTGGGATGGTAAAAAGGGATAACAGCGGTCAGAAACCACCGACACTAGGTGAATATCAAAACCGTTGACTCTTCGTAACTTCAAACCGGAAAAAATAGTAGCATATCTGACTATTGTCAGAAGAAGCACGTGCCCTTTCGACATCCCGAGGAGGAAATGGAAAGGACAGATGAGTTTATCGTTTTAAACCTAACAACCTGAAAGAATGACCATAAAAGACGAGCGGGCAAACGGCGGAGAGGGAAACTGGGCTCATTCGGATACTGGGCTCATTCGGAAGGTCTGAAATTACTTACTGAGTCACTTAGTTGTTGCAAGGACAGTTTTGACCTATTACGTAGGGTTTCGTCTTAGAACGATCATTCCAGACAGCCTCCGCGTGCATTTGTGCATTTACCCGTTCCCGTGGGTATTTAGGTGGGATAACCCATCGTCTGCCGAAGAAAGTCTAGAGACATTTGCCGACCTGGGCAATAGACGACGAGATAAAGTCCATTTCGATTTGTATCCTACGGAATCTGATAGAAAATGGCCGCTGACTGGACTCTTACAAAGCCTTTCGAGGGCTCAGTAGGGCACCAGAGTTCCATGCGAAGTAGTTGCGATTGCGTATCCCAACCACGGCGCGGACACTCAGCAGGTCCTAGTAGGGGACGTGCCGGATACCGCGACCTGCCGTCCGTATTATTTATCAGTGATGGTAAATTTCCTTTGTCAGGGTCCTACCTGTTCCTCTTCTGAGTCCTAATCCCTTTTACTACAGAAACACGCATCTCTACCTCAAAATCCAAATTGCCTTCAGGTAACTTGCTATCTTATTATTATTCTTTCCAGTGCAGACCTCAGCAGCGACAAATTTTAGGTTTAGACATTGTAATAAATTATCCCAAATAATCTGATCTACACACATTAAAGGTATATTGCTGAAACAGTTATTCGCCCATTTAACTGATATTCCAAATTACCTCCTACATTTACAGGCTTCATTTACATGTTGACGTTGTCCTCGACTTGTGGCATAGTTGCGGTCTGGTGATATGACACGGAAACTGCGTAAACAACAGCGACCCGACAGAATAAGCCTAATATCTCCGCGGAGTGACCATCGGAAACCGTATGTAAGCCGAGTTCTGAGTGTTCGCTACTAGAGGACTAAGGCCGAAACACCACAGAAAATGGACCCTGCTCAACCATACGTCAGGGACGTTTCAGAGGCGACCGAGAGCATTACTGCATGACAAGGTGCTAGAATTGCACAATGACCCAAAATCATCGTATACAGCAGGATCGTGAAAGATAAGGGCAGATTAAATCCCGGGTGTATCCGTTTGGTGTAGTTTATCGTGCCCTGTGCCCTAACTGTCCTTGAAGTTGAAGTGATCATATTGTACGCATACTCAGATTGCTCATGCAAGAACATAAACTGACCGAGAGACGAGGTGATGAATAATCACAAGTGGTTGCCCACTCATTCGAAATGGGTCACGAGTTCAAGGTCTCAGGCGACAAGGCAATTGCTACTCATGCTGGAAACAAGACCAGCTGAGAATTAATTGAAACTTACGCTTCGATGAGAACTTGGTCAATCGATGCCTTGCCCTGGCGCCGACATGCAGAACCCTGCGCAGTTACCTCCAGATCTGCAGCCTTGGTAGCTAATTGAATAATGCTCCCTACAACTATTGCTTTTACTGTTGCTGCTTTTATCTGTAACGACGGACTCCCTCACGAGTTCGAAGGTTCAAAAATAAACAAGTGGTTCTAATGCTCGACGAGTCTCCTTTTTACTGCTTCATGCATAGACCTGGAACTCGAAAGTCCATAACCATGCGTGCTATGATTCTGTGCAATATCATCACATAAACGATTAACATGGTCTTCCTATCCTTAATTTTGCACAAAGGAATACTCGAACTCATATTAGGGAAAGCCTTCCACTGAGCCTGAGTATTTTTAGTAGAGTGATAGTTCTCGAGTAAATTTCGTAATCTCCCCAGCAGACCTTTGTTGCATAAATCCTAGTTGCATCACAGTGATTCTCCCTTCGATCGCGGGGGTCGCGCTGCAGAACCTTCAGAGAAAGGCTAAAATCTGTGAAGTAGAAACCATAGATTTCATGTTTATTTTTATATATTTTAAGTCCTTATCAACCCTTCTGCATTCTCTTAGACATTTAGCACACAGTTATACAGCATAAATCCTTTATAATCTCTTAGATGTTAGGCAAGATTCATTGAAATAATGGATGTAAACACATACTTCGCATCGTATACCACTGATGAATTTTGCTTACTACGTAAGACAGTTTAAAACACATTGTAACAAGAATATTTTGACAAATGTGATTAAACTCGCTTAGCCCGGCAGGACCTCGTAGCTCGGATAGCTAGAGCGTTGGCTGTACTAAAGCCTTCCCTTGCTGTCGTGGGTTCGAATCCCAACAAGTCGCCGAGTCGCATCACTTACTCATTTACGTCGGAGATATCTGTACCATATTTTTGAGATGTGAGCACTGAAGAATGATAAGCACAAAAGTTAACCCTTTACACAGCGAAGAACGTTGGTGCTGAATGATCGAGACGAGATGCTGGCCAACACAAGGCGGAATCGAATGTTGCTCTACTTTCCGAGCCAATCAGCGCTCAGGGCGCTTAATCACGGGCTCTATTGCGTAACTTCTGAGCCTTCCGTCAGTGGCGTCCGTGTGTGAAATCAACTGAACAAGCCAACAGAGAAAGCCTGCATCAGAAATAATAAGAACCATTGTCCACAGAAGTCGGCGAACCAGCGAACAATCCACAATATACATTATTGTATGTTTGCCTATAAAATCCACGATAGGGAAGCCGCAAAAGTCAGAGCGTAATAGGGTGAGCGGTTACTGTACTTAGTTGCCAGCGTGAAGAATACGATCAGCTATTACTCTGGGGTCACGTCTTAAAACTGTTCGCAGTTTTGTGCATAAACATCTCGTCACTTTTCTGGGTTGACAAACATGCAGACATCGAACACTACAGTACATTGGTGCAAGGGATGACAAAATTAAACATCGATCAGCCTCACACAAAAACAAAGCCCCGAACATAATTGAAGTTGTGATCAACTGGTACAGAAATTAGTCCAGAACCGCACGAATTCCCGATTGAAGCTTAAGTAAGCTGACGACGACACGGAAGCCTGGTTGGTAATTCCTACCTCAGTTATCTGGAAGGGCAGTACTTCGTAACTGCACAAAAGTTATTGAACCAGTCATCTCTGCTAGGCCTTGAGCGGCTAATTATGCTACCACGACTTATTCGTTTTCAGTGACATGGTAAATGCTTGCTGTCTGTATTCATAAGTCCCTTTCGAGTCTAGCCAAGCGAACACCTTTCTTGTGGAAAAATTATAGGGGTTTGATAAAACCACAAATGTATTCATTTCTTTTGCCACTATCAATTTCCAAGAACCTTAAGAACCTGAAACTTCTCTTGTTGCTTATTTATAGGTGGGAAAGGTCGCCGTTGACTTCTTCCATTGGTTTCACTCGTTCCATCCTAATAAGTGAGCAAAATTAAGTTTATCACCAAACGATTCGTCTGGCTAACTTTAAGGCCCAAAGTGCATAAATTATGGAGCATGCCGTCTCTTATGGCAACCTGCGAATTGAACTAGGCTATCGAGAGACCAACGTGACGTCTTTTTGGCCATTTGGACCAACAACGCCCAAGTCGACATGGCCCGTTTGAAGACAGTGTCAAGGGGTCACACGTAGGTCATTCCACGCACACCCAACTGTCCATTTGACCTGCCAGATCCCTTAATTTCGGACACAAGGAAGGAGGTTGTGACAAAAGTTTTCGCCCTCCCCTGTATTCGTTCCGAGGAAAGTTGAATGAACTGGGACCCAGGCTTCTAGTAAATAAATACAGTATTTCATCTCCCGAGTGGCTGTGTACCTCGCGGGACTGCTGACTCCCCTAGCCTGAACTCGAAGCACTATGGGGGTAGCGTTTCTTTTCAGGGGCAAAAAAATCCATATTTAATGATGGCACCAACGGGTTAAGGTGAAACTTACGACCCAGCTGGGTTAGTGGCATAGGTAAAAAACTTAGAGGCATTTGCCCGCCAGTGCTCCCCTCCCTCCCACTTTATACTATTCGTCAGACTACATTATGTGACCTCTTAATGATGGAATTATCACCGTAACAGTAAAACTGAGAACTGCACCCTCTGATTTCCGTACGGATGACATCGTCAAAGTAGAATACAGATCTTGGGTGTTGAAGCTAACACTTCGAAAAAAGCAAAATTTCCAAACGGAAACTGCTCAAGTATCGGCATTATGACTCCTCAAACCAAACGATTGGCCATGTTGCAACGTCGTGCACGCTGCTTACGGGAACCGAACATGACTGCAGAATGGCCGTTTTTAACATCTATACCTCGTATTTCTTGAGTAAATGAGTTTTAGTTTGATCTACCGTTTCGTATCTGTTATTTTTCCATTCACATCAGCTGGATGCCACAAGTTCTGTCATATTTGTGCACGCTGCGAAGTACGCATGGCGTTAGAGCAGATCTCACCAATCGTTTCTACCGCAAATTTAAGGACTTTTGAGGAACAGGCATCATGATCTATTACTCCTGGGAAATTGCCGCCCATATTTTTAACTCCTCCTCACTAGCAGAATTATTGCAACCGGCACATAGCAAGTGCCTGCTGCTGACCGAGAGATCTTCCTTAAAGATTTTTTAATCTGACTAATTTGGTAGACTATTCTGGGTTGAACTGTCTACGTTAGAAGATAAAGGCTCATGTCATTAAATGTTAACTTGCAGTAGATGTGCTACCTTATGAAATGTTAACTGAAATTCTGAAATGCGTTATCGACTCGAAATGATTGCTTTAGTAGGCTTGTAAAATCAATTGCCGTACAACATAATCCTGAAATTATTCAATTACTTCAAGATGTCGGCTTATGAACGAACTTCTTTTCAGCCGTTTGCAAAAACTGCACTCTGTAAAGAATGATTATGTAAGTAGGGTGAGTTTTCCTCGTTGATTTTCGATGCCCTTATAAATTTAAATATACCTCATAGAAAACACGAAAAAAATATACATTCCTTTACTCATTTAGAAAAAAATTACGTTTTTTTAAATTGTTCACTTGAATTAAGGACATCATTCAGTTTTAAAGAACTCCTCCTATAGTCGAATAATTTTGAACATGACCTGCCGTTACATTTGCATTCAGAGTTTCCAAACTACAAGTCATGTATTTTCCGTGTACGAAAAACCATTCATTTTTCTTCGGTTTTAAGAGGAGACCGCATGTGGTTATAAAATTTGTCAGTAGATTTGAGTCATAATGTTAACTTTACGAGCAATGATAATAAATGCAGTGGGACGAGGTTTTATGAAAGGGAATTTTACGATCTTAAAAAATTCATATTAAAAAACTTTTAAAAGTCGAATCATGCCCTTCCTTCAAGTGTACAATATAAAAAAGACGTTATTTCCTTCTAAATGAGTAAAGAGATGCATTTTTCTATCGTGCTTTCTATGAGGTATATTTGAATTTATAAGGGCATAAAAAATCAATGAAAAAATTCACCCTATTTACATAATCATTTTTTTGAGTGCAGTTTTTGCAAGCGGCTAAAAAAAGTTCGTTCATAAGCCGACATCTTGAAGTAATTGAATTATTTCGGGATTGCCCTGCTCGGCAATTGATTTTACAAGCCTACTTAAGCAATCTTTTCGAGTCCAAAACGCATATCATAAGTTAGCACATCTACTGTATACAAAGTCGAGCTTCTTATATTTATCCAAACATTAATGACGTTTATATTTGCACAAATTTAGATCGACTGCAAATTTCAGTTACGTCTGGGCAGACTACGTGCAGAAGCAAAGTTTCCGAAGTCAAGGAGAGAGGTCTGTGCAAACAGGATTCGAACTGAGAGAGCACGTCCTCCTCTCGAAAACTTACTCTCCCTTGAGATCCGTCATTGCCGGTCTGCAGTCTTTATAACATAAGTGTTGCGTCTTGCATTGGCCTCCAGCAATGATAACTCGGACGAACTATGCGGCGCCGTCAGCCCCAGTTTTGATTATTTTACACAATATTTGACTTAACAGTCGTAAGGGTTTGGAGAAAGAAGTCATCGCCGGAACACGCTTATTAACTGGCTGACTCTTTGAATAGTTAAGGGCATGAATGACCCATAGACATTTGGGCTGCTTTCTGTACTGCAATGGCATCACCATTCCTCAGCTCTTCTCTGCCCGGACAAACAAGATAGGGCGGCCTCACCGTCGTCTTTCAGGGAGACCATGACGACCCGAAATTCGAACGACCCACATCTTCGACATCATTTTCGAATGTCAGCTTACTAGTGGGACACATCAACTTCCCTCGATCCTACCGACGTTTGCACCAAAAAGTTGAGGGGAAAAGGAAGCGGATGGCCATGGTTTGTTCAGGAAGCCAAGAAGACAGACGAGGCGATGAGGACAACTGCTGTTCATTCAACTTGCACAGATAGTCTTCGAACTCGGATTTGAGACATATATTTGGAAATTCAAAAATTTGACGTACACGAAGGACTTGCTGCCACGCCATCTTGACAGGGTATTAGATGTTTGTCAAAAGGCCTTTTTAGAAACATTGGAAAGTTAATGCAAAAAGTGAAACGAAAACCCTAGTTGATATGTTCTTCGTAGGTATTAAGTCGTTCGAGTGTGCTCGCAGCGACTTCACCCAAATTTAGACACTTTATACATGTTTCGCGGAAATATTTGAACGACCTTTTAAGCCCACATCTGCAATCCGAGCGCATCTGCACTGTAGGTAAAAAAGAATATATAGTTAAGTCCACTTAAACGGACATTTTTCTAAACGTCCTTGGACAGGTAAATTGGCTCGAGTTCCAAGTAAACGGTGCGTCTAGAATACTGCTAAGTGAACGGCAGTAGGATGTATTGAGCTTCAGGGAGCTTTATGGATCCCATGGAGGCGTAATTTATTAATACGTTGAAGTGAACTGCTGAAATGGGATCTCCGTTGAATGTGAGTGTTGGCATTCAATTCGTCTCCTTCAGAAACTGAGATCGTACAAATTATGCATAGACTGACTACTGTACAGCACATTTAGTAATATTAATGTTTCTAACACTTGGAACAATTTGTTTATCTGACTGGTTTCGAACAACATCTGTAGCTATTTGATGCTTCCATTTTCAAAATTTTGATATCGCTTCCTAGTAACAAACAGGAAGTTCACAGGTACAACACTTATGTTTCCCTCAAATAAACTGAACTGAGCTAAAATAAAATGTAGTGCAAACGACTCAATTACATTTGGAATCCCTATCGTATGCCAAAGAACGAACAGATAAGACTGACCATGTCCGCTTACTTTATATAACCTTTTGAGTCAACTCGGGCAATTAGTGCGATATGGCCGCGAAATTCCCACCTTAATTCCTGAGCTGTCTTATCTACCCTCGATTTGCTTTTGACTGAAGTAGCTTGGAAATATCCCTTCATCAATCTGAAATTCTCATTCCTCCTTACTTGGGTATGCCACGAGAGGCGAATGTCAGACCGCACACCAGAGACATGTCTGTGCATTTCACACATCTTGGGCCCAACCGAACTGCCCTATTTCCGTCACGCCGATCACCAACATCAGTGATGACATTGTAGTCACTCACTTAAACATTATTTTATAAACCGCTAAAGCGATTTGTGTTCAGAAGATGCTGACTGGTTGGGAAGTTAGGAAGCTTTACATTATTAATGCGTTAAATTAAGAGTTGCGCAATTTCGGGTATTTTTCCCTTATTTACGTTATTTGGAATATCATAATGGTAGCTGCAAATTAATGGATTGTCCATTCATATATACAGAGGATCCTTTTCGACCAACTTTTTATAAACAGAATAAATATGTCTATCTGCTGCTTCCCCCACAAATATCCCTAGACTCCGTGCTGTTGTTATAAGTGTTCCACCACTCAAGAAAAGAGTACACGTTAACAATTGTTGAGAACCAAGGAATTACTGGTTTACCTACAAAACAATCCCTTTATTAACAAGCCTTTATGCCAAAAATAATTCTCAAAACACAACCTCCAATTTTTAACAGAAAGTAAGAGTAGAAAATTGGCTCAGTTACTGGCTTCTGATTAGACCTGCATGGTGCCACGTTTTTGAAACTTTGGGTGGCCATGTTAACCTTCTGGATTAATAAAATCAACGGATAAGATCCTGAAATATATATTCGGAACTTTGAAACGGGAAGATTTGCCTTTATGCACATTCCGACCATATTTGCTGTAGATCTGCAATAAAAAAGAAGAATACGAACGACAATGAGGAAAAAATACAATTCGAGGGACAAAAATAGACTTCTGTGACTTGTAGTCAAATAAAGACCAATTTTTAATCGATTCGTGGAAAGTAGAAGGTGCAGTTAACTGTTCAGTCAGTTTATTATCATAAAATCCTGAAACGACGCAAAAGCTCCAAATCACTTTAAGCATGACGGTAAAGGAAAGTTCCACAAAGTTCCACATTTTGTTATCAGGAAAAGCGACTGTGGTTCTAACCATCCGAAATGGTAGATTCTTGTACGATTCTTTAGGGGCTGTCTAAAGCATCCTCCCCTGATTATTATTCCATAGGTCTAGTAAATAACGCTCATAAATTGTAGAGGTATAACTGTGCCTTTAGTCTGCAAGTCCGTTATTCGATCCGAGCGACTGCCCATCGTTGAATATCTGAACTTACCTGAGTCTGGATGAGGTTGTTCTGGGATTACTCGTTCTACGCCTGAACAGGGCCAGACTATGATGCCTCCTTTTTACGTAGTCCATGCTTAAAATTTTTTTAGAATTATCTCATAGATCGTACGGAATGGTGCGTGAGTAATTAAACAAATGATGAATGGAATTGCCGATACGAACGAAGATGCGAGTTCCAGGAACTAGTTGTTAAGAAGTAGAAGTCATGGCTGAAACAAGGCGAATAGAGCCCTTGTCCCAACGATCGATTCTACTGTTTATCGATGACTGGAATTCCCGGGTTAGTTATCGTGACAGTAAGTGTTCTTTGTAAACAAACTCTGGCAACTGGATAAGCACTTTTTCGGCGCACTAACCAGCAATTGTTTGTTTCTTTGTTAGTTGTAACCTCTATCATCCAACTCCCAAGTGTCATTCATGTACTCGGATCTAATTTCTACCCGCTTAACGGGAGATCGGTAAACACACGCTTGCCAGTCAACTGGGAATCCTTATCTCCGAGATCGTCAATTCAGCATGTAGTAACCTTCCTAAAAAGATGACTATGTTAACATGAATATAATTATTCAGTCAATTTATTGGTACTGGATTCAAAGCTTAACAACTTAGTTATTATAGTTGAAACCTTGCTTTCTCGGAAAGAAGTTGATCAAGACAAAGGCAGCAAAATATGCAGAATTTAAAGATGCCATACAGTTTCTGTCCTCCCTTTCATTTGCGCATGGATGCTGTATACTAATATGATAAAAAGCGCAATAAAATAACGGTCTAGAGGTGATCAAATGGGACAAACGAAAAAAGTGGGTGATGGTGATTTGACATGGGGGGGGTGGGCATGTTATGAGTGAAGGGGAAGGGAAGTTGCACAGTTGAGTGAGTTCGGGTTGCAGCAAAACCTCACCAAGCACGAGTACAAATGCGCAGACTGAGATATTTTTCAGTCTTGCGAAGGTAGGGAGAACGAGAGGAGGGAAGGGGCTTATCTCGATCATTGACTGTCATGATGGCAGTACGAGGTGGGTCCTCTGACCAAACTGCTTGTATAGTTCTACCGTTATCCGCACATTACAGGGGCTTCTGAAAAACGTAGGAGGCTGCCAGTTGTTGCCTAAAGGAAGACTTAAACTGCAGCCTTTGGGTCTACCACGTGTCCCGTGTTCACCAGTTTTTAGTGATCGAACTCCATGATACCTTGTTCTCCGCTCTCAACATCAACGTTTAGATCTCAAAAGTGAATCGGTAGTTGTTCTCAGTGGATGTACTGGAAATCACGCTTTTAAAATTTCTTCTGCTCCCCCTAGGGCGGTCTTCACAAGTGATTATCTAGCATGGCAAGTCAAAGCATCTTATCTGAGAAAGTTGTCCAAATAGACTGACGTCAAAACGTGAAGTTATAAGGATCAAGTTAGCAAGGTTATGAGTAGAGATGCTGTGAGGTAATTAATTAATCAGATCTCTGCCTCTGAATCCTAGAACGGACGCAAAACGCTGGGATTTTAAGCCTTCTCCTCGAATCAATGCCAGGCGAAACACTGACGTGCAATAGGAGCATTTTTCAATATGAATTTAAACGTTGTCAAAAGTTAGGCAAAGGTTATTTTATCGATTAAGAATTAACGTGTTGCCGCCAGGTGAAAATAATGAGTCTCAGGAATAAGTAGACAAAACTCCAAATTCATGTGAGAGTTGTTATTTCAAGTATCGTTTCCACTCGAGAGGTTTTATCTTCGTTATTTTGATTTGCGGAGACCTTCTTGCACCGTTCTTTAAAAACAAGAGAAATACTTCGAACAATGGCAAGTATTTTGCTCATGAGTAGGCATGCTTAAATTCGAAAAGATAGGTCGCGTTTCGAGGAAATCCTTACCTGATTGACTATTTTTAGCAGGCTTTTTAATCAGGAAACGCGATGTATATACTATTTACACTTCTACAGCAGAGCAAAAACATGGAATGGGTGACCCATGACGGCGTACGTAGTGAAGAAAACGAGGAGAATGTTAAAATACCCTTTTGACGTTTCTGTTTCTCTCAAGCTATAATGTTAAACTTACAGAGAATGAATGCTGCCCTCTTCGCGTTGTCTGCCTGGAATAAAATCTATAAGGAAAAACAAACATAGTGTGCATTCAGATATTGCCATCATTGGTAACTTTCCGATGTGCTCACGAATAATGTGCCTCTGAAACTGGTTAAGTTTATGGGATAGCAGATTACACTTAAGAAACCCTTTTTGAGAGACGGAACTGAACGCTCTATAAGCTAAGCAAGGGCTGGATCCTGGTTGGCTGCAGGTTTTTTATGTCCATTTTTTTCGTCTAAATGAATTGAATGAACTTCAATGAACCGAGTCCTTGTGTAAAATTCCACTTCTTTTTCCTTATTTTTTTAAGATAGCTGTCTTAGTCCCCGTAGGGTTTTGGTTGATTAGACAGGTTCCCGATTTCCAAGCAAATTGCCGCATGTCAACCAATATGCATTCTTTATGCAGAGAAAACTAAAATGATCAAGATAGTACTAAAAGCTGCACTTAATTCTGGGGTAGGCTTGTGTCACCGTTTCAATTTGAGTGCACAGCACGTCCGACACACATAATTATAATGTTTTGCCGAAAATGAGATCAGCCATGGTTGACTGGACTGTTTGTTTTTCAGACCAATTTCAGAAAATGTCCCCCTGTCAGCCTTCCTTTTACACTGGCTGTTTGCATTTAACGTTTTCATTTCGCCTTCAGGGCACCCTCTTGATAATTTCTGATGGTAGAACTTAAAGAGCTTGATATCTGAAAGCGTGCGCAATGGAACTCCTGACCAAAAACGCGCTTTGTTGGTTGGCAAATAGGGACGAAACTCAACTGGTTTTCCTCCTTACGATAGCAAAGTTTCCTAAACCTTTCAAGCTGGACGGCTTGTAATTTATATACAGAAAACACGAGTGGATTATTCCTCCCTCGTATGTATTTTGGTTGACAGCTGAACAGTCCACAGGCCATATTTCGGAAATTTAAACGATTATTATTCTTCTATAGAAGCTGTAGTTTTTATTAATACCAAAGGGTATTTAAACTTGTCTACTATTATACCTGGATCGTGTTCCAGAATTGCAAAATCTGTCTGAATAAGACGTGTTCGTTTATCAGACTTCAACCGCAACTTTTTTTGGAAGTCACGCATGAAAGCATGGAAAACTGCAAAATTGAAAAAAATGCAAGTAGATCCAGCGCACTCCAAGTCTCTAGTCCTCAGGGGCTGCTGTTTCAAGACGAAATGTAAACTCAAAATGACTGTTTAAAACGCACTCGTCTGCGTTCACTGACAGTGTAGAATCCACACTTTACATTTTTTTGCGCACAGTAGCCAACAGTCGGGGGTGACCCTAGGCGCAGGTAAGTCCAGTTTTAAGTACTTAGTCCTTAACTGGTTTTTCTCCTCCCTGCCTTCGAAAAACAGCTTGGTAGACCTTTGATAATTGCGTTGTGCTGGAAAATTCCCCGAACGAAACGAATGGCACAGTTTCAGTGTGAACAGTATGTCATACGTAAATTCTGCTCACATTTACGGCCACTTCTGTTGATGTCTCACTGTCACAATTGATACTGGATGTAAAAGGCAGGATATTACTCATGCGTTCGTCAGTTAAGTTGTAGGTTCCCGCGGTCTGCCTCTAAACGGGCTACGCGTTAGATGCGCTGGTCCTACACGGGGACTAGATCGCGGTATCATCGAGAATGCACACCCCTAATTAATACCAACGTTGGGGTTTTAAAAAAGTTTTACAATTCCCAAATAATTTTAGGCCAGATCAGCCGTTGCATCATCGTTTAGGGATTTCAGTCTACAAGGCGTATGCTTTCTGCGCAAGAAAAATAATTTATTCCTCTGTGTCTCTAAGAAGATACCATTTAGCGCTCATTAAATTTTACAATGAGTGCGCATTATGCTACACATTTCATGAGAAGCATTGACATACAGAGAGATAAGATGCTGAATGAATGTACATTGCAGGGTCCTAAAAATCGTATTATTGGAAACTTTTTTCAAAACCTAAATATACCCTATCTTCAAGCATGAAATATAAGGTTGACATGATTTGCTACCGAATGAGTATAAGAAAGCATATTTTACGCATGACTTTTATAAAATATATTTGAATTTATATGGTCATCGAAAAGCAATGCGAAAAATTCATGCTACTTAATTTGCCATTTTTACTGTGTTTAACCCCTGCAGGAGGTCGAAAATGTGTGCATTCAAAAGCCAACATCCTAGCGGGTTTGAAATATTACTAGATTATGCCGCTAGATAATCAATACTTCAAGCCCGACTAAGTAATCCTTCTAAATCGAAAGCGCATTTCAGAATTTCGGCCAGCATTTTATGAGATCGGTCACTCACTGTAAACCGCTTCCTGAACGTCCGGTTTACAGTTTGCAGAGCAAAAAACGACCGAGAGTTTTCTAAAGCAGATAAAAGTCTCCCGCACACTTGCTAATATTCCGCATCACTCCGGACTTTGACTTCGGATATCCACCTGGCGTGACTGTCTACGACACTTCGCCTAAACAGAAATATCGTACCCCACTGGTGAGAACCTGCAACTGGGCCTGCCATCACACCCCAATGTTGGCACCTGCTATGGGTGCGCATCCCCGATAACGCCTGCCGGACTGCGATCTAGTCCCCGGTGTTGGTCCACCGCACCTACCATGTGGTCAGCTTTGGGGACACGGATGGAGAGTAGTTGTACTACTACGGCTGCCATGTACAGCTGCGTTTTATGGCACGCAAGTGTTCTCTTACACAATCAACCGACGTATTTTGTTCGCAACGCAGCAGCCTACATCAGTTAAGGCCTTAATGCGAACAACCGATGGAGGCACACATGGCGACTAATCATCAATAATCCGTCGGATCAGTTAAGGTCTTGCACGAGTCTCCCTATTCATCGATTTACCCGTGGTATCTTCAATTTTTGCAATTCAACCCACTCGCAAAGCGCAATCCTTACCTCCTTATTGCATTTGAGTGCAAGAGAGAATTTTAGCATGTGTTTGAACATCTTCAAGAGAAAACTTTCTACTTTCTTAACATCAGGTCTTTCGAATTTCGCCTTAAATGAGTAACGTTGGCTCAAGCTGACTAAGTCGCCTCATTATCATATTCGGCTTGCGGTTTCCAAAAATGTTGTGACCGCAGTACGCGAATTTTCGTCTATCCAAACTAGGAAGCTAGTAATTGCTCACATAAATGTTTGTTTTTGCGCCAATTTAAGCGCATTTCTATAGAAAGATAGTCAAGATGGGAAGCTAAAACCGAGCACTGCAGTTAACATGTCGACGCTATGGAATGATAATACTCACTGCGTAAAAATCCGTTAATGGGCCTTTCGGCAATTCTTCCAATATCTAGATTATTCCCATGCAGAGGGGCTTTGAGGACACAGGTAAAAAGTTGTTCGGGGATTATAAACCACTCTGAATGCGCGGACGTGTTGCCTAAATGATTACTGAGGAGGACCAAGTTAAGAAGGGGCAAAAGAACCTTTCTAAATCTTCTATTCTTACCCATTTGATCTGAATAAAGACCGAAAAAGCAGCAATAATTTCGGGAAAACCAACATTGATTTAAGCAACTAAGTGCTCCATCTAAGAGATCTCATCACTGGCTGGGAAAATGGACGTTTTCTATTAAATTCAATGTAACAACGGTAACCGCAATTAATGTGGATAAACCTGTCGATGGCTGCAAACGCAAATACATAATAATAATATTTGGTCCTAATTTGGAGCTTACGACGTGTGACGCGGCGATACGCATCAAGAAAAACGCAGGAAGTCTGAATGTCTATCGATTGAACAGTCGATCGCTACATAAACTTGATTCCTCCCTTTCTGTTTTACGAGCCATCTTGACAAGAGACCGTGAACGCGTGAATCAGTCGTCATCACCGGTAATCTCAGAGGGGGGACAAGCAGCGGGGTGGAACGGGACCCTATCCAATTCTATAACCGGCAGTTGAGACCTACACATCATTCAAAGTGCGAAGTATAATGTAAGACACGCATTGTGCTCTCCAGGCTCTGATAACGGGAGCCGAATCAATGCACAAAATGTCAGATCTCAGATAAACCTTATCCGGTGAACGTCCCTCGATCGATCTCATGAAATGTTGACCCAACTTCTGAAATACGTTTTCGATTAGAAAGGATTATTTAGGTGAGGTGGGAAAAGTGCTCAGTTTGCGACAAATTTCTATAGTATTTCGGACTTGTCAGGATGTCGGCTTTTGGATGCAGTTCTTTTTGATCTCCTGCAGAAATCACACTCAGTAAAAAGTGGCAACTTAATTAGCATGGATAACTCACATTGATTTTCGATGGTCTTATAAATTCGAATAGGTTTTATAGAAAACATAAACAAAAGTATGCTTTCTTTCACTTTTTTGGTAGAAAACCACATTATGTTCACATTCTATGCTCAAGAAAAGATTATCTTTCGGTTTTTAAAAAGCCTCAAAATTCTCAAATAATTTTGAGACAGATCAGTCGTTGCATTAGCGTTTACCGATTCCAGTATACAAGGTACGTGCTATCCGCGTAAGAAAAGTCATGTATTCCTCTATCTCTTTTATAAGATGCTATGCGGAGTTCATAGAATTTTGAAATGGATGCGATCTATGTTGTACGTTAACGGGCATGTGCGATGCTGTATATATGGACATCGAACAGTTTTGAAACTTGCATAGTAAGAAATCTTAATAAAACCGAAAACAACCTTTTTCCGAGTATAAATTGCAACAATAATGTGATTTTCTGTCAAAAAGCGAAAAAGCAAATTTTGTGCATGTTTTCTACAAAAAGTATTTGAATTTAAAAGACCATCGAAAATAAATGTGCAATATGCCGGCTAATTAAGTTGTCACTTTTTACTGAGTGTGATTTCCGCAGGAGATCAAAAAGAAATGCATTCAAATCCGACATCCTGACAAGTCTGAAATACTATAGAATTATGTCGCAAGATGAGCAATCTTAAAAACTGACCTAAGTTATCCTTCCTAATAAAAAACGCATTTCAGAATGTGGGCCAAGATTTCATGAAATCGGTCGCGCACTGTAGTAACTGGGGATCGCAATGATAGAACATTTTAATAAGGCATGCTTATTTATCAACTAGCTCGTCCCCAAACTTCTGTCGGGCGCTCTAGTCAAGTTCGAGTCATTTCTCAAGATTTTCACCCTAATAAGAATTCAACACTGACGTACAAACCGCTCCTGGATTTGTACCATTTCTGATTTTGAGAAGGTTGGCAAACGCGTACAATTTTGGAATTTCAAAATACCGCTTTAGAATTCCCACTGTGCGATTGTATAAATTGAGGCGCTCAATGTGACCACCCAGAGAGGATCTCTTCAACTTGCTACGCTGGTGTACAATGAGTGGGTATACTTTTGGTCTTTTGGTTTTATTATGGTGTTTGAACAGACAGGATTTCTCTATGTTTTAGTATTCTTCTGATCTTGGACGTTGTGTATGACGGGGAAACCTGCGCTACAAAAGAACAGATATGCAAGTGAGCGAGTTTTACCGCCACTTTGACGCTTTTTGGCCTTTAGGTTAGCTAAATAAGACGGAGTAACTCATGTTTTCTCAAGTGGCCTACAGACAAGATCATACATTTCATATTAAGCCAATTTTATGTTTCATGTGAGGAAAAAGCGGTGGTCAATAAAACTGACAAAATATAAACAAAAAGCCTCAGGCGTGTTTGTAGTGGATTTCCAATATCTAACATACATTTTGCAAATAAAGTAATTTCAAAATTGTTGTCAGATTAGGGACGTCTACTGACCATACATTCCGATATGTGCTGCCAATTTAGTCGCGTTTATCATAAATATCCCATTTAAAGTACTAGCAAATAGTCATTTAATTTCCTAACCCTTTGAGCTTTCTAGGAGTAGCTATATTAAAAAGACTGACTTCTATATTTATTTTTTCTGTCTTACCTGAAATGCCATCTCATTGTAATACGTAGAAAGTACACTTTTGCGAACCTTGTCATCTAGATAATATGTGCCTGGATTTTGTTTTTAAATTACCTTCCCAGATAAAAAATTATGATATAAGGTAAAAGTGGGGTATTTAAACCCCCCCTGGCTTTTGGTAAAAAAGCTTGTCATCCTGACCTAATTAGCTAGGCGCCCTTCACGACGTTTTACCTGGCAGTATTTCGCGAAAGGTTTATGCGGGTAGAGGATTTTGACTCCTAATAGTGTTATTGCCACCAAATTTAAGCTCAGAGTTAGGGTTTTGGCAACGATTAGAATTGGCGTTAGTTGGGTTGTTCTTGGGACTAGGGTTGCCAAGCCTAGGCTATGGTTTGAATTTAGGGTTATGGCTTAGGTTAGGGCTTTAGGGCTTGACTTAGGGTCAAGGTTACGTCCGCGTTTTCAATAATGGCCTACGGGTTAAAAATTTTTCACTGCAAGCATAGTCATGGTTGGCGTTAGGTGTGTAGCTAACTACAGTCTCTCCAAGGGGGTTACATGCCACATCCTTGTCCGAAATAGAGCATCAAGACCTAAGAAATACTAACATGCGACGCAAAAAATCATTGAATTAGTTAACTTGACCCCATGAGGCAGTATTATTCCTAACATCATTGAAATGACGCCAGCAGCATTTAGCATAAAGAAAAAATTTTGAGGTGGTTTATACTGCGTTCTTATGGAAGTATAGGGGTGCAAATCTGTTAAATTGAGTGAAACACAAGATAATGATAAATGCTGCTGATGACAGTTTAGGGTAAGTTGTGGTTATGTAGCCCCACCTGAAGGACACAATACTGTTGGGGTTGTGGTTAGGGGATAGGGTGAGATATTATGGTTTGGGGTTAGGGTTTAGGATTAGGTTCAGGGTTTAGGGTTAGGGCTAGAATTAGGAGTGAAAGTTAAGTGTTTAGGGTTGGGGGTTAGGGCAAATATTTCTCAACCATTCAAAGTACAACCGCGCATCCCCAATAGCTTTTTGTTTCATACAACTACTTGATCTCGTCGTCTGTGCGTTCCCTGGCCCCAACCGTAAAAACCCCCATTGTCACAGGTCCCTTTTTACAGGTTGCTGGGGTTTGTCTACTTCGGGTGAGGCTGCATAACCACATCTAACCCAAATTATTTTGGTGACACAATATATGCATTGAGTAGTCTGCGGCATCCACAGGCTGAAAACGATTCTTGCTTCAGCAAATCATGAACATCTCAAACTCACACATCAAAAAGGGTTAATTAGAATGATGATCTCAGACTTATTGATCGGCATTTTCGGCAGGACAAAATCACATCCCTTCCATCTTTCTAGTTGGCTAGTTTGGTGTAGATCCCTCCCATGTGCATTTCGCGCGGCGAAATCCAGAATTCATCCGTTGGCTCTTTTCGTATAAAAAGTAATTTGTCTCTGTAAGAGTTCAATTCTTCTTTGTAAAGTAGCCATCTAGATAACTACCGCCCAGTGCACTTCGCTTCTTCAGCTGAACTTTTAGATGCTCAAGCTGGCTCCGTGGCAAACCTCGTGCAGTCACATAGTGATTTGGGCTTAACTCCCACGGGGAGCAACATGGCACTTATTTCTTTAGTTTCATGAGAGAATGAAAATAGATTGCTGTTAGTTGCCTTATCATATTAATGCTACTGATGATATTTGGCATGGGAACCGATGCGGTATTGGAATATGGGCAGGAGTATTTGAATGGCGTTTAAATACATAACTAATTTCCGAGGAATATACGCACATGGAGGCCAAAATGAAAAATATCCAGCATATATTTTATAGTTTCAATAAAGTATCACACAATCCACTCCGACTGTGAGGACGTTTGTTGGGGCTTCTAAAGTAGTTTAAGTAGTCGTTAGATAGATGTTTTCCCTTAGTTAAGATATTAGAACTATCCGCTATGTAAGTCCAGACAATTTCGTATTCTCTCGAGATGACGCCACTGAACACGTTATTGGTAGTTCACTTAGAAATAACGTTGGTGAGTCCCTAAGCGCTGTGTACGGTAACGATTTTCAAGAGAAGACAACAGCGTTCCCAAGCAATTCACTGAACTAAATTAACTCACTAGCTATTTTGAATTCCTCGACTACCGTACCAGTCTTTATAGTGCAACCGCCGAATCAAATTAAAGATAAATATTAGGACAAACAGTATATTTGTACTAAATGTTGTCAGAATTCGGGAGAAGAAGAAGAAGAGAAGGAGGATGCATATTCTGACTTTGGATCAAAAATGTTTCTTTCCAGACGTTCGGATTCACTCTTATCCTGCCCATCGTATTACCGGGTTCCTAACTGCTTCCTTGTGTCGGAGTTAATATTGCTAGTGCGAAGTGGTTGATTTACTAACGATATAGGTGCCTTGACTGAGTCGTCAGCCACCAATTTGGAAGCAGCTGCGTCAGTGTACGGCTTGGCGTGTGATCGAACTTACTGTTAGGTCGTCCACCGTCGACCCCACTGCTGCCCCTGTTAGTTCCAACAACGGCAATGCTAGCACTGTTTATATAGAGACAGTAGTGTGGAGCTTTCTGAGGTAAAGGGCTAAGCTGTGCTGGTCGATATGATCTCTGTCAGCATCAGCGGAGTGACCGCGTAATATTTCAAAAGTGCAAACAGGCATTATGGTGAATGATATTACCGACAAAGACAAGGGAGACTGGCGAATAATTCAGCATACTACTGACTGTCCTCTTGGAGGTCATTAATATAACGTAATTACTCCGCTGAATATGATGGTATACAGCTCAACTACACATATCCACTCTTAGACTAAGCTTAAAAACTTTAACCTGAAGAATGTACTTCAAAGTCGCACATTAGCTTCTGACGAAATGAAAAAGCTCAACATTTCTGTCTCTACTTTTTCTACCGCTATACTTATAGGCGGGATTTCGGCTTTTATATTTATGATCCTGATGTGGTTACGAGCACCATTATTGTAGCGATTTTGCGGACACAAACTAATGATTTGATTAAGCTACAGGAGGCCCCGCTCTCGCATTTTCCGGTCAATGTATTGCGCCTGTCCTCAAGTGATTGAACAGAAATCCTTAGTCAAAAGCTCGACTCAGTTATTTCTGCCTCCTACACCATATACTGTAATTTTCCTGGATCACAAACTACGTCGTACTAATTGCTGGATCATTTCGTATTTCCTTTTTAACATCTTTCTCAGAGCATCTAAGAAAGCTTGTGGGAGCCGGTACCTACCTAAGACGCCATTATCAAAGGGTATCTGTGAATGCATTGCGGAGAAGTGCAGTGATCAGTGCCATGTCGGTCAAAGGTGCTCTTCGATGTTAAAATCGTTCAAGGAAGACTGCATTTCGGAGACGATATCGTTACCTTTCAGTCATATTTGAAACTACACAGTTTATCCCCCTCCCGAGGTTTTGGGATGAATTTTCTCCGTTTTTGGACATTTTGGTTACATGCAAAATAAACCTTTTTGGATAACCACTAGTCCAGGCGGCCTCAACACCGCATGACGATGTTGAATTTATGGAGGTCGAGAAGAACGCGGGGTTAATTTAATTATTTTTTTGTATCACTGTTGATCTAGAATGGGATGACATACCCTATCGGCCCCAACAGCTAGTCCGTTATTAACAAGATCATCCGTTAGGTAGAGATGCTACGCGACTGGCAGACTCAATATTACATTCTTCATACAGTATTGATTGTGACTTTACGCAGCCCACCTTATAGAAATAAAGGATTCATTGTATATCACATGTTTGCTTGTGTGTTTTGAAAATCGTGAAAACGAACCGACTTAACGCAGAAATCACTGGGAGCATGTTGTTCTTGCTAGGGCAGTGGGGACGCAACAGACAGAGTTATGGTTTCCAATGTTCATCGTGGGGGATTGGTTGTACAGTAGGTACCACTTTATGAGGTAGTAGCTTTTGGGTGATGTGACTGGTTAGATGTACTGGTGGAACTTCGTCTTGAATATAAAAGTTTGTCTAGATTCAATCGATAAACATCCTTCTTGCTAGTCGTCTTTATAAGCCGCTGTGCCTTTTAGTGATCCACCGACAGGTCATCGCAGGGGATTGCAAGAGACTTCCTGCTGCGCCTCTCGGCATGCTGGCATGGGAGTTGCGCAGCTATACAGTAGATGTGCTAACTCATGAAATGTCAACCAAAATTTCGAAATGCGTTCTCGTCTCGAAAAGATAAATTAAGTAGTGTTGTAAAACTAGTCATGATGCTTTCGAAAGAACTTATTTTCGGCTGCATGCAAGATCTATACTCTGCAAAAAATGAGTACTTAAGTAGCATGCAATTTTCTCATTGATTTTCGATGTCCTTGAAAATTCAATTATATTTCATGGAAAACATGCATAAAAATATTCATTCTTTTACTTATTCGGTAGAAAGTCACGTCTTCTTCCAATTTTATACTCAAAAGAAGAGTATAATACGGTTTTAAAGAAGTTTCTAATTGTGAGATTTTTTAACACCGTTAAATGGCCATTCATGAAACGTCATGTATCTGCATTTACGAATGTGGCTTATAAAGTTAACAATATTGCTCAAATCCACTGCTTAATTTTATGAACGTCATATGGTCTCATCTTAAAACCGTAGAGAAATGCATGGTTTTCAGTACACGGAAAATATGCAGCTTGTAGTTTTGAAACCCTGAATGCAAGTGTAACAGCAGGTCGGGTTCAAAATTATTCGGGAATAAGAAGGCTTTTTTAAAATCAAATTATACTCTTCTTTTGAGTTTAAAATTGGAAGAAGACGTGACTTTCTACCGAATAAGTAAAAGAATGAATATTTTTATGCATGTTTTCCATGCAATATAATTGAATTCTCGAGGGCATCAAAATCAATGAGAAAAGTGCCTGTTACGTAAGTAGTCATTTTTGCAGAGTATAGATCATGCATGCAGCCGAAAATAAGTTCTTTCGAAAGCCGACACCCTGAGGTAACTGGATCATTATAGATTTATGCTGCATCATGATTAGTTTTACAACACTACTTAATTTATCTTTTCGAAACGAGAACGCATTTCAAAATTTTGGTTGACATTTCATGAGTTAGCACATCTACTGTACTTAAGTACATTTCTGGCTGAATTTTATCCGCAGTAGTTGTGATACACTGAGAATGGTGCCACAAAGAGTCATGATATTCAGTGGGCTGCATGCTCTCAGTGACAGAGTTTTGATAGACGACTGGCGCAGGCGTGAACCATTTAGCTGTCTGAAGAAATATTGGCGTATTTTCCCGTTCTGCGGCACTCAAGCCGGCAAATCAAATGCGATCCACACAAGTTAGTTGCTGGGGTTCTTGGAAGTACTGAAGCCTTACATACAGACCGGGTTTAGAGATAGTTGCACCTGCCACATCGGTGGTCACAGTCTTCTTCGATGGGTTCAAAATCGGTAACCCTGCCAGGCGGGTGGTATCTGGTCAAGGTTTGACATCTATTGAGATTTAACAACGTTCATAGAGTACGGGACGCATAAGTGTCGCCTGGGAGCTTTATAGGCCTTCAAAACATGTGATGTGATAAACTTTTTGGTCTGAGCGTTTATGAAGTAAATTGCTGTATAGGCAGTTCGTTTCGTCCTAACCACTTGACTCCCTTTCTGCGACTCTCGCTGATGATGGGTTCAAATGGGAATCCGAAGCGTGAGGCCAACAAACTTCTTGTTCCAAAGACCACCTCTTCTTATGAACTACTTCCTGGAATTCGTCTATTTACTTTTCTCGACAACTGGAATAACCACAAAGTGGACGTGTTATTGCCAGAACGCAGAATGGCACGAGGAAAAACGCAGAGCTATGCGTTCAGGTATTTTGTTATATGCAAAATAATGGATTGGTTACTTAATAAAAACTCTCAATGTCTCCATCAGTTTTTCTAGACATAATTATTCTAGGAATATTCAATTGTTACAACCTGAGTAGAGTTTTCGGCAAAATTATACTTCGCAGTCGTACCTCTCGGGGGTTAGTTTTAGGGGTTAAGGATTGGAGTTAAGGGGTTGGAGCTTAAGGCTAGGGGTTGTGTTTAGGTGTTGGGGTTAAGGGTTAGGTTGGGGCTTGCCTACTGCACGTACGGCTATGAATTAAGATCTGATGGAGTTTTCGTCCTTAATAGTAACGGGTGCGATGATCTATCATATTTATTTGTGATCAGATACTGACCTATTATCCTATGTTCACTCAACTAGAGCAAATCATGACTTAAAAATTAAAGGACACAATTCGTCACGTTTTCCAGAAAGCAACCAGAGTTGCATTTGCATGAACCACCTTCAAAAGTTTGTGAAATCAGCAATTTCCTTTGCATCATGCTAGTATCTTTGCTTGATGAACAACAAGAATGTGTCGCATCTGGTTTATTTCGAATATGAGGTTGACCCTCATTAAACGATGAGTGCCGTAATCGCACATCATACTAGGTGAGACTCTGCCGACAACCATTAGCGAAGGATTCTTTTGTCAACACTGAAAGGTGGTCTGGTTAATTGTCACTTCGGTGAAATGAGTGCTGTCAGTTGATTACATCTATGACTTTTACTCCAGCATGTTATACATCCCCCTACTTGTCGACAGTAAAGCACGCCCTAAATGGCCGACCTCTGGGAACAAGTAAATACACATTTCACGTTCGAACTCGCATCTCACACGGGGTATACGTTCTTTCGAATCTTAAAGTTTGCTCCAAATGGTGAAGACTGTGATCTTTTATCGAAAAAATGTTTTTAAAAGTTCTGCGATAGAGTGTGAATGGGTGGTAATCCAAGTCGAACATTTGGGCCTGTTCGTCGCAGACGTACTGGCAGGTGACTGGTAGGGACAGGCAATAGCGATAATTTCTACGTAACCGCGAGAGACAAAATGCAGAGAGCATTGCGTGAGAAAAAGCTTAACAAAAAATAAATATTGCCCAGCGAACTTATGACGTAAAGGAGCATGCAGTAAATATAAACGGACATGGTGAGCAAAGCATCCCATGCGAAGGAAATCATTGGATGCCCGCATATGAAACCGGTAGCATACGGAGGGATGTCATATTTTCTCCTTTTTATTTTAATAAACCTGCCAATGCAAAAAGCGATACGTACCGGAGATAGGTAGTTTGCCGGGCCGAAAATCGCACTAACATTACCGGGTTGGCTGATAAAACTTTAACCTTGGGACAAATCTAATTTTTGTCCGTAAAATATGATTCTACTAGGAACTTCCAGTGTAATCAGGATAATATTGAGATACTGTGTGCTACTGATAAGTCCGGGACGTGTGGAATAATTAAAGTATATTAGTTTAAAAAGGTTGACAGAATAAAAGGAGAGAGTTTTTATGATTTTTGTGCCAAAAGTGTATACCTACTTGGCCACAAGGCTCTTCAGTCTGGATTCAGGTAAATGCGTGACCAGGACGTGATGTCAATCCTTTAATTGAAAGATGTTATTTATGACATTAATTTTAAAAGAACCTGGGTAGGGAGTCTTGATTAAGGTTGGCAGACTTGTACAGAACTGCCAACGACGTTACAATCCTTTCCTCCATTTCAAAGG
Organism: Spirometra erinaceieuropaei; assembly: GCA_902702965.1. Lineage (NCBI taxonomy): Eukaryota > Metazoa > Platyhelminthes > Cestoda > Diphyllobothriidea > Diphyllobothriidae > Spirometra > Spirometra erinaceieuropaei. Next base: position 184,669 of record CACRXP010000497.1, read on the forward strand.
CTATTTTGCTTCATTGAAACGCGTGGGCATTCCATTCTTCACAGGAGAGATGGAAGTAGGCACAGAGCCTGTGCAAAAAGAAGATGCCAGTTCCAGGAAGTAGTTGATAAGAAGTAGATAGACTCGCAGTAGCAAGAGCTTTCTTTGCCTGACGTTTCAGATTCACGCTCGAAGTAATCATCAGAGACGGTGGAATAATTGGGTAATTGTAAGAAATTATAGTATTTCCAGGATGCGACCTCTGTGATACTGCACACCCTTGATAATTAACGGCCCTCCCCTTCATCAAGGATAGCTGTTCGCTGGTGAACTAATTGCTTGATGGCTGGCATGCAAGTAGTTAATTGCTGAGATTTTATCACCTTTGTTGGATGTTGGTGTGGTGACGGCTCGATCGCCTCGCTCGCCGGCCTGCGCACTCCCCGAGTGCCTAATTACTTTGGTGTAGCTAAATCCCAACACTGAGTATGGGGTGGGGAGGTCATCGCACCTGTTAATAGGCTGGGGTCCGGGGCACCCTGACTCCAGTAACTCGCGCCTCACACGATTATCATCTCTCACGAGAATACCGACCTCACTGAACCTGAAAATGCGCGGGTCTCGTGAAATAGTCATTGACTTGAGAGTTGGTGTCATTTCTCCGCAATGTTGCCGCATGTTCGGCGATTCGCGTCCGAAGCAGTCTCAGTTTCTCCAATGTAGTTGCTTTGCCAGCCATCAATCACTTAACCCACCAGCGTGCAACTATGCTTGATGAGGGGGACAGCTGTTAATTGTCATAGGTGTGCAGCAGCATACGAACTGCATCCTAGAAATACTGCCATTTCTTGTACATGAAGTACCTGTAACTGCCACTGTCGCTGTTGGTGGATTCGATCGTGAATCTAAAACATCAGGCGAATAAATGTCTTGTTCCAGCGATCGCATCTACCTCTTTCCAATAAATTCTATATTATCCTGATTCAGGCATGTCGTTCCTGCGTAGAACAGTCATATTTTCATCGTTTTACCTATGTTTACTGTTAAAGTCACTTTTCTGGTGTTACTTAGGTGGATGTGGCAGGCACATTTTCATGTCTAGTTTGGTCTGCGATACCACGGTGTAAAGTCTGTTCCTCTACTCCTCCGATGCGTATCCCAAAACTACTTGCATTTTCGCAAGCGGTGCCTACATATACGGGAAGATTTTAACCAGTAGTCGTTTTGAGGGCCTTCTATTTTAAATTTTTCGCTTTCATCAACAGTCTGAATGTTCCACTCGATATTTGTCCGAGTATGTTCGATGTTTGGGGCATCCTCGCAGTAAATATCACGCTAGCCTGTCTGAGAAACCGTATTTAATCGATTTGAAGTGCACAGGATTCAAAAAACCTCGACAATTTTATTATTTATTATTTTATTACTTGATAGGCGCCTGAAAGTGATTGTAGGCGAACAGGCCTCTGTGTAAGAAGACATGATTTACATTTTTGAGTAAGATGATGTCTGAGCAGACCATACGTTCGGTGAAAAATAGGGGCGTGGTAACGCATAACACACCCTCTTTATGCAGAATAAACGCTGCCACAAAAAGATGTCTCCTAATTTGACCGATTAAATCGATCGGAGGGGTAGAATTAACTAGCCATATGTCTAAACGACAGTTGCTAACCTTGAATTTCAGAAAAGCGGGTGCATCTAACTAAAAGACTTTATAAAACGCCCCATCCAGGGTCTTGTGTTTTAGTGAATAAGTCTTATTTCTTTGTACATCTTGAAATCGCAAAAGTTTTAATCTAGATCTCCGAGTCTCTGATTCCTGAAATCCCGTCTCAGTTTGCACACTGCCGTCAAAATTTTACCGACTAGCGGAGCGATTTCCTGAAAAATCAGCTTTTGTTCAAAAGAACTTTCTGGATTTGTTTTAACCAACCTAGCAACCAGATTAAATGCGAGATTTTTTGACTATCACATATGGCAGCCCTAGAGAAAGCATCGTTGCCCGCATTTTGTCCAACCGGTAAACCTATTGCTTACCGAGTTTCTAGTGTAACTTTTCAGTTATGCATCTACAAACGGAAAGCTGGACACAGATAACTAGCTGTATACTCTGGAAGGAAACCTGATAATTGTAGATGTGAAAACGTGGTCTGTTCCTAGAAATCATCTGAAACCTAATTCTAAATGTGCTTCATCAGCTCTTTTCCTGGAAGGCATCACACACTGGTCTTGATGTAGCATGACTCTTGGCATAAATTGTTGACTCTTTCATAGCAGGAGTTTCAGAAATACGACCCATTGAACCGTCGTACACTTCAAACTTACTGGCTGTTATGTAGTTTTATTAAATTCATCCACTACTACAAGGCAAATTTAGGCGTTTAAATGGACAAGAAAGAAACATGTACGAATGGAGATGGAACAGTAGGTGGGGAAGGCAAAAAAGGCGGTCCAAACGGTCGCATAGTTATCCCTCCTACAGCGAGTCAGAATTCTCCACTTCTTCATCCTCATCCTCCTGCTCCTCCTGCTCCTCCTCATCATCATCGTCATCGTCATCCTTCTTTTTCATTGTATTCTTCTTCTTCTTCTTCCTCTCATCCTCCTCTTCTAAGGACAGCTGAATAACGCTGACAGCTGTAGAGAATACTTCCTTCAGGGCCATTCTGGTATTATTGGATTTAAGAACTGGCGAGAGGGCGTCGTAGGCTATTTCAAGGGCTCTCTGTTTTAGCAGAAATATAGTGTGGTCAG
>CACRXP010000497.1:190052-211823 GCA_902702965.1 Spirometra erinaceieuropaei
ATCCTTAGGCCAGTGCAATTTTGTCCTAAATACATCTGAGTCGATTATCCATCCTTGGACGGTGATGTCGTCTAGTTATTAACCAACCAGTTTCGAATCGGCATGCGATTGCGTCGGTTTGGTGTGGAATTACTGATAACAGGCTTTCTCGAACACCTCATTTTTGTAGCTAAACAATCGACAGTTCGACCGTCAATTCCGACGATGTTCACCGTGTTCTACACAGCAAAGTGTAGCAAGCACATTGAATTAGTTCATACTGATAGCAGACTTTCGCAGCATCTACCACACTCTCTGTCCCTCATTCCCCACCTGAAGTCGGTGTCAAGACAGAGTCAAGAAGACAGGAGATGAGAGAGGACGCAGGTGGCTGGCACGGCCGGACCCGCACCTAGGCGTGCCACCACACGCCCTGGTCCACAACACCTACATGACCAGGATTTTTCACGACGAGCAACAACATCCCTACAGGGGTCAGAGGGACGAGGATGCCTGGCCAGTCATGCTCACCACCTGTACACGCAGCGGAAGCGCAAATGCATCTACCGACGGGGAATCAGGTGTCGGGGAACTGCCAGCGCATAGCAGGCTGCGAGTGTCACTGTTTGTCGATACTGGCATAGCACACGCTTTCAGACCTTTTGACGGATACACAATCATTGAGATGGACAAAGAAATGAGTAAAAAAATTTGATTGTTACTAATGGAAGTGGAGAGACAAGTCCCAGGAGGCAGTCATAGAGAAGGAGACACGATCACTGTGACAATACCTTTATTCGCCTGACGTTTTGGATTCCCGCTCGAACCCACCATCGGAAACAATATCAAATACGGGTGGTTCATGCACAAGGCGCTACAGTACTTGTAGGATGAATTCGCCATTCTACCGCATACCTATGAAAATTTATGGCTCTCCCGTCAGCAGGTATCGTTGCACTTGGTGTGATGACTGTTTGATAGCCGGCATGCGCGTCGTTAACTGCTGCAACGTCATCACGTGCACTGGATGTTGCTTTGATGGTTGCTCGACCATCTGACCCACCGACCCTGGCGTTGGGAACAGTGTTCGCATGTGCGCTCCCCGAGTGGCTGATTACTCGCCCAGACGAAGTCTCAGGATTTAATATGGAAGGCGAAGGTCGTTGCACTTGTTAATAGACCGGTGATGGGGTCGGGCAGGAATCCGAAACGTCGTACGAATAAAACTCTTGTTCTAGAGGTCGTGTTTTCTTCTTCACAATTTGACTGTTAGTTGATTCTGCAATCAAGGACATTTTGTTGTATTTCTTTGAATACAGATATTTGACTCTGTTTGTGGATGTTGCACCAACACAGCTGGTCCGAACATTTGGTCACTAGAGCTTGAAAGCTGGTGACGTAAATTCCTACAGAAGTGTGTAGTCCAGAAGCCTATTTCTAGGGTTTTCGATACGTGTGTGTGGAGTTCCTAACGTGGGTAAAGGCCGGTTTTTTCAAAACAGCAGGCAAATAGGTGTATTCGCTGCGTTGGGGGACGAATTTACATTAAGTCCGTTTTTTCGCCTTTGCCAGTGTCATTTGGGGATCTACTTTTTAGGATTCATTTTTATTTTTGTAGTATCATTCGAGTCTTTTTGCGATTTATATCAGGGGGGGAAACTGGAAGTCTGACCTATTTCATGTTCCTCAACACATGCAGAACTTACGAATGGAAGAGAATATGCACATCCCAGGATCTTGTTTAAAAGACGACGAAGGCACGATCACTCGGACAGTAGATTTAGTGGCCTTGGCTTTTTAATTCGAACAGGAGTTCATCATCAGAGACTGCTAGAGTGCAGTAACGTTTATCATCAAGTGTGAGCGTGACGAGCACATCAAGGGAGGGTAGTTTTTCGACCTCCGCGTCTTGTCTTGTAAACTGAATGTCGGGGAGGATGCTGTTGATCAGGTCTTGAAAACCCGACAGCCTGTCTTTTTCAATAATGACGAATGTTTCGTCCACGTATCGGGGTCAAAACGCGAGTGTGTAGAAGCGGAAAGCAACCTTTTTCAGCTCTTGTAGGACCCATTCCGCCAGTAGGCTGGATATTGGGGAACCCATGGGTGTTCCTTTGATTTGTTCGCATATTCTACCATCAAAGGTGAGAAAGGTTCGTTGGCAGGATGCAAAGGGCTGCATTAGGTGCCGCATTTTTAGGGGCCCTGTCGTTTCGTCGTACTTTTCTTCGAGGCGTTTGCGTAGCACGTCGCGCGCCAAGTCTGGTGGAGTAGACGTGAAAAGTGAGACAACGTCGAAGGATACCATGATTTTGTCGGGTTGAATATTTTTTCCCGAATGTTGGTAAGGAATTGGGAGGTAGAGTTGACTGATGACACAGAGCCCTCTCGTAGAAAATAGAGTTTTTGGGACATTCATTTAGCTAGATTGTATGTGGGACTGCCTTTCAGAGCAACGATTGGCCACAGAGGAACGTTGGGTTGGTGGATTTTTGGTAGTCCATAGAACCTGGCCAAATCCGTGTCGGTTGGTTTTGTCTGGCCCCATTCGATTAGCGAGATTACATTGTTGTCTTTATTTAAGACAAGATCTTGTAATCATTAATTCCCTTAGAGTGCTGTTTATTAGCTCATATGCACCTGTTCTAACGGCTTCTCCACTTTCGGAAGCATTTTTATATTCTTTTGTATTAATCCTGTTAAATCCCTGCAGCGATTTTTTTTTCACTTCTACTTCGTTCTGAAAATGCCTCCCCTTTAGGTTTTTTTTCAATCTTGGGAATAAGAGGAAATTGCATGGAGCTAGGTAGGGTGAGTATAGTGGGGATGGGGAATAACTGTTATCTTGTTTTGGTCAAAAATTGTGTTGATTTTGAACGTCGTTTGGACGGACGCGTTGTCATGATGAAGCAGCCAATCCCCAATCGCCACAATTCAAGTAGTTTTTCTCACTGCTTTACGTACTCGTTTCCGCGCTTACAGACATTAATGTTGCTTCACCGTGGTGTCATGAACAACGAATAATTCCCTTGATGTCAAAAAAGAAACCATTATGAACAGGGAACAGCGTTTAATGTTGCCCTGTTGCTCACTAAAGCTTTTCATTGCAACATCGTCGAGAGCGTTGGGAATGGTTTGACACAACAACCACCCTGCCGCTGCAAAAGTTTCTCATAAACGCTACTTGGCCAACTCAGCAGGAAGATTCTCTAGTAAACTTGTTTAGCGGGAGAGAGTAGCACTGCCAAGCGACTTGCTTACATAAGACAATTCCCGTTTTTGGGTACCCCCTGGTGGATGCTTCCGTTATCCTTAGTAGAATGAACTAGCAGAGGATACTAAAAGACATATTCTTTAAGAAATTGTCTTATCTCAATATCCACTATTTGAAAACGAGGTTTATTGCCTTATCTAGGCAGGTTGCAATTAATGTAGCTTAATACGCGTGTATTTATTAATGCCCCTCACAAAATAAGTACTCGGGCAAAATCGATAGCTGGAGCTTTAAGTATCTCTAGGCCTTTTGACGGCGACTTGAAACGGGGATAAGAATTGTTTACGGAAAATGTATAATAAACAGTTCACAAGCGTCAAAATGGGTGGCGAAAAAAGGATGTTTAACTACATAACGAGAGTAAAAAGCTTTTAGGTTAAAAAATGCAACCACCTGTGAAACTCTGATAAGTGCTATATGGAAAAAAGATGGGATAGAAATGCTTTTGTCCATACTTAGGATACAAAAATAGCTGAGTTCATATAGATATCAACAGTATAAGTGAAATGTTCAGTCTACAAGCAGTGATCTTTTAGGAATATAATAAAATTCCCACGTAAAATATAGTCTTCGTCTAGTTAACTAGACCGAGTCTATATTTCATGAAAGACTCAATGGACACCATGTCCGAAGAAGACCTACGATAAGAGTCAGAATATTAGTGTCTACCAATGCCTTTTTAAGATAGTAAGGTTGGGTCGCTTCCGTCTTTGCTCATTAAGTTAGTTTTTTTCTTCTATCACGAAACCATACGTCATATATGCGATTGTATACGGATGAGTACAGATGCGGAACCGAAAATGCGGATTTTCAACAAATCAGAAGTTACTTTTTAACTTTGGAACAGTAGTCGACCAGAAGGTTATCGAGACATTGGCCTACCTGCTCGGTTACTCGCTTTATCGGCAAATCCTGACCTCCTCTTGAGAAGCTAATTTATTATACACGTAGAAGTAGACGAGGATTGATCAATAATGAAGTGGGTGACACAGAAATCGGAACAGAAAATGTCCCTCTTCCTCCAAAAACACTTCAAACCACACATTTGCCTAAAAAGACAAAATCATTCCACGGGCACAAGATTATCCGTTTACATTCGTCTATTCGAAAGATTCCCGTACTTTTGGCACCCATCTTCTCATATTTCTTTTAAACAGTGGCACCGGGCATGCAAACCTAACTTTTTAAAGTTGCCTGTTTCAACTGATTTGAAAAACAGCTACAAAAAAGCTACAGCTTAATTATCTATTTGCCCAAATCTTTTAATGCATTACTTCAATAGTCATATAAATATACAGGCCTGAAGAGAATTTATCGAAAGCAGACGTATGCTTTCAAAAGCCCGAGAATGTCCTTCGTGAATGAATTTCGATACTCAATGACACCACAGGAAGCCCTCCGGTCAGGGGCACAATCATCAACCATTAATTTTTAACAGGAATGTGAGGAGAAACTTACAATAAAGTCAGTTATTGTTATGCCACGAGGGTGGTGTTCTTCAGCCAAACGTCTCAGTAGTTCGACCAAACAAGATTCCTCATCTAGGTTCTCCATGACAGTATCAATGGCACCAATAAAGCGCATTGCGTGCGCCCTAAAGGCCGCGGACTCCATGATGGCTTCGAGATTAGCGAGATCTCGAAATCGTTTGAAAAGCCGTATGTACTCCGGATATTTGGTAAACAGTCTAAGTCAAGAAAAAGCTGAAATTATTATGCACTGTTCGTCTGCGCAAATAGGAAGAAATCCTAATTGGTCTTTAAATAACGGTTAGTCCAAAAACGTAAGATCGAGGACACAACGCCCTAAACTTGTTCTCTTATCCTCTCCGTGACAAGAAGTCAAGGCAAACTCGTCGTTAGAATATTGTGCAGAAAACATGCATAAAACTATTCTTCCTTTTACTTACTTCGTAGCAAAAAACGCCTTCTTCAAACGTCGTCCTCGAAGAGAGAGTCTCATTCGGTTTTAGAAATTTTTCTTATTTCCCAGGTAATTTCGAATCCAATTTGCCGCTACACTCTGTATTCCACAACAACAGGCTGTATACTTTTCGCACAGGGAAAAACCTATATTTATGTGCGCTATTGTAAAGAGGACACCTCGAGGCCATAACAGCTTGTAATGAATTTTCATTATGTTGTCCACTTTATAAGTAACATTAATAAATGTATTGATGCAGTGCCGTACGATTGGATATTGCATGGTTTCAAAAACTCTCATAGTTAAAAACCTTTAAAATCCGAGAAACACTCCTTCTTCAAGTATAAAACTTGAAGTAGTCGTAAATTACTACCAGGCGAGTAAAAAGGAGTAATTTTACACAAGTTTTCTATAAAAAACATTTTGAGGGCAGGGTATGTAACCCATTGGGTACTTTCTCAAAAATTACCCTTTTATCTTATCTAGGTAGGTGAGGTGTGACCCGAATGCACAACTAGTGGGTTCTATAACATGATCGGTGAGCGCCCCTCCACCATTGTATGTACCCGATCGCAACCGACAGGACGGGAGCCCGTGACTAAATGGCTAGGCCACCAGACCAACAGGTCCCGGAATCGAGCCTCAGGATTTGCTCATCTCGGGGTTGGGTATGACTGGCTGACGACGAATAATAAACCAGAACTAGTCTCCCCTGTCTTTGTCGGGGACGTTATCCTGTAGATCGCAACGGTTTATATGGCAAAAGATCGAAAAAAGGGGTCATTAGACGCACGAATTTCGATCTTTACTGACGTCGTTAACGTTTAAGTTCCGCGGGTCAGGTTCAAGGCCAGGTTAAGGAATACGGTTGGACTTAGAGTTAGTATGAGGGGTTGGATTATTCCTTAGGTTGAGGTTGTCAGGCTTGGTTTAAAGTCTGAATTTGCAGTCGAGGCTAGGGTCGAGGTTTAGAATAATGGTTAGGAGTTTGGGCTAAGGTCTTAAGTTTTGGGTAAGGGTTTAAGGCCTAGGATTAAGGTTACCGTTACGTTCGAGTTTTCCTTAAATGCGTAAGGGTACTTGGTAAAGGTTACTAATTACAGCCATTTTATGGCTGGCATTAGGACTATAGTCAACGACGATCTTAACTGGAAACTACGCACCATATCCTTGTTAGACACATTTAAATACATAAACGCGTCAAAAATCAGTGAGAATAAATCGTGCTATTTAGGTAGCCACTTTTACGAAATAAAGTTTACGCAGACGGTTAATCAGAAGCCCATTCGAAGGCCGACGTCCTGACATGATTGAGAAATCTTGGGATTATCATGCATGGTAATTAATATTGTAACCCTACTTAAGTAATCTTTTCGGACTGAGGATGCATTGCAAAATTTTGGCCAACAAATATACAGCTTGTAGTTTGGAAACCCTGAATGCGAATGTAATGGCAGGTCGTAAGAAAAATCAATTGAGAATTTGAAAAGTTTTCTAAAACTGCATAATGCCCTCTATCAAAGTATAAAATATAAAGAAGAAGTACTTTTCCACCAAATAAGTAAAAGAATCAATATTCTGATTCATGTTTTCTATGAAATATATTTGAATCTATTAGTGCATCGACAGCCAATGCAAAGATTCATAACAATCGAGTAGTCCATTTACAGAGTGCGGTTTTTTGTGGGCGCCCGGCATCCTGAAGTTACTATGGGATCATACTGCACGATTATCAGCATTATAACACGCACTTCAGAATTTCAGCTAACATTTCATGAGTTAGAACATTTACCGTATATACTGAGCAGAGGTGACGTACGCATAGTTATGTTTTTGCTTTCGGTTGGTCACTGTATAACTCATTAAGAGCTGTGTATTTTCGACACACAAAGGGCGAAAGTTTATTTATACTATATGGATTTTATAAGAAAATGTCTTTGTTAAATAAAGGAACTGAAAGGAAAGAGTTTACTTATTATATGTTGCCATGTTTACGACATTAGGTGGACTGTTCACATTCACTAGGCTTAATATTCCAAGGTTTCCTAATTAAATTTGGGATATACACAATCCGATCAGTCTTAATCCGATCCTTTTTGAATGCAAAAGAGCAACTTCACCGGTATCTGAAGATAAATTTCATGTTGATTTTCATGATACAAGCAAGAAAAGAAAAATATATGCCATTTACCGTCTGAATATTTCCGATCCCAAAACAAACTTATCCTCCTTGTTCTTGCAAATCTGTTTCCATTCTTCGTAAAGCTGTGTTTTTTGCTCGTCCGTAAGCGGTGCCATTTGCCGTAGTTTGACGCCTCAGTCTTTCTTCGAGATGCCCTTTTAACTCTGTCTGAATCAAAACAAAAGGCCTGCAATGGGAAGGACACGTAAGGACAGTGTTCTCAATTTCGCCTAACTGGGTGCGGCGTTGGAACTGGCGCAATCTCGAACAAAACTGAAGCTCTCGCTCAAGGACTCCGCGATTGACATCGCTTTCGTGCATTTTTAGCCATGTTTTGTATTAAGAAGCATTGTCACACACTTGCACCTTATTAAACGTGCTTCTGTAGCTTATTAAACAGATTCCTGACTCTCGATCCTGAAGGAAATATTTTCATCTCTAGACTGTTAACCGTATTTTGTTGATTTGTGCCTGTATGCAGCTTAATTTTCTGCTGAGTATTTTTAATTTTTTTAAAAAACGATATAAAATAAATTTTAACTCGAATGTGAAAAACTCGGCACCTTCAGTGGGACCCGAACCACGACGGCAAGGAAAAGGCAGCCAACACTCTAACCACCAGAGCTATGAGGCTCCACCGAGAGCCATAAGTTTAATCACACCTGGGTCAAGTCATCCGTCCAGTCTACTGCAATGTATGGAATACCGTAAGCTGACTGCTCAAGCGTTTGCTGTTCTCAGGCTTTTATCTTGCTGTCGTAGGTCTAAATCAAACCGAGGTCCCCGGAGTTTTCACAGGTAGGTCAAAATGAATTACTCAAAATCTGCCAAAACACCCACTATTATAAAACTCATTTAATACCTCGATTCTGTACAGTGAGAGACCGGCCTCATGAAATGTTGGCTGGAATTCTGAAATGCGCCTTCGATTGGGAAAGATTATTTAGGCGCGGTTGTAATACTAATTATCTTGCGGCATAATCCTAAAATATTCTGGACACGCAGGATGTTAGCTCTTAAATAGACTGCTTTTAAATCTTTTGTGGAATCCGTGTACGGAAAAAATGACTACCTAATTAGTATGCACATTCCCTGTGATTTTCGATGGTCCTGCAAATGCAAATATATTTTACAGAAACCACGAGCAAAAATATGCTTTGTTTCAATCATTTAATAGAGAATCACGCATCTTTTTGTACTCGGAATGAAGTATAATTAGGTTTTAAAAAGGTTTTCGGATTGCCGAATAATTTGGAGTCTGACCAATCGTTGCACTAGCGCTTAAAAACTCCAGCCTGCAAGGTGCATGCGCTCTGCGTAAAGAAAATCACATATTATTCTATGCCTTTAGGAAGATATCATATAGTGTCCATAATTTTGCAATGGATGCGGACTCTGTTCTGCATCTCATGAGGAGCACTGGTAAATGGACAGGTACTTGTACTTGTACTTGATACGGCTGCGATCATGCCTGATCTAGCCGGCCTCGATGATGTCCCGAATTGTACCTCTCCACGCGTGACGATCCTCGGCGGCAGATCTAGACAGCTCAACCCATTCCCTTCGCCAACGACGGAGACCGAATACCGAAGGTCCAAGAACCACCTCCATGTCTTGACGGACAGTGTCGAGCCAGGTTTTGACCTGACCCCCTCTTCGACGCCTCCAATGGGGCAACGGTGCCGGATCGAGGGCAGTAACACTGAGCTCCTGAGGTGGACGACGAAGAACATGCCCGAACCACCCCAGCCGTCTTTCTTGGATGGCCTGAGTTATCCTCGCGATGTTGTCGTAGCGAGCGCGGACTATCTCATTTAAGACGAAATCGGTTAACTTCACTCGAAGGATGATCCTCAAGCAGTGGTGGTCAAATACCTCCAGTTTTCGCTCATCCGCCACGCGCAAAGCCCAGCATTCACAACCGTATAGAAGGACAGACCGGACAGATGCACGGTACACGCGAATCTTAGTGGCGATGGAGAGGTCACGTCGGTTCCACAGGCATTTCCGAAGGCTTGAAAAAACCCAGCGGGCAGCATCGATTCGGGAGACAATGTCGTCCTTACTCGGTCCATTAGGCAGCAGCCGCGCCCCGAGGTATTTAAAACTGTCCACTTCTTCAAGTTGACAGCCATCAATCCCCAGGAGTGCCTTCTCCTGGTCAGGGATGCAGCTTGAGAATACTTTGGTCTTCCCAGCGTTTATGGACAAATCGACTGATTTAGCGACCTCGTTCACTCGTGACACCATAGACTGCAGATCACCAAAACTTGAAGCAAGTAAGACGATATCATCGGCATAGTCGAGATCAGTCAGTTGATGTCCGGGTGCAAATTCAACACCGTCACTGTCGCGTAGGGCCCTCCCGAGGATCCAGTCAATAGCGTAGTTGAACAGTATGGGTGACAGTATACAACCCTGTCGGACGCCAGACCGAATACCGAACGGTTGGGAAAGATTGTTACGGACCAGGACTCTCGCAGTAGTGGAACGATAGTAGGCCTTGATCATGGCGATGATTTTTGCCGGTACACCATCTAGCGCCATTATCCGCCACAGGGACTCACGGTGAACGGAATCGAACGCGGCGGCAAAGTCAACGAAGCAGACGGCCGTCGGTTGTTGGTAGCTATAGAGAAATTCGAGAATTCGCCTCAGTGTGAATATCAGATCTGCGCATCCACGTCCAGCACGAAATCCGGCTTGGTTGGGCCTCGTCCTTGAGTCACGCACAGCCTGGAATCGTCTGAGTAGGACAATAGCGAAGATCTTCGCAGCAACGTCGATGAGACTTATGCCGCGGTAGTTCTCGCATCTCGTCTTATCTCCCTTCTTGAGGATAGGTACAAGGATGCCTAAGCCCCAGCCATCAGGAACAAGCTCGTCTCTCCACGCACGTTCAACCACCTCATGGAGCCAGGGCGCCAGAGTGTCGACACAAGACTTAAAGTTTTCAGCGGGTATACCGTCCTCTCCGGGTGCCTTATTGTTGCGCAACTTTCGTCTGGCATCGGCGACTTCTTCCTCGGAGGGGGGATCGCATGGCACTGCATAGGTAAGAGAGGGAAGAAACTCCGCTGAGGAGGAGAACAAGGGCGATGCAGGTTGGGTATCGAAGTTGAGATGGTGCTCAAAGTGCTCACGCCAGCGCTCGACTTTGGCCGAGTTGTCAGCAATAAAACCGCCGTTCACATCGCGAACAGAGTCACTCAGTGTAGAGGGCTTACCGCTAACTTGGCGGATCAGACGGTAGAGCTTTCGAGTGTCACCAACTTTCGAGGCCTGTTCCATGGATGTCGCTATTTCAGCCCAATATTGTTTCCGGTCATCCCTGGCCGATTTTGCCGTCATCTTCCGAAGTTGGCGGAAGTAGTCATCGTTGCGGGACCTGGCTCTAGCCGTCTGAGCAGACAACTGCAGGTTCTTCCACTGATCCAGTCACTGCGGCGTCGCTGGGTGTATCCAAGGATTTTCTCAGCTGCCCCATAGACTGATGTCTTCAGTGACGACCACTGGTTACTGACTTCTCCGTCGACTCGGGCCGTAAAACAGGTCCGGATTTCTCTGCTTAGGGCCTCGGCAGTGCTGGCTTGCCGGATTTTTGCGACATTGAGGCGTCTAGGACGTGGCATTTTTGGTGCGGATGAGAGGTGAACTTTCAGGCGTGTACGGACGAGGACATGATCCGACCCATGGGTGTTACCAGTCTCGGCACCACGCATCGATCTGCTATCGTGAAGCCAGCTGCGGAACCTTGAGCTAACTAGTATGTAGTCAGTCTGACTGGCCGTACGACCGTCGTTTGAATACCAGGTCAGCAGATGTTTTTTTCGATGCTGGAAGTATGTGTTAGTGACAAGCAGTCGGTTTCGATCAGCGAAGTTCAGCAATCTCTCACCATTTTCACATCGAGAACCAAGCCCAAAACGGCCAAGAAGATGACTGGTTGTGGGGTCGCCAGGTCCAGTTCGACCATTCCAATCGTCAGCAACAATCAGCAGATCGCGGCGAGGCAGTCTTTCAACTAGCGGTTGCAACTGAGAGTAAAACGCCTCTTTATCGCGCTGTTCGGCAGCCGAAGTTGGTGCGTACACAGCGACGATGGAGATGTTCGTGAAGTGACCCTTCAGTCGCACGTAGGCCATCCGGTCATTTACTGGTTCCCAAGCAAGTAGCGTAAGCTCCGCTTGTTGTGATAAGGCGATCGCCACACCGTGTCGACCAGAGGAATCGCGGGGGCCGCTGTGGTACAGGGTGAAGTGGGATTCAACTCCCGGGATCTTTATTTCACGAGAGCCCGAGTCAGGGAGTCGTACCTCAGACAGACAGCAGATATCCACGTTGTACTGATGAAGGCTGCGTGCGGTCAGACTTTGGGTACCAGGGTCCAGGAATGTTCGTACATTCCAGCATCCAATACCGGGAGTCCTTCCACGATTGAGTAGTCCAGCTCGAATACTATTCGCCCGCACCACTGGACTAGGGTTGCGGAGCGCGTCGGTTCCCGCGGACGCCGTAGCATGGGTCGTAGTACTGTGATCGGACATGTTGCATGAGGTTTCTTGGGAATTTCGAATACGGGCGGGTCCCCAACAACCGCTCGGATTGTTTGTTCGAGGTTGTCTCCTCTAGCGCTTTGGCTTGAAAACCTAACCACAAGGCAGCGGTGGCAAGTAAACTTATTTAATGGTGGTTTACGGTCGCCATGTCACAATGCCGTCATTGGGCTTTGCGGCATTTTATAAGGCTTTCAGCGTGCCAGACTTCAGCCCACCGCACCCTGGTAGCAATGTCGCTGCTGGTCCGCGACTGCTTATTCGTCAGACCTGGGTCTGCTTATTTCGCAGCTAACCTTCACTGAAGGTCGTCCCACTATCCGCCACCTGTGGACGCGCCGGGTAGCCAGCAGCTAGGCTAACGGGCAACCCGTCTTCCCGGTAAATGGACAGGTACGATGCTATGTGAATGGTTTGGTAGCCCCACCTGATGGACACAATATCGCTGGGGTTGGGGTCAAGGATAAAGGTTAGGGGCTATGGTTAAGAGTTATGGTGAAGGGTTCGGATCAGGGGTTAGGGGTGAGAGCTTAGTGTTAGGGTTAGGGGTTAGAGTTTAGGATTAGGGGCCATAGTTAGGAGTTACGGTTAGGGTTAGGGGTTAGCGCAACTACTTCTCAACCATTCAAAGTACAATCGCGCATTTCTGATAACTTTTCTTTTTCATTCAACTACTTGGCCTCATCGCCTGTGCGTTCCCCGGCCCCACCTGTAAAAACCCCTATTACCATCGGTCCCGTATTAGAAGTGACTGGGGTTTGCTTACTTCAGGTGGGGCTGCATAACCACATCCGATCAAATTCCATTTGATGGTTTCTTGCACTCGAAGTAGCCAGACATTCTACTTCTCGAAGAGGCAGGCCTAGATGGCTCCTCCGCAAACATCACTAAAAGCCATTCACGCTGTTACATGTGCTCCTTCGTATTTACAGATAAGATGGTACGTCAGTTCTTGAGTTTTTTTCCTTTTTCTCAGGGTAAATTGACTTTCACACGAAGAAATACTGAAAATTTGCTAATGGTTAACAAGACTGGCTGCGACTGACCGATATACCTGAAGTTTTCTTATGATGTGCTTAATTCCACGCACGCAGGACATTGCACTAATTGTTTCTAAAGCCCGCTACCTACATAGTCGGAGAAGTACGAAATAGGGGAGACAAAAATAGCCAACTCAAACTCAACTTTGGCCATTACTTAAGCATGTCGCAAACCGCAGGCTAGGGAGTCCTTCGATTTAAGACTTAGTCATTCAGTCAACACGTGATCTGGTGACAGCAACAGCCATACTTCAATCAGGTCAAGTGTAAGATACAAAGAACTATGAAGATCAGCAAAGGAACTATCTGTCAAATTCACTTTCCTCCACCAGTTAACTGGTAATCTTTTCGCCTTAATAATTAGGATATACGGAATCCACACACTCTCCAAGGGACTTTGTCTACAGGTGTTTCTTCACCAAGAATTAACTGCCCAAACTACGCACAGATACCTATGTAAATGGAGGCCGGTTAGAATAAATTGAAATTACGTAAACGCTGTTGTGGAAGGCTAGCACAGTTTCGACCAGTTTGGAAGCACTTCGTATTCTCATATGCATAATCATGGAACAGCCGCAGATACCTGAACCTCAACGGACTCCAACCTACGCAGAGAGTCCTTCCACAGATTCATGTGTTTTTAGAAACTGTTCACTGATACCGCCGTTTTTTTTCTGTCCAACCATCGGCGACATTCGAACCTATCAAATTCGAATATTATTAACACAGAAAAGTGACCTTTTTCCTATGCCGTAATTTACTTAAACAACACGCTCGGCCATTAAAAATCGAATGCAGCATAAAATGCACCAAAAAATTCTATCTTCCCATCCATTAAGTTCAATCTTTAATTATCTCACGAATTGTGCACAAGTAGCGCAGTTGAATTTCAAGTAGTTCAGCTGGATGTCACCTTTTGACCTCCACAAACTATTTATTAAGCCAATACCGAATCCAGAAATTCAGTGAGACATAGTATTAAGTGGGATGTAGTTTAGTGCCATATTCGACAGGTTTTGCAATAACCATGAAGGTAAAGATTGCGAACGTCGGAAGTCTTGCTCGGCGAAGATATCTCGCCTATTTCCCGTTTTCTAGGGAGTCCATTTAGTACGATTCTAAGTCGCCTGTGTTTTCCTTCGTTGTCGAATTGCATTTTTTCCTACTAGGACTGACTCTGGTCTTGGTGTTTAGTGTCATTTATCCGTCAATACTAGTTCTTCTTTAATACACTCTATGCCTGTCAGATGCTTTTTTAATACCATCGCTATGTCAACGGTTTGCATGTTTAGTGCTGTAAGAGGGCACCTGCATAATGTAGCTTTGTTTAACTCCTGACGGCGGCAGTACAGAAACAGTCATTTGACGTGATGGTCGCCTTCTCTATAAGTGAACTCTTATCCAAAAATCTGCTACGAGAGGTTCCCGAAATGAATCACTACATCCAGAATCCAGGTTTTATGATGTGGAATCTAGTGAAAAACACTTCAGATATACAGTAGGTGGGCTAACTCATGAAATTTCAGCCGTAATTTCGAAATGCGTTCCCGTTTCGAAAATATTAATTAAGTGGGCTTGTTAAAATAATAATCATGCAGCATAAGTAGATAATAACTCAGTTACCACAGGATGCCGGCTTTCGAAATAACTTCTTTCCGGCTTTATGCAAAAAGTATACTGTGTGGAAAATGACTTCTGTAAGCATGCAATTTTGTCACTGATTTTCGATGCCCTTAAACATTCCATTATATGTCATGGATAACACGCATAAAAATATTCACCCTTTTGCGCAGGCGGCGAAAAATGACGTTTTTTTCCTATTTTATACTCCTAGGAAGGGTATAATTTGGTTTTAAAAAAGTTTCTAACTGTGCGATTTTTTAATACCGTGAAATGACCATTCATAAAACGTCATGTCTCTGCATTTACTAATGTGGCTTGTAAAGTTAGCAATATGACTCGAATCCACTGCTAAATTTGATGAACCCCACATTTTCTTCTCTTAATTCCGTACAGAAATGTATGGTTTTCCATACGCAGAAAATATACGGCTTGTAGTTTAACAATCCTGAATGCAAGTGCAACGGCAGATCGGGTTCAAAATTATTCAACACTGGAAAAGTTTTTGTTAACCGAAACATACCGTTCCTTCGAGTATAAAATTGGAAAAAGACGTAATTTTCTACCGAAAGAGTGAAAAAATGAATGTTTTAATGCATATTTTCCATGCAATATAGTTGCATTTTTAAGGCCTTTGAAAATTAATGATAAAATTTTATGCTACATAAGTAGTCATTTTTTCAGAGCATAGTTCCTGCATACTGTCATAAAGAATTTCATTCGAAAACCGACACCCTGTGGTAAATGGATTATTATAGAATTATGCTGCAAAATCATTAGCTTTACGACTCTACTTAATTAATCTTTTCGAAACGGGAATACATTTCGAAATATTGGCCGACATTTCATGAGTTAGCCCACCTACTGTACGCTACGGTCGCATGCATCTGGAGGAGATTTTTACTTAGGCTAAACGTTCTACTCCAGTGGAAAATCACCTGGTTTACTATGTCAAAGTTGTTTTTGAAGACGCCTCCGTTCCTTGCCTTCTTCTTACTCTCCTGCATAGTAGATGTTTTTACTGACTTTAACTCAATTTCTTCGAGCGCACAACTTTTTGCCTTGTCTCGTGACTTTTGATTCACGATAGATGTGATATCTGAGAAAATGTCGTCAATTGCACAAGAAAATTCCTCTAACGCGAACTCCACCCAGGCTGTATCATGTGCGACGGCCGAACTATTAAAGAGATGACCGTTGTTGGAAGGAAAGCATAGTTGGATTTGCTGACGAAAAATTATTGACTCACTGAAAAGTGAAATTTCAGGAAATAGTTATAGTAGATATCACTCGAACCAGGCTGACTGATTTTCATGGACGCGGAAGGAATAAACTTCAACCTTTTCCTTTTGTAATGATGTTCGCTTAAAACATAGTGCGCATAAACACTCAGTTTTGACCTGCGAATTTCAGTAGCATAGGCGATTACTGGGGTATAAAAAAGGTCGGATTTCGCCCTCATCAGATCTATTGTTCTTTCATAAAACGGATCTACAGTAAACTCTTCTTTTGACCGCGGAAGCTGTTCAAGCCGAACTCCAAGCTCTCAAAAATGTGACCTCAAAGCGTGTTTTCATGCTGGGTTTTCTTTCTGTAGTAGGTGTTGACGGTGGTAAAACCCATAAATGAATGGAACAAAATGGGAAGATAGGGAGAATGTATCAAATTAGTCCTGGCTTTAAAGAAAACTATGCCTTGTGACTTCCAAACGGTCCGTATATCGTCAAAAATTTATTCAATAACTGATCCCATATAGACGGAAACCCGATTGGTCGCCGTTCGGAAAGCTTATCTTTGTGCTCGACATGGAATCTTTAGTTGATGTTGGATGTGCTAGAAACACCGAAAAGTAATGTTTTTCACTAAGTGACAAGAAAAGTGCTTACCATTAAAGGCTTTTATTTTTTAATAATTTTTAAAATTGCCATCGTCAACAATCACTGTTGACTAGGTTGTGTTTTGTCTTAGGTACCCACGCATTGAAGTCGACAACTGAATTGTCTAGGCTCATGTTCGCTTCAAGAAGCAGACTTGTTGTACCTGTTATCTTCCTGTGTCCGGTCAAAAGTGCCCCTATATCGCATGTTTGTTCCCCAGGCACTTCTTGTTAAACCGTCATACGGTAGGACTTACACACATGGCCCTCCAAACGGGGCATGAGAATAAAAATCGCCTGTTGAGCCAATTTCCATTGAAATTAGGGTTAGGGCTAGGTTAGGGATCGGGTTCAAGGCTAGACTTAAATTTGACGGTAAGGTACGTCGGGATCGAGTTTGGAGTTAAGGTAAAGACTAGTGTTAACTGTGAAGTCAAGATTCAGGGTAGGGTTAGGGTCAAGATTAGGGGAACGGTTTAGTTTTACATTAGGTTTACTTTTGGGGTTAGGACACGGGAATATATTGGCCTTTGCAGAATTATGCGCAGGCCCACCATGTTTACGTGGACGGGGCGCTCCTAGTCCCATGTTCTTTTTAGAGGATCGCATAAGTCAGTCCTATTCCTCACAGAAAGAATGCGGATCACAATTATACGGCGCCTCATTTAATAGTTTAACTGTAATATACAGTGTTTTTTCCCGGCGCAAAATGAAAACGCCAGTCTCCATCTAAAATTTTGTTGACTCACAAAATGATCGCCATCGTCATTATCCGATAAATCCTCATTAAATTGGTGCCATTTGAAGGTGGTGTGCGTTTTACAGGAGTGAAATAAGGAACAAACCCAACCATTTTAAACCTGTAAAAAAAACAATATAAGAAGCCAGAGATGAGGAGGAAAGGGTGAAATTTTCGTAAAAACGCGACGATACATGAGATGTGAATAAGAGTCAGGGACCTTATCCGCCTAACTGAAAATCGACCTATGGCCATTCAAACTCGGTACGAAAAATTATAACTAAGAAAACAGTGAAACGTACGTAGCTAAGACGCCAAAAACGCAGGCGAACCATTCGGGTTAAAATTTGTATTTTTCTTATAGCCATAGGATTTCCAGGAAAACTACAACACCTTGATCAGTTGTCAACGTGAACTGACTGTATATTAAGCAGCACTCTAACGGAGCCTCTAAGGAAAGGCCTAAGCGTACGTCTCGTTGGCACCGAGACACAACAGGGAGAGATTATCCTTTAACTCGATCGGTGAGCGCACTTTCAGCATAGTCAGTGTGCCGGATCGCAATCGAAGGGCTGGATAAATCAGTCGAAGGATGACGGCGTCTTTAGAAGAGCACTGGAGGACTGCTGGTTGCCCAGCTAGCAAACAGTAAATAGAAGGAGTAAGTCAAAAAGAGACCTTCGATAGACAAGGTCAAAATCTCCTGAGAGCTCCCCAGGTGACCATCAGTCACGCAGCAGCGGTGCAACAATGAACGCGGAATCGGGGCTCAAGTTTTGCAAACCTGGGTTTGAGTAAAACTGGCTGATTACTGCTAATAAGCCAACCTCGCCAAACTCCAGGTCTGGAGTCACCCGAGGCCTAAACCTGCGCTCTCTGCCGTCTCAAAGAAACGTACGATAAAGATTTTCTAAATTACAAGCGCAACCATCCTATCACTCACAAATGGGGTGCTATTAATAGCCCGCGGGTCGAGGCCAAGGTCAAGGCACGCAGCTCAATTTCAAAGATAAGTGAAGATTTGTATATAATTTGATATTCTTAAGCAATTAATGCCGTTTTTCACTTGAGTTCTTTTAAAAAGTCGCCTTTCATTGCTGGGTATAATTTTTTCCAGTTTTGTTGGTCGGTCTGGCAAAGTAACCGTATTTTGTGGCGTGCCTTTTTAATGACTCCGTGTCAAGCTATCTTCTTCCAGTTTTTGTAGTGAAATAACAGCAGTATTTGCTATTCAGTACGTTTTACTGTACGTTAGTAACGTTTTGTTCCTTGTACTGCAATCGAAAACTTATGTAATCTGTAATGTCCCGCAGAGCATGTGCTAAAAGACGAAAGCTTGCGGCCTCCCCACCGTCTATGGCTGTTAGAATCGTGACCGGAGACGCAGCAGATGCCAGCATATGCTCGTCGCCTTCTACAGATATGGTTAACTCAAAAATCCCTCTAGTCCAAGCAGAACATCTTGACCTCTTTATCATCCAAAAATACGCCTCCGATAGTCGTAACAGAACATCAGCCGACGAAATATTCGACCGGTTGATAAATGGCGACATAAGCAGCACTTCAGAAAAAGTCCTTGAACAGGCGTTTAAAGTTATTGGTGTAATAAGCTCTAAAACTGGAGACAGAATAAAACGCAAACATAACTTTCTACTGCGAAACATTCCGAGATGATGACACCTATTGCCAGTTTGAATAAGTATTCTACAACAACATCTGCGGCCTCCGCACGTCACGGCATAGTCAATTCCGTAGGAGATTCGGCTAGTCTTGATGCCAAAATCTTTAAACACACCAACACGCCTGGTAAAAACACGCCTCTAACGACTCCTCCAGCAAGCCTAAGCAAGTGCCCAAGTCAAAGGCGCATCCAATTGCCGACTCAGCCACTCGGACACCCGATAAATCCAGCACCATTATAAAATCTTTTCCTCCACAATCGGCTACCGGTGCCTCAAACATCCCGACTCAACACGTAGCGTATTCCCAACTGCCCCCCACCGCCCATATCGAGGCTGTTAGGCCTAATATGCCGATTTTCCCGCCGTTTAATAGAACTCTAGCTCCAATGGATGCACTGCGTCCCCCACCACCTAACATGGTTCCTCCGCGGCCGTTTTACCAATGCACTCTTCATGCTAATGTCCATACTGGGCCAGTTAACTCATCACATCCTCAGTTTCGTTCCGGCTGGAATACGTTGCAGAATTTGGCCCGTGGATTTTCAGCTGAAAATGAGTTAGCTATCAATGGTTACCAGTTTACCTGCCCGTCATTCCCTCCCCCAAATCCTATCCCTTTTTATCCACCTCAGAATTTTTGATGTCACAAAATTTTTGCAGAACCGGATGGTTACATCCGGACCGTTTGCTCCGTGGGCAGACCAGCACTGGAAGATGCAGCCCACATTCTTCTGATACAAACAGACTTTCACCTCAAACTTTTTGTTTTAAATGCCAGATCATGGCTTAATAAGATGCCTTTGCTTCAGACTCTGGTGTTCATCCATCGTCCAGATATTGTTTTAGTAACAGAAACATGGGCATCAGCATCCGTAGCTGACACCGAGGTCTCTCTTTTAGGCTATACTGGCATCCGAAATGATCGTCAAGACAGCCGTGGTGGGGGAAGTTGCGTCTACGTTAAGCAAACACCGACATTTCTGGCGCTGGACCTCCCGCATTTTTCCGCAGTAGAAGGCAGCTGCTGGATCCAGGTTTCATGAAAAAATAAGTTTTCCTTACTCGTTGGTTGTGTCTATCGCCCTCCCTACGCCAGTGCCAATTTTGATCGTTTACCCTCACAGGCATTTCATGCTGCGGCCGACTTAACCTTTAAGTATCGATTGGTTGCAGGTGACTTTAAGCTCCCTGAAGTCCGCTGGTCTCCGCCTTCAGGCCCCAGAAGGTTCGAAGGCTTTCCTGAGACTGTGGATGTTTGGATGTGGACTCAGGTTGTCGAATCTCCCACCCGAGGATCAAGCATGCTTGACCTAATTTTCTGTAGGGGCTGCATGCCATCGTCAGTGTCATCCCTAGGCCCACTCGGGGGCTCAGACCATGACATAGTTGCTTCAACGTTGGAACTCGAAGCTGACAAAACGTTGTCCCCAAAGTATATCTTTTTCCGCGATTTCCGACCAACTCGCTCAACCGAATTATTAACACACCTTAATTCCTACGACTGGACTGATTTCTCCTTTAGTTCGGCTGCAAATGTTTGCACTGTGAAACTGTACGAAATTTTGGATCCCCTTATTTCTCGTTTTATCCACCGTAAGAAAATTATTAATGTTGGGGATGAGTTTTTCCTACCCTTGCCCTTTCGTCGCAGATTGCGCAGAGTTCCTCGTCGATTTCATCTTCAGAACGACGTTTCTGTCCTGCCCCTGATTCGTGATATTTTTGAGCGGGCTAAGAGATTGTCTGAAGAAAACAGCTAACCGAATAGGTCCAATACGCTGAAAACCGTTGTAAACAGTCTCGAAACCTTTCTCTCAAAAAATACGAACTCAAAGAAAGACGCAAAATCCCATCCTCCGAGACGCTCTCGGAAATCCCATAGTTGATGCCCAGTTAACCGCTGATAGCTTCAATAATTTCCTGTCCAAAACGTTCATTGAAGACTCAACCACTCCACTTCCGATCATCCAGGCATTGAGCGGGGTAGTTCTCGAAACTATAACTTTCACTCTGTGGGATGTGACTGTTGCGATTCAGTGTTTTCGTCAGTCTCATAGCCCAGGACCTGATGGTGTCCCAGTAAGCATTTTAAAAGCCAAAGCAAATACGATTTTCCCATCCCTCTTATGCAAGATATTTAATCTTGCTCTTGAAAGTGAAACTTATCCTACCTTGTGGAGGGAATCACACATTTGCTCATTCCTAAGCATGGCAAATCTACGCCATTTGATGAATTTCGGCCAACAAACACCCTCCCCGCATTTTCAAAGATCTTAGACACATTGATCAAAGATAAGATTATGTGTCATTTAACAGAGAATAACCTACTATGTGTTGCTCAGCATGGATTCCTCAAAGCTCGGTATTGTGACACCTGTCAACTCTCTTTCTTTGACTATATTCTCCAATCCAAGGACAATGGTTTTGCACTTTATATAGTGTATTTCGATTTCACTGAAGCTTTTGATCGTGTTGACCATGCTCTTCTTCTCTTGAAACTGTCCTCTTTCGGAATAGGTGGCAAACTTTTAAATTCTATATCCTCTTACCTGGGCACTCGTACACAACGAGTCAAGATTCCCAATGCTATCTCCAACCCTACATATGTGAGGAGTGCAGTCATTTAGGGTAGCGTTCTCGGGCCGCTTTGATTTTGCCTTTTTGTTAACGATGTATCCGATGTATTTCAGAATGGTAAGCCTTTCATGTATGTCGATGATCTTAAAGTTGCATATCGATATAAGCCGGCAGATCATGACATCGTGCTTGAACTCCTAAAGAGCGACCTACGGGCTTTTGCCCAGTAGTGCCGCACAGGGCGCCTTTATCTTTCTTGACATAAATGCTCAGTCATGGTGGTTGGCGACGACCGTCAATCTCAATTAAGCATTGATGGTCAC
>CACRXP010000497.1:211894-228560 GCA_902702965.1 Spirometra erinaceieuropaei
CAGAGAAGGTCTGTGAAAAAATTGCACCTTCTTGGTCATATTTCCTCGTATAGCTGTTTAAGAATACGTACAATAACCCGATTCAATTTGCATTAGCGCGTATTCTGCTTTCGCTGTCGATTTGTTTCAACAGTTTGCGATTATGTTTCCATGTCTGACTGGCATTTTCTTAAGAGCCAAAACCCACTTTGTATGTCGCATCCAAGTCGATGGGCCTATTGACACATGTCTAATCTAGGTAGCAATGTCCAGCTTATATTTCATCAAGGGGGCATTTGCGAGATTCAACGAAAAGTGCTTTCGCAAAACCTTCGGGATGTTTGCGCGCCAACAGTTAAAATTTGCCATTCAGGTCTGGACATCCTGGTCTGTCCAAGATCATGCCACCCTCGGAAAAGTCCAACGACAGGCATCCAAGTTTGTCAGAGATCAACAAACCATCGTTAGGGAACTAGACTATCCAATCTTGACCTCTTTCTCCTGGAAAACTACGGACAACTAAGTGGCGACTTAGTTCGAGCGTTTCGAATACTACGGGGTCAGGATTGCTGCCTCGCATCCGATGACTTCTTTGAGCTGGCCACCACTACCAATTTGAGATGACATCCTCTCAAACTACGCATGACTGGGCAAGAGTGGACGCAAGGAAATTCTCTTCCAGTCCCGGGATGTTTATGACATGGAATGCTCTGTCTGTGTACGTCATCATGTCCTCACCCGCGGACACATTTAAGAGGAAGCTTGACTGGTACAGGGATAGGTACCACCACGTCATCAGAATCTAACAAAATTTTCCTCTTGTACCATCCTCCTCCTTCCCTATATTTATGTGGCATTATTATATGACTTTTCCGCTAAATCCTGATCGAAGCAAAGATGTTTGATTCGAACCTACTTGGTCCATTTCAGCACCACGTACGGATCATTGTACAATTTTGATATAGTGTACATTTATAGGCAAATTCATACGAATAATCAATGCTTGTTGTATGTAATTACTTACCTATTTTTCTTTGACGCTGGCTTTACGTATTGTCTTTTCATGATGCTATTGTAATCAAAAAGGAGTTCAAATGCGTTCGGCTACCTTTCCCTTAATAAAACTGAACTGAACTGAGTGCATGGCTTCCATCAGTTCCCAGCCTTGTCTTATTGGGAAGGCGCCAACGATGCGAATGTTCTCACGTTCGAATTTATGACCAGTTTGTGGTGCGTGCGTGACCACTAAGGGTAGATAGTCTTGTCTCGCCGCTGGCAAATGACGATTATGTTAACGGTTTGCGGGAGATTTCCCAATTTGTCCACAATGGACGGCATCACAACTGGCGCATGACATTTTTTGGATAACTCCTTTTTTATCGGACACCCAATTTTGGCGAGCTCTTCCGTATGTCAAGAACGTCTCGGAAGCTGTAGGCCGCCACCTCGCACCACTTGGGGTTACAGTTGCACACAGACCGGAGGCAACAATCAGGCGTCAGGTAATGAAAGCGAAAGACCCACTGTCACGGCAAGAAACGTCTGGAGTCGTTTATCGGATCTGGTGCAGTTGCGCACAAAGAAAATACATTGGAGAAACCGTGAAACAGCTCCGAACGCGAATGTCCGAGCACGCTGCAGCGGTGCGGGAAAATGACGTCAGCTCTCAAGTTGCGGCTCATTCGACGAGATCCGGCCACACATTTAAGTTCGAGGAGGCCAAAATGCTCGTTAGAGGTGACAACCGCGTGAGCCGCGAGCTTCTTGAGTCATGGTTTACTGGCTCCAAATCCATCAAAAAGTGCAATGACCTTCCCCTTCCATACTCGCTGCTTAGACTTCGCCGAACGCACAGGTGGACACTGTTCCCAACGCCAGGGTCGGTGGGTCAGATATTCGAATAATCATCGCACCAGCATTCAACAAACGAAACGAAATTTCAGAAATTAATGACGCGAATGTCGGCCATCAAGCAGTCAGCACGCCAAGTTGAACGATCCCGGATGAAAATGGGGAGCCGTAAATACTTATAGGAATGCCTCAGCACGGCCACTGCATCCTATAATTACTGCAGCACCTTGTGCATGAACCACCCGTATTTGCTATCGTTTCTGGTGATGGTTTCGTGCAGAAATTCGAAACGTCAAACGAATAAAGCTCTTGTCTCGGCGATCGTGTCTCATTCTTCACGCGGTTACACTATTACCATCCTAAATCCGCAGAAAGTGTTGCGCCATTCAAACAATTCTAAACAATTCAGGAGGCGTGACGCTATATCGGTCTTTATCGTATTTCTGTGAAGACGGTTCCAAGTTCAGTTCAGTTCGGTTTTATCAAGGAAATGGTAGGGGAACGCCTCTGTACTCTGCAAAATTCCGACTTATCATTGAGCTTTCAGGGAATGCCCATAAGGAGGCAACCTAGAACTTGTCTGTAAATTAAGAAAAATTATTCGAGTACTGCGAATCTGGGACCGTGGGCTGTGGTGTTGCAATTCTTTAAACTGTTTTTCGTAATTGACAGTTTTTTTGCTAATGTGCTATACGTCTGGGAAATGCGAAAGACTGAACGCCGTACAAAGGTTTTATCTTTGACATCATTCTTACAACTAAGACTGTACTAGGTGAATTTATGGCCGCCTTTTTTGGACATGAAGGCATTAAAGATGATGTAATTAAAACCGGGAAAAGTCTTCCTCGGTGACATTTAAAAGAGACATTCTCTGAAAGGTAAATTGAGTAAAAACATAAATAACGTCCGACTGTCTGTTTGTGGTGTGTGTGGCATGATCTCGTCTTTAAGCCTAGGAGGAAATCCGTCCAACCATGTATAAATGGAACTGTTACTGCCCATAGTCATATGGAATCTCCCTGTTGCGGCTTTAGTATGTTGTGACACTGTTGAATTCTGACTCGATTTCAATAACGATTGCAGTGGCCCACGTATCTCCTCCCAATTCCTGAGAGCACTGTTCAGCTGTACTAAGAAATTTGACCAAACCGCAGCCGTCATCCGGAGGTCAAGTTTGAATCACGAAAAAACGAACTCTCGCTAGAAAAAATGCGCTATATGCCTGTGTACTCCTCACAAATATTGCAGCAAATGCAGACAACGCTAATCGGTTGGTTTTTATTCGCACAAGTTCAGAATCCCACTTTGCAGGTCCGAAAAATATTTGCCAGTTGCTGCCAAGAGAAGACAAAGAGAATACGGCAGTAAAACGTGGAATTCTGAAGCCCGCCTTCCTAGTACTCGTCTCGGCAAACTCCACACAATCAAGGCGATACCTTGGAAGTTAGAAATGATTCATTTACAAAAATTTATGAAATTACAAATGGGTCGAACAACATTCTTGCTTAGCAATTTTTGCAGCATCTATTTTACAACAACCGAACATTGAGATAAATAATTTGCAGCCTCGTTCGAGATTCGCGTAATTAAATGTTTATGCTTTCGCTGGCTCGGATGTTGGTGACCGTCCAGCGAAACAGGGAATCGCAACGTCAACTTTGCAGTTCCATCTCGGCCTGATAATTCCTACATTCCTCGTCGGGTGACTATGTTGCCTAACTTCTTATGGTCAGACTGCTTGACATCACTGAGACCGTCTTATAAAAATGACAGTATCCTTTCTGTACCTATGTCAACCCTCATTTAAAGGCAATTTGATACTTTATCCTTTCATGTCGATTAGAAGCTTGCGCATATCATTTCCCCACATAAAAGCGGTGGTCGGGTGTCGGGGGGAGACTTCGTGTCCATAAGCTTACAGTTTCTTTTAGGCAAAGTTACCGACGGAAGCATGAACAAGGAATCGACGAAATTCCTAGGGATTCACAGCCTATTACTCAACCGTCAACATGGGTTCCGGAAGGAAAGATCTCGATCACAAAATTAGTTGCAATCTCTCCGAGGCTAAACATACGATTTCGGATATGGGCACGCGGTTCGCATCGCCTTCACTGACTCTCACAATGAGTTTTATTACAGTGTCACACTTGAGACTGATGCACAAAGTAGAAATGATTAGGATCAGAAGTAATTTCTCCAGAAGTATCGAAAAGTCCCTTACCAGTCGGCGCCAAGTTATTTGCATCGGTCAAGAATAAGTATATCTTCCTACGATCGAAATTGGGGTTGAAAAAAAGTTCTGAGCTGCGGGCACACTTGTAATATACGTGGATGATTGTACAAGGCCTTTGGTGCCGGGAGCAGTAATTTTTGACAAGCATAAGAATATCCAGAGCGTAAGCCGGATCCCTTGCGACAAAGACTGACTTCATATCAGACTGAATTGGCTAGAGGAGTGGTTCAGTATTTGACTACTGCAGTAAACATGCGATATTGAGCCCTGGCAAACTACCCAATGCGCTTGCACAAGAAAATGTTTTCACAACGTGGGAAGTATGCAAGACATGAAAACGCAA
This sequence comes from Spirometra erinaceieuropaei, assembly GCA_902702965.1. Classification (NCBI taxonomy): domain Eukaryota; kingdom Metazoa; phylum Platyhelminthes; class Cestoda; order Diphyllobothriidea; family Diphyllobothriidae; genus Spirometra; species Spirometra erinaceieuropaei. The sequence goes on from CACRXP010000497.1 coordinate 216,301, forward strand.
GAAAACTTGGGGTTACTGATGACCAGCTCCATAAACCCATCGTCTCTGGGCCCAAGAAGGAAAAGGCACAATGTCCGCTCTACAGGCCATCAAGACAGCCTTCACTTAGTGTTGATGAAGGCGTATTATTCATGATTTCCAAGCATTATTGATGGGCCACTTGGGATGGAATAAACAAGGCTGGACACTATGGTCAATCCAAAATCAAAGAAGTCTCAAGAGAGTTTGAAGATGGGCAACCAGAATGATTAAGCGTCAATGTTCCTTGCCTTATATGCGCCAGCTTTCAGTCGTTAGGAAGTGTTCCAGTGTCAAATGACCTTTGTAAGAACATCGACAAAGGCACAGAAAGCTCACTGGCAAATTCCTTGAGAGGTTTGGGCGGAATCTCGTCTGGTCCTGGCGACTTCGATTCGTTCAATGTCTCTAATTCTCTTCGGACAATGCCTTCTGAGAAGAGTATATCACTGACGCTTGGGGTCGGCAGTTCCTTTGTGGAGGGAGGAAGGAACGTTGCCTCGTTTGTGTAGACTGATTGGAAAAACTGTGAAAAATACGCAGCTTTATCCCTTCTATCAGCAATCTCAACGAAATCAGTAGTCCTTATTAAGGACATTTGATGCCTGTTTTTTGTACTTCGTCGGAGGAAACTGTAGAGTAATTTTGGGTTCTGCGTTGCTTTTTGTAGCAAGTTCATCTCGAATTCCGCTCGCGTCTTCATGATCAGGTACCTTAGTTTGTTCTTCTGTGTCTTGTAGGTGTTGAAATATTCAACTTGCCCCGTGACTCAGTACTTTCTCCACAGTTTGTGCTTACTGTTGAAGAAATAAATCAACAGTAAGCACAAATTGTGGAGAAAATACTGCGTCACTGGGCAAGTTTAATATTTCAACACCTACAAGACACAGAAGAACAAACTGAGGAACCTGATCATGAAGGCGCGACGGAAATTCGAGAAGGACTTGATAATTTGATTTGACAATTATATTTAATGTCAGTTTACAGGCATTGTCAGGGGAAGCGTTAAACACAAATCCGGCAAGCAGTGAAAAAAAACTCCTGGGGAAAAGGAATGAAAATATAGTTGATGGTGGTTTTATGGTTTGGAGTGTTCAGGAGATAAAAAAAAAACTGCTGGTGGCAAACTTTTGACCGTCAAGAAGGGAGGGGTTGTACAGTATCGGATATTATCAGTCTCCAATTTCTTTCATGAAGATGGGGATAGTCAAAGTAGAGGCGTTGAGGAACAGCTGTCGCTGTTGGTCAAAGAAATCTTCCCCGGCCATAGTGTCCAGAGGCCACAAACGCCATCGTTAAGGTACGGTCGATCAGTGAATTCAGCACCAAAAATTTGTGGGAGTTTTTCTGAATACAAAAATCAAGTAATAGTTCTTTTAAATAAAGGATAATTTAGCAGAGTTTTCACATTCCTGGGTAGTTTATTCCAAATAGCAATTGCGTTTACAGAAAAGAACCGACGATATTTAACAGTACGCGCCAGAGGTAGAAATAAAAAGACCTAACGGTGACTATTACGTCGTGGGCTAGCATGATGTCTTAAAGTAGTGAGTGGGTTTAATGTGTGATTATATAAGAGTTTAAATAGCAAAAATAGTGCCTTTTGCAATCTGCGAAACCATTAATGATCAAGGCCCTTAAGCCGGAAACGTTCTTGGTAAGACAAATGTCGGTGTTCCGGCGGTAAAGCTCTCTTGGTAAAAAAGTATTGAACAGATTCTATTTTCTTCCGCTCAGTAGCACGCATGACGCTCAATAAAAACGAACAGTATTCCAGACCAGGTCTAACGTACATGTTATAAAGGCGCATTCTAATGTCACTAGTTTTAAAGATTCGGAGGATAAACCCGGTCGTTCGACGTGCTTTGGAGACTATCAAGGCACAGTGCTCCGAGAGATTGAGACTCTTGGAGTATGATATACCCAGATCCTTAATAACCCCAGGCACATTTATGGCGTGACCATCAATGCGTAGTTGAGGTTGGCGGTCGTCGCCAACCACCATGACTGAGCATTTATGCCAAGAAAGATAAAGGTGCCATGTGCGGCACAACTGGGCGAAAGCCCGTAGGTCGCTCTTTAGGAGTTCAAGCACGACGTCATTATCTGCCGGCTTATATCGATATGCAACTTTAAGATCATCGACATACATGAAAGGCTTACTATTCTGAAATACATTGGATACATCGCTAACAAAAAGGCAAAATAAAAGCGGGCCGAGAACGCTACTCTGAATGACTCTACTCCTCACACCTGTGACGTTGGAGATAGCATTGGAAATCTTAACTCGTTGTGTTCGAGTGCCCAGGTAAGAAGATATAAAATTTAAAGGTTTGCCATCTATTCCGAAAGAGGACAGTTTCAAGAGAAGAAGAAGATCATGGTCAACACGATCAAAAGCCTTAGTGAAATCGAAATATACTGTGTAAAGTGCAAAACCATTGTCCCTGGATTGGAGAACATAGTCAAAGAGAGTTGACAGGTGTCACAATACCGAGCTTTGAGGAATCCATGCTGAGCAACACATAGTAGGTTATTCTCTGTTATAGTGACACATCATCTTATATTTGATCAATGTGTCTAAGATCTTTGAAACTGCGGGGAGGGTGTTTGTTGGTCGAAAGTCATCAAATGGCGTAGATTTGCCATGCTTAGGAATGGGCAAAATGTGTGATTCCCTCCACAAGTTAGGATAAGTTTCATTTTCAAGAGCGAGATTAATTATCTTGCATAAGAGGGATGGGAAAATCGAATTTGCTTTGGCTTTTAAAATGCTTACTGGGACACCATCAGGTCCTGAGCTACGAGACTGACGAAAACGCTGAATCGCAACAGTCACCTCCCACAGAGTGAAAGTTATAGTTTCGAGAACTGCCCCGCTCAATGCCTGGATGATCGGAAGTGGAGTGGTTGAGTCTTCAATGAACGTTTTGGACAGGAAATTATTGAAGCTATCAGCGGTTACCTGGGCATCAAATATAGGATTTCAGAGAGTGTTTTGGAGGATGGGATTTTGCGTCTTTCTTTGAGTTCCTATTTTTTGAGAGAAAGGTTTCGAGACTGTTTACAACGGTTTTCAGCGTATTGGACCTCTTCGGCTAGCTGTTTTTCTTCAGACAATCTCCTAGCCCGCTCAAAAATTTCACGAATCAAGGGCAGGACAGAAACGTCGTTCTGAAGATAAAATCGACGAGAAAGTCTGCGCAACCTGCGACGAAAGGGCAAGGGTAGGAAAAACTCATCCCCAACATGAATAAATTTCTTACGGTGGATAAAAAGAGAAATAAGGGGATCCAAAATTTCGTACAGTTTCACAGTGCAAACATTTGCAGCCGAACTAAAGGAGAAATCAGTGCAGTCGTAGGAATTAAGGTGTGTTAATAATTCGGTTGAGCGAGTTGATCGGAAATTGCGGAAAAAGATATACTTTGGGGACAACGTTTTGTCAGCCTCGAGTTCCAACGTTGAAGCAACTATGTCATGGTCTGAGCCCCCGAGTGGGCCTAGGGATAACACTGAAGATGGCATGCAGTCCCTACAGAAAATTAGGTCAAGTATGCTTGATCCTCGGGTGGGAAAATCGACAACCTGAGTCCACATCCCAACATCCACTGTCTCAGGAAAGACTTCGAACATTCTGGGGCCTGGAGGCGGAGACCAGCGGACTTCAGGGAGCTTAAAGTCACCTGCAACCAAGTGATACTTAAAGGTTAAGTCGGTCGCAGCATGAAATGCCTGTGAGGGTAAACGATCAAAATTGGCACTGGCGTTGGGAGGGCGATAGACACAACCAACGAGTAAGGAAAACTTATTGTTTAATGAAACCTGGATCCAGCAGCTGCCTTCTACTGCGGAAAAATGCGGGAGGTCCAGCGCCAGAAATGTCGGTGTTTGCTTAACGTAGACGCAACTTCCCCCACCACGGCTGTCAGGACGATCATTTCGGATGCCAGTATACCCTAAAAGAGAGACCTCGGTGTCAGCTACGGATGCTGATGCCCATGTTTCTGTTACTAACACAATATCTAGACGATGGATGATCACCAGAGTCTGAAGCAAAGGCATCTTATTAAGCCATGATCTGGCATTTAAAACAAAATCGTTGAGGTGAAAGTCCGTTTGTATCAGAAGAATGTGGGCTGCATCTTCCAGTGCTGGTCTGCCCACGGAGCAGACGGTCCAGATGTAACCATCCGGTTCTGCAAAAAATTTTGTGGCTTCAAAAATTCTGAGGTGGATAAAAAGGGATAGGATTTGGGGGAGGGAATGACGGGCAGGTAAACTGGTAAACATTGATAGCTAACTCATTTTCAGCTGAAAATCCACGGGCCAAATACTGCAACGTATTCCAGCCGGAACGAAACTGAGGATCTGATGAGTTAACTGACCCAGTATGGACACTAGCATGAGGAGTGCATTGGTAAAACGGCCGCGGAGAAAACATGTTAGGGGTTTGGGGACGCAGTGCATCCATTGGAGTAAGAGTTCTATTATACGGCGGGAAAATCGGCATATTCGGCCTAACTGCCTCGATATGGGGGCTGGGGTGCAAAAAAGCAAACGCAGAACCCAAAATTACTCTACTGTTTCCTCCGTCGAAGTACAAGAAACAGGCATCAAATGTCCTTAATAAGGACTACTGATTTCGTTGAGACTGCTGATAGAAGGGATAAAACTGCGTATTTTTCACAATTTTTTCCAATCAGTCTACACAAACGAGGCAACGTCCTTCCGCCCTCCACAGAGGAACTGCCGACCCCAAGCGTCAGTGATATACTCTTCTCAGAAGGCATTGTCCGAAGAGAATTAGAGACATTGAACGAATCGAAGTCGCCAGGACCAGACGAGATTCCGCCCAAACCTCTCAAGGAATTTGCCAGTGAGCTTTCTGTGCCTTTGTCGATGCTCTTACAAACGTCATTTGACACTGGAGCACTTCCTGTCGATTGGAAGCTGGCGCATAGTACTCCGCTACTCAAGGGCGTAACAGGTCAGCGACAACAAATTACAGGCCCATAAGCTTGACATGCATTCTCTGCAAAGTTTTGGACAAGAATCATAAAGAGTGAACTCATGCAATTCCTGGTAATTCACGGCCTTCTATCGAGATACCAACATGGGTTCCGGAAAGGAAGGTCCTGCGCGACAAACTTGCTGCAATCTCTCCAGAACTGGACCCGAGCTCTCGAGGACAGGCACGCGGTCTACATAGCCTTCATCGATTTCCAGAAGGCGTTCGACACTGTGCCACACCAGAGGCTCTTACATAAATTTAAAAAAATTGGGGTCAGTGGCAACTTCCTTTAATGGATTGTAAACTTCCCTTTGGGTCGACAACAGGTTGTCTGCATCGGTCGGGGTAAATCAGACCCTGCTATGGCCGAAAGTAGTGTCCCCCAGGGTTCAGTACTGGGATACATTTCGTTCCTTATCTACGTGGACGATGCCGCAAAAGCTTTAGACTGCGAAGTAGCAATTTTTGCCGATGACATGAAGATATGGAGTGCTATTCGGGGTCCTGCCGACAAAGACAAACTGCAAATGAACTTGACTCGGTTGGAGGAGTGGTCAAACCGTTGGCTCCTGCGGTTCAACTTTGCCAAATGTAGCATACTTCGCCTAGGTAACACAGCCAGATGCGCCAGCACAAGAGGCTTTTTTCTGGGCGGTGCAGCCCTACAAGAGGTCGAAGCCCAAAAGGACCTCGGTGTGCTGACGACGAACTCCCTAAAACCATTTGCCCACCGTTCGAAAGTGGCAAAAACCGCAATGTCCGTACTGTACGCCATCTACCGTGCGTTTCTGGACTTTGACGAAGATGCTTTCTCAGAGACATTCGGAACATTCGTCCGGCCGCATTTAGAGTACGGCATACAAGCCTGGAGGCCGTGGGCGGCCGAGGATCAAAGCTGCCTCGAAAGAGTCCAGAGGAGAGCCACGAAGATGGTCAGGCGTCAAAGCTCCTTTCCTTATGCGACCCGCCTAGTAAATCTGAACCTCTTTCCTTTGAGTTACAGGCAACTTCGTGGGGATCTCTTGCAAGCCTTCCGCATTGTAAAGGGAGCGGATTGCAGTCTGGCCTTCGAGGACTTTTTTGAATTTGCTACCACGACCAACCTCCGAGGTCATCCGTTAAAACTGCGCACTTAGCAGGCAAGGCTGGATGTGCGAAAGTTCTCCTTCTCTGTTCCAGTGGTCAAACCATGGAATGAGCTTCCCGAACATGTTGTGATGTCACCATCTATACAAAGTTTTAAAAAGAATCTTGACATATTTATGTTCCAAGATGGACAAGAGCGATGAGAAGTAGAGCTCATCCGCTGTAACTCATTATCTTTTTGTCCTATCATTATGGGCGTGCTTGAACTATTTCAGCACAGAACATTTATCTGTATACCACACGTTTTTTACTTTACAAATAGGGCACTCAAAGGCTTACGCCTATTCCCCTCAATAAACTAAACTGAACTGAACTGAACCTGCCCAGCCAATGTAGACAACTTCTTTTTGAGTTATAAGCAAATGCGCGGGATCCTGTGCAATCATTCCTCATCATGAATGGGTTGAATTAAAGTCTGACTATAGACGGATTTATGAATTTACCACAACGAACGACCTTCGAATTTATCCACTAAAACTGGACGTTCAGCCGGCAAGAAAGGGTGAGTGAAAGTTCTCCCTCTTCGGCAGGATGGTCAAATCATGCAGTGCTCTCCCTGCAGATATAACGCCGTAGTAAAGGGAAACTTAACATATGTACTTTGCAGAAGGAGTCGGAGAATTGGAGGAATTAACTCATATCTTGAGACTCATATTGCGATTTTCACACTTTTGTGAACCCCTTAGGACTATACCAATTCGCATGATTTCGCCCTACACTGCACCCAATTTTACGTTGCAAATAGAGTACTCGACATACTGGTCTGAATGCTGCTGACGCATGGTCCTCTCGTGAGTGCTTAGTCAACCCGCAATCAACAAAGCAAAGGCCTGTCCCGAGTCGTTATTTTTAGCACAGCTGACTAACAAAACTGTAAGTTTGCATAGTAAACATAAGGCTCTTAAATTATTTTCATATATCAGTCAGTTGAAGCCATCGCACATGTAAACTAATTTCCATTATGTTTTAAGATAATGGAAATTACCTGGACCACCCTTTGAAATCGGAAAAGTTGGCTCTGCCGTTCGGACGAAGCGAAGTCTAAACAGCTGCACTGTAATATTCATGAGTTTATGGGTTCCGAATAATCTCCTATTTCATGTCGGCCTTGAAGTCTGGTCTACACAAGACATCATGGCGCGGTATTTTACCGCGGACGCGTTTGTGTTGACATGGGGGAGCCGAAGGTTATATCACTTAAGGAGGTCCAAAAGCATAATAAAAAAGATGATTGCTGGTTGGTAATACATGATAAAGTCTACGATGTAACGAACTTCATTGACGAGGTAGATATGTTTATTCTCGACTTCTATCGCTCCTCTTCTTCCTTCCTTTTCGTTACTCGCGTCTTCCGGCACGTTTAACAGTAGTTAATACCCTTGCAAATAAATATCGTACCACGAAATAATCGTCGTTCCCATGTAATTTTGATGTTGTTAAGATTTGGATGTCACGTATTGGCTGCCTCATTAAACCTAGGAAGCTTCCGCCCCTGACTTTCTATCTATAGATTTAGAATTGTAGATAGATAGTTTGGTCCAAACCATTGAGCACCACTCTTGCTGGGATGGCGTGTCAACCGATGTTTCTATATCCGTGCTATCCCTAAACAGTATCAGCGAGAAGTAATGTCCGAAACCTCTTCCGGAGAGTCGTTGCAAAAAGTTGGTTTGGGTATCCTTCGAAGATTGCCTGCAATATAGAAAATTCCTCAAGGTTCCAGAAAACCTATCTTAGTTTATTTTCGAAAGCTAGACGAGTATTATGATTGTCTCCACATTTCTGTGCCGTTTAATCTCGCCTGTCTACCAACAATTTCGCTTCCCGTTTCGTCAACCATGTCGTTCCGTTCGGTGCCTTGTATCACGACTCGCTCCGCGAGTTCATGGACAGTGGTAAAGTAGCTAACTGTTTAACCGTCGTAGTTTGCGATTTCTGTCATTCTACCACATCTTATTCGCCGGTGGAGAGTAACCTGATGACCTCGGGAAGTTGCTTCCAATCTGCAAGATGGCCCTGTGTTCCGCACCGGCCATTTCGATGACTTGATCATCTGCTGAAAGTTTCGGGCCCTTTTGATTCCTCTCTGACTCATTTCCCTGTTCTATGCTCTTGTCTCCGACGCTGTGGTTGTTGATCTTCTGTCGTGTAACTACAACTCTCTGGGAAATACCGAAACTGTATCGAGACCGCCCAGTCCAGTGGTTCGACGATTGCCGAAGGCGAACACGTAAAATCTTCAGGTTACTACCAGGATAGTCGTTTTAGTCGCCTTGCTTTTCCGATAACACTTCCTACTCTGGACACTTGGTGCATATGGACTGTGCCACATCCCCGATTGGTTGACTAAATCTCTAACGCCCAACTTTGCCACTGAATGATGCCGTTCCCTGTACTTCTTTATGCACTATAGATATGTTATCACGTCTGATCCAGCCAGCTATAATGTCGCTGACCGTACCTGTCCACAAATTGCGATGTGTAGTAGTGGGTCTTCAGAGCTCGACTGTTTCTGATCAAACCATTCATTTTATCCGCGACACCACGCATTGTAAGCCATCATAATTTGACTCCAGCGGGACGATATCGTCGGCCTGGTAATCCGGCATCCGCTTTCTCCGAGACAGTGCTGAGACCTACTAAAAACCGGTCTATCATATGGAACATGTGTCTATCTAGTTTGCTAATCTGCAGAAAAGAGGGGATTTTGTCAAATCGTACTAACTTGCAGGGTTGCGCCATGCAGTTCTTACCGCCTTTTTTATAGTTCAACTCCATCATAAGTAACGGCTTCTAGGGTAGGTGATGAATTTGCTGTATTTTTAAAACGGGACGACCTTTTCGTGCAATTTGACTTCATTTACTTCTGCCATAAAGCCACCATTCTTATCAAAGATCCTTCCCACCCTTTGATTAGTTAATTCTTCGTTTTATCGACTATGCTTCCCATTTTCGCATAATTTATGTCGCCGAAACCCCCCTCGACATGTTCTGATTGTTCGGTTTTATTTTCAGCACCCTGGAGGCGATGAAGTTATCCTCGAACAGGTCGGCGGTTACGCGACTGAACCATTTGAAGACGTTGGTCATTCCGATGCTGCTCACGAGCAGTTGGAGAAGTACTGCATCGGCGTGATAGCTCCCGTTTGTTTCCTCTTTCATCTTAACCCTTTACCTTCTGAAGGAAGATAAGGAGTCGAAGTATAAGTTCACAACCAGCTTTTCGCGGACCCGGGAAACCAGTCTTGCGTGAGTCTCCCCTGCTTTGTTTCTATGACTTTGTACCCTTTACGTTGTATATGTTGTGCGTAAAGTGGCATGTGTCACCTAGTAGTATTGCCTAGTTCTTGCCTCCTTTCCAGCACCACATTATCGTTACCTAGTTATAGACTGATGTTGACGATGCGTGGAAGCCGTATAGGCATTACAAAGATGATAAGGTAACTGTTCAATTGATCGAGCCACAAGAGAGGAGGGGGAAAGAGAAAGCATTTACTGATCCCTGACTTTCAGTACTGCGCTGTCGACTACGTTACTGTGCTTCTGCACGGAAGGAAGCCAGAGCTCTGCTCGAAATGCGGTTACACGCCTAACCGCCCACTATGCAGGGAGTCAAGAGGCCCTAAACAGTACTCCCGCTCGCTCCTCACTTTCATAAGAACAGTTCTTTTGACTCATTTACTTGGCTAGTTATCCTATCGTGTTTGCATTTCCTGCATTGTTTCCACGTATCGTCCACACCCTTCTACAGCTAGACGTCGATGTACAGCTGAAAAAGAAGTCTCAAAAGTAGAGGGTATAGTTGGACTCTTCATTTACTACCCTTATCCTGTTCAAACTTGACTCGGAAAAAGAATAGGTTGAAACATGATAGGATAACTACTGGCGCGCGTTGTTTCATGGTGATTTCGGCAAGTTACTTGCGTGCCTAGATGCTACTGGGATTTTGTTGCAAAAATTTGTTACCCCCTCGTTCGTAAGTACTTGCCCAATAATGCGCTTGTGGAACATTGGTCTGATGACGCCAGTTTACTCCGAACATTAAACTCGACTGTTCCTCATGTGTTTCGGTTCATACATAATCGCTGACCGGTGACAAACGTCATCTCACAGCCTGAAAGTGTGCAACTGTTGTCTGACTTAAAAATGGGGCCTAGCGCTAAACATTTCCAGTTGTCATGATACTCCCAAGCATCATTGCTTACGAGAGAGCTGCCGGAAGACAAAATTAATGTGGTTGTCCCATGGTAAAGATGTATCACCCGGCACTCAGCCAACGTGTGCCAGACTGGGGGGTGGGGGGAGCTGTACCTCTTTCAGGAATTCTCCTTTTTTGTGCATGTATCTTTTTTCTGCGACCCTTAAAATGACAGTCCTGTAGCACTTCGCCTATTCTCCGGTTAGAAATATAACTGTTTTTTGCCTTCAGCAGATACTGTTTCACGTCCCTCTGTTTTCATAGGAGTGTTTCGCACTCCAACATTTTGATAAGATTATGATGGAGATGATCTCAACACTCTAAGTTCAGATACAAATGGAAATGCGGGTCTTACGAAGCAGGCGAGAAGCAGACAGAATTTCTGGAACAAGAGCTTTATTCGGAATAACCGCCAGAGTGCCCTGGACGCGAATGGCCGAACGTGCGGCAGCAGTGGGGAGAAGTCACGCTAGCTCCCAAATCATGGCTCATTCGACGAGACCCAAATCCTCGCGAGGGGTGACAATCGCGCAAGCCATGAGCTGCTTAAGTCATGGTTCACTGTCCCCTAGTCTGTTATCAAGTACAGTGACCTTCCTTAATATTTGGTGGTACGACAGCTTGGGTAAGGTAATTAGTCACGCGAAGAGCGCCCAGGCGGACATCGTTTTCACAGCCAGTGTCAGTGAACCGTGTGGTCGAGCAATCATCACGCCATCACACAACACACGTGATGAGATTTAAGCAATTAACAACTCGAGTGCCGACCATCAAACAGTTAACGCACCAAGGGCAATCATCCTCGATGAAGTGGGAACCGCTAATTTTTATAGGTACATGGTAGCATAGTGAGTGCGTCCTATGTATAGTGCAACTCCTTGCGCATGTGTTGCAATTATTTGCTACCGTCTTTGATGATAGGTCGAAGCATGAGCCTGAAACGCCGGGTGAATAAAGCTCTTGCTCCGATAATGGCGTCTACTTATTCTAAGTACTCTCTGTTTAGCTACTTTTTTGTAAAATAAAGAAGTACAAAGGACTGCGCCTGACCACATGGCTAGGTCGACAAAAATGCGTTTATTAATAAGTTATTCTGTTCCGCATGTCGAGTCGATTCATGTAGACCAAGTCGTGGTTGAGAGAGAGAGGAGTCAAGAAGATCGGAGGCGGGGAAAGGCACAGGCGTACCACCACCCCCGGATCCACCGCACACACTGACCAGAATTTTATACCACAACACAAGTGGGGGGGAGCGGTACGGACCCCAGTCGGCGCGGTGTGAGCCGGCAGCTGGGGACGCCACCACACCCCAATGACTGCGCATTCCAGATAAGCCTGCCAGGCTCCGACCTAGCCCCTGTGTTGGTTCAGCACATCTACCGTCTGGCCGCTTTTTAGAGGCCATGTGTTTCATAAGCACCATTAGTAAACAGACAGATACGATGCTCTGTAAATGAACTTTTTCTATCTAACAGATCTCATAATCACACACTTTTTAAAACCTAAGGAGGAGTACCGGCAAGGACATGGACTGTGATGACCACCTCTAGCTTGTCAGCTGTCCTTACCCAACCTCAGGTTTACAGAACCTGGAATTTGAACCCTTGTCACTTTGTGACTGCCTTTGAGGGCTTTAGATTAGGCCCCAAGGTGTAACGAGACGGGCGTGTCCTGTAACCTAATCGGTGGACGCACTTCCACCGTACCGTACCAGTTCTCCTGTCGGGCCCGCAAAGCGAGTGAGCCGTCTGTCCTTGCAAGTGCTTCGGCTGCGGGTCTTCTCAAGCGCTCGACCTCTTGACAGCGCAATACCAGCAGTTTGCTCTTCATGCGACTCAAACTGGACTATGCATGTGTTATTCTTCACGACCAGTAACCATGACG
>CACRXP010000497.1:232839-295373 GCA_902702965.1 Spirometra erinaceieuropaei
TGCACATCTCTGGCAGACTGATGAGGACATCCTCCCTAAACGTTACAATCCTGAGCAGCTTATTTGGAAGTTCAAGGCCGAATTTGGTATACATCCGACCAGAGTTGTCCGCTATCTTCTGCAAAACCTCTTCCGCGTATGCGAGCTACAGGTAATAACAAGACACTATGCGTACTGGTAAACAGTCAGTAGCAATTTTTGAGACATTTATAGGCATAATGGAATGTCTGGGACAACTTGACCCATTTCGAAAGCCAGCTAGTACCCCCTACTTTTCACGTGAAAATGGACACTGGCAGACTGCAATAAGCCAGTTTTGTTAACCTAAACCACGAAGACTTGTTTTCAGCATAGCAATCGGTCGGGTTGGATGGGGACTGAGCACAGTTATCAAACCGCCACCACTTATACAAGAGAGCCTATAGCATCGAAGCTTTAATAACGGTTCGTATTCCTGCATGATGATGGACTCTGCTATAGGACATAGCTCGGTGCAAAGTGTATATGGACACGATCTTGGATTGTTGTGGGGACCATTCATCTATCTCAAAACTGTGGCAAATTGAGTGAACTGCTGCGCGTACCACTGAGGCAGTCTGAACTAGTGGGAAATCTGCCTTTCGCTGGACATGTTGTCCTTTTATGGCAGTTTTATGTATGTTTTTGCCAAGTATTGTGAATAATTTTTATGTTCTTACTATAATAATAATTGGTTTGTGCCAAGGAGATCAGGGCAAACGAGGTCAACAGTTTCCTGCCACAATTTTCGACGCTAACATTGAGAATATCTGTCGTTCACCCGAGATCCGTCTTCCAACTATGGGAAAAGAAGGGTAACCTGGATCCACCAAATCTGCCTCCCTTGGTCCTAGTAATTTAAGGACTCCTCAAGTGGATATGTAATCATTGCCCTTATGCAAGTGAGCAACTAGTCCACCACTGGAAGGGAAAACTTCCTCGACTGCCTGTCGTACATGCGTGCTCTGCATGTGGCATGCGTCAGACAGGGGCTTCTGAGGACTTCAGTGGCGACTCCTGACCTGGTCTCCTGTCGGTTTTACTCGGACTTACTCTGATGCGGCAGAGGCAGGGGGGGAAAGAGAGAGTACTTTTGGTTCGGATCCAGTGCATTGTTTCCCCACAATAAACTACCCAGCTAGCACGACACACTAACAGTTGTGACTTGAATAATGGTCATCAATTTATAAAATGATTCTTTCATCTGGGGTTAGAAGCCAGACCAAAACGGTTCTTCAATGTTGCATTTTGACGGCCTAGCTTATGTGAAATCTGGGGCCCCATCACTAAAGGCTAGTCCGCGTGGATGTGGCAACCAACGCGCGTGTAACCTGCATAGACTTGACTTTCGTCTCGTAAGCCATCGCACCGATGCTCATCTGCAGTCCTCCTATTTGTCATTAGGACGTAGTAGGTGAGAGAATGCCGCAGGAATCGTCGCTGTGGCACCTCAGGTACAGTGTTTTTCGTTATGACTTACATGTGAATGGTCATTTAGTTTATTATGATAGGGGGCGCTCACCGATCGTTCATACGGAACTCACTCGTTCCATTGTGCCTTACGGGCTCTCTCTCTCTCTCGAGCCCAACTAACAGCCGCACAACGACGCATGATATAGGCAGAATGTCATTCTCGACAAAGGCAAGGGAGACTGGAATGGCCATTTCTGTGGTAAGATGATAGTTGGTAGCCGTGCTCACAGACTTCACAATGGTACCTACTGGATCGATTTCAGTACCTGTGATTGCGTTCCCACTATGCTTTTAAATTCACGCGCACGCTGTATTACCTGTATCAGATTCATTTTAGAGGTACTATCCTGGGCAGATTTGCACCGGTAACGATGAAAATGAGGCTTACCCTATGTCAAATTTCATTAGAAGAGGTAGTTGACAACCGTGCCCACAGAATCCACAATTGTACCTACTGGCTTGATTTCAGTAGCTATGATTACGTTCTCACTATACTTCTAAATTTGCATGCGTGCTGTATTACCTGTACCAGATTATTTGTGGAGGTACTATCCTGGGCACCGGTAACAATGAAAATGAGGCTTTCCCTACATCAACTTTCATAAGAAGAGGTAGCTCTTGACGGCCTCATTCATTGTAGAGGTACTATCTTGGGCGGATTGGCACCGGTAACGATACCAATGAGGCTTACCCTTTATCAACTTTCATTAGCAGAGGTAGCTTTCGACTGCCTCATTTTTTGCGGACTTTCTCTTTCGCCTAAACCAATTTTTCGCATAAAAGTCTTACCCGGCTTGCGTTGAGGCGTTCCGCGTGCCGCTGCTTGACTTTCGTGTCCTTCTGTCCATTATGTTGGATGGAGTTCTATCGCTTACACTGCGGAATGACCTTCGGACCAGTTGCCTTCTTCCCATTGGCTGTTCGCCTTCACTTGCTTTTCTTTCCAATCTGAGGCTAGGATGCATTTATTCCACACACCGTTCAAAGTCTCCTTGCTCATTTCCATACCTTCCTTGTATTTTTCATCTTATCTAAATTAGGCTTCCACTTTACCAGGAGCGTCAATTCTTAGCATATGCTACAATCGCCATTTACCCGTCCACTCAGTTGTCCCACCCGTATAGCCCCTATTACCACCGGTCCCGATTGACAGGCAGCTTTGTTTTTGCGGTGTCAGGAGGGCTACCAACTATCATCTAACCATTTCTGGTTTATTAGCCGTCGTCAGCCAGTCATACCCAACCCCGAAGTGTGGAACACCCGAGGCTCGAACTCGTGACCTGTTCGTTAGAAGTCCACGCCTCTAACCACTGGGCCACGAGCCCGTTGCCCTGTCGGTTTTCGATCGGGAATATACAATGGTAAGGGGTGCTCACCATTGTATATTCCCGATCGAAGTGGCTTGCACCCCGTCAACACGCTTACACTGAATTTCGTCGTTCAGCTTTGCCTTTTGGTTGTTGAAAGTCTCCTAGTAGAATGTTTTCTCAATTCAGCTGTAAGCCTTCAAAATTAGGCCCCATAGTTTCTAACGAAAGAGTACTTTCTGGGCGACTGGCACTTTTTTATTACACGCTGGCAATCGATATTGATGTATGCTTTGTGTTCCCTAAAGTAAACAACTTTTACATGTTAATATTCACTGGCTTATTAAAATGAAACTTACAAGGTGCGTGCTTGCCACTAGAAACAGGCAAAGTGCTAAGTTGTGACTCTCCATTTTTACGAAAACGTAACTTTCACAGTTGTCTTTACGGTAAAACTTGGCCTTAATCCAATTACATTGCAACGCTAGCCAGGTGTTTTGTATCAGTGCTCCATTCGCGGAATGCGTCTAACACGTTCATATTCACCAGCTTCCCTCAACGTCCGACATCCTCTGATAGCCTCTACTTTCGACAGTTTATTTGAATTCTCTGACAGGTTGTCGGTCGTACATTTTTCGTGAGGACCTCAGGCTTGTATCACTCAACAGGCGCTTTTTGGTCACACAGGCTACTTGTTAGTTAGTGAGTATTCTTATTTATCAAAGACCATCCTCATTTCGACTCAGTCCCATAGGATGCACCTCACGCCCCCGCCTCCCACCGGCAACGCACTTCCTTCGTACTGGGTAACTCGGGACCGCCTTCTGGAGACCCACTACCACTGGGCCGGTCGGAGAGTCCATTTCTGCGAACGACACGATCTCCTTCTCTCCTCTTCCCAACCCACACCCCTGTTTGATGAGGATCCAACACCCACCGCCTCCGACTATCAGGTCGCCGACGACTTTCGACGTCGCATGCATCTTATTTCCCCTCTCATTGACCTTACCTCTACGCGCTACTACCGCAAAGACAGCGTCGACGGGTGGAAAAGCGATGCGGTGAGTAAGAACCACCTTAGGCGCTAGTAGCGTCTCATCGGTGACAGAATGAATTAACCTCTTGTGTCAATTTCAAGCACTTTCAGTTCCCAGTGGTGAATCACCCAGAAAAGGCGAAAAAGTAGTCCAATACCCCATTTCGCCATATGTAATTAACTGCAGTTCAGTTTGTTTTGTGCAATATCGATCCTTTAAGGACACCAGTATGATTCCCGCTGCTGGCTAGTCATTATTGTTCATGATATTTAGATGCAACGGCTGACCACACCGCCCAACATTTATGTACATCCAGCATCACTCACTCCCAGTCGCCTCACATTTGCCCTGCCTGAGTCAGCTACAGTAGGTGGGCTAACTCATGAAATGTCGACCGAAACTCCGAAATGTGTTTTCGTTTCCAAAAGATTAATTAAGTAGGGTTGTGAAACTAATAAGCCTGCAGCATAATTCTATAATAAGTCAGTTACCTCAGGATGCCGGCTTTCGAATGAACTTCCTTCCGACTGCATACAGAAACTACACTGTAAAAAATGACTACTTAATTAGCATGAATTTTTCTCATTGATTTTCGATGCCTCTAAAAGTCCAGTCATATTTCATGGGCAACATGCATAATAATTTTCATTCTTTTGCCATTCGGTAGGTAATTACGCCTTCTAATTTTATGCTCGAAGGAGGGACATAATTCTGTTTTAAAAAAATTTTCCAATTCCCGTATAATTTTGAACCCTCTACCGTTACACTTGGATTCAGGGTTCCCAATCTACAAGCCGTATATTTTCCGCGTACGGAAAACCACACATCTCTCTACGGTAATAAAGGGGGACCATATAGGATTCATAAAATTAAGCAGTGGATTTGATCTATATTGTTAACTTTACAAGCCACATTGGTAAACGCAGAGATATGACGATTGATGAACGACCATTTCATGGCATTTAAAATTCCCACAATTAGGAACTTTTTTTAAAAACCGAATTATGTGTCTTCTTCGAGTATAAAATTAGAAGGCGTAATTATCTACCGAATGAACAGAAGAATAAATATTTTTATGCATGTTTTCCATGGAATATAATTGAATTTTTAAGGACATTGAGAATCAACGTGAAAAATGCATGCTACTTTGTAGTCCTTTTTTACAGATTATAGGTTTTGCAGGCCGCCAGAAAGAAGTCTGAACGCCAACATCCTGAGGTAACTGAAATGTTATAGAATCATGTTGCAGGCTGACTAGTTTTACAACCCTACTCAATTAATCTTTTCGAAACGAAAACGCATTTCGGAATTTCGGCTAACATTTCATAAGTTCGCCCACCTACTGTACCTCCACCCTATCCCTACCTATCCAGCGTAATCGCGGAGGGACACCCGCATCGTTTTTTCATTCTTTGTTTACCTGAGGTGATAACGGCGAATGGACAGTCCAAAATGATCATCGCTGTGGGATTCAGTACATGACCTTGCCTCCAATTCGTTATTGGAAGAAGATCGTCAACTCAATCCACGCGATAGGTTGTCAAGTAGACTTGGTATATTTCTCTCCAAATAGGCTTATTCGCTATCAACAGATTTAGTAGCCGAGAAAAGACCGTAAGTTACCTCACTTTCATCCACCATACGTGAATGTCGACCACAGTCAAGCGGCATTGTCATGTACTTGCCGACTCCCAGGTTACTGTTCACTAGGCCAGTGGAGTCACAGTAACTGTCCATGCGTAGTGTTGTTCATTACTTAATCTTGGAAGTCTCATGTCCAAAGGCTGACGGATACAGTGCATATGTGCATCAACAGTCGAACTGTCATGTCCTCAAAAGCTAGGACCAACTTGGAGTCGTTCCCACAGTTACAATATCCGCGGCTACCGTATCCCATTGTAGTAATCCTGCCCGCCTACATTAAGACCCGCGGTGCACCTACTAAGAGCTCTGCGTTTTGCAGGAATGGCGGGCTCGTCACGACCTTTCCTCAGGGTCCGAGGTAGCAACGTTTAAACAGTGGCCTGACCGCCCGGTCACAGAGAGGTAACATACCTGAAGGCAGCCTACAGGTGTGACCGTGACACCTTTTCTGATGTGCGGCTGAGACCAAACACAAAAATTGAGGTTTTGCTGCTATTAGAGGTCATGGGGATAGCCAGGGCACTTAAATGTGCGGCCGCGAAAATCCCAGTTTTGTGTGTCATGTTATGCGTTCGTCTGCTTCCGGGTGCTAAAGACTCTGACTAAAAGTTCATCTGGCCTTGCTTTCGCTGGTATCACAAAAATCACAGTGCTTGCAAAACAACTATATTAGTCGGCCTTGATCTCCCTTCTTGCTTGTACATGTGCAGACCTCAGAAATTGATGATCGTGGTTGTAGTCGTGGATACTTTTTGTCTCCTAAAAAAGGCCATGCGTTGGAAGTACTGGGCAAACACGACAGTTGGTGGGGACCCGGCAAAAGTCATCGTGTATGCGCATCCATAACAAGTGCCAAAATTAAGGTTTGTTGGCACGCATAGTTCCCGGCTCACGCCACTTGGGATCCCCGCCGGCCACCTGTGTGGGGGTTTTCGCCGTGCCAGTCACCTCCACCCTCCCCTATCTCCTGTTTTCATGACAATTGACACGGGGCCCAGGTTGGGGAGCATAGTGTGGTAGATTTAGCGCAAGTCCAATGACACTATAAACTAATTCACGCGCAAGTCACCGTCCCTGCTCTCACCCTCCCGTGAAGCACACTCGACATCGTCGGCAACGACGATTAAACTGTCGGATAGAAATTTCATTGTATCACATCGCATCCACATGTCGTTCACACTTTACTTTCTTGCTTCCCGCTCCCCCCCCCCCCCTCTCCTCCAGAGGCCGACTTATCCCTACCCCAGTTTATTTACGGTGAACATGGCTCTACCTAATATCTGGTCAGATTTCACGGCGCCCGAGAAGGCTCGTATCACGGTGGAGCAGAGGCAGGCCGTTGCCATCATGAACTGCCTGGCCTCCACAATTGCAACCGCCCGTCGACTCTACGGCGAAGATGTCCGTGAACTGCCCCAGCCGCTGGCCGTAGAAGCCATCTGCACTGACGGCGTTTTCTTCGACTTTGTTGCCTTCCAGCTGAATAGTCTCAACTTCCCTGACTGGAATGCGTCCAGTGCCAGTCAACCAGAGGGTCCACTAAACTTCGTTTGGATTGATGGCAATCGCCGACTGGTGGACAAACGAATACCACGACGCGGTCTCCTCCGAAGCACGCGCTACACAGACCTAGACATGTCCGTGTTTTACCGCATTCTAACCAGCTATTTGCGCAGCTCAAGAGCCCTAAGGGCGGAGCAGCCGGACAATGTGATGATGCGTGCATCCTCGTAGGCAATTATATCTTATATATCTTATATCGCACATGGGATCTTTCCCGACAGGCACTCAAACAATGTTGCCCTCGTCATTTGCATTTGCGGATACTGGAGCTCGCTGATCTGGGATCTAGATCTGAGTTTTCGCTGAGGCAATACTATAAACTTCAGCAATCACGCTTGTCGGGACTGCCAATATACTGTATAGTGTATGTTGATGAAAATTGTTGGTTATGCAAAGAGGCTGGAGTGTTTGGTTGCAGTTTTTATTCACTATATTGGCAAAAATGACAAGGTACAAGAAGATCTCCCTCCCTCTATCCACCGGCGGTTGCTGTTCTTTTTCCGGTCTTTCTAAAAAGGAAACAAGGAGAAGAGTAATTTGATAACAATCAAAACCAGCCACGTCATTGGTTGGTGAAATGGTGTAATTCAGAAGAGCTTCCCAGATAAACAGGTTTCCGGTCCGTTTAAGGACAGAAGTTTAGTTTTTGCAATTTTGAGCCCCTCCTCTGTTAAAAATGAGCAATTAAAGTATTCTCAGAGAGGCTGAAAACTGTGCTGGGTTAGGTGCTAATGAGTTCAAACCAATAGTTAATGGAGAGAACAGACGGAAATGGCGCCGAGCAAATATGAACACTTAGTGCTTTATTGTAACAACCGGAAGGACGAGAACTTGTCCTCGATGGGAGAGACACTAGCAATTTTTCAGGGAGAGCTAGTAAACCAAATGTGTAAATGGCCACCTTTAGTCCTTTAGGAGGGACTGGTGAAAAGGTGGAGGGGTTGATCCAGACCCCCTCGTCCTGGCAGTCAAATTAGCTCAATCCTTTGTAATGGCATGGCATGGTTTGGTACGTTCTTTTTTGTCGTCCGCCTACCTTTAAACGTTTGTTCAGTTTAAGCGGTATGCGAGACCCCTCTCCGGCCAGAAACGTGCAAACTAGCCATTGCTCAAACTAAGTTTGCCCGTGTCTGCCCACACCTAATCGCTAAAGCAGAAAGTCCAGTTAGCTCCGAAAGTTCGGTTGTCGCAAGCGACAACGTCTACACCTGGCCCATGGTAGCCAGCGCAGTTTAGTTTGGTGGGACTTGTGCTGCATCTATCGCACTCTCCTCCCCACCCACCATATTCCCCTGACAAGAGAGTTGTGACGGTGGAGGTGGGCGCGATGTTAACAAGGCTAAACGGTCCATCTACGAGTGCTACATGACCTGGTCCCTAACGCCACGTGAGAGTGGTGTTCACTGACTCGACATGATCGTAGCAGGTGGTGCCGACGTTCCGGTTCACCCCGCAGCTCTAGCCTAGAGCACTCACAGGCAATCCAATAGCGTTGACGCGCTAGTAACCGATTTTAACGGCCAATTTTGTTTAGTTACTGTTGGTAACCAACCATAATTCAACACCTGACGACGAGGAATGACATTTTGGCTAGCTTTTATGTCACTTGGAAAATGCGATTATCTACCGGAATAAAATGAGTCAGTGGTGATATGGCAGAATAACGGCACCGCTCGGGGGGACTGTACTAGGCCATGTGGTCCTAGCGTAGGCTTCCCATCTGCTACACACTATGCCTTCTATGCTGCTCATGGTCAAGACCTTGCCTGAAGGCGAGGGGACGGTTTCTACCTCAGCCACAGTGATGTAAAAAGCAGTAACGCTTCTACGCTGTCTCCGTGGCCTGCATTAGACAATTTGTACTAGGGACTCCAAACTGCTGGGTACTACTCCTGTCCTGCATCCTTCACAGTAAAAGGTAACTTACACTTGAACATAGAGGTATGTGATGGCAGCAAGAAAAGCAGTAAAGCCGGCCAGCATATAGGTGAAGTGCCGCGACTCCTCCATGGATAGGTAAGATACGGAGAGTTCTGCGTTGACCGGAGTCATGTGGATTCCACGTTCCAGTTCGTACTCGCCCTGATCACGGGCCCACTCATCAAGTCGTGAACTCCAGCGCCTGAAAGAAGTCAAAGGAATCTCTGTTTTGATATCCGAACTCGAAACAAACAAACAAATAAACTGTTAGGGGCTGCAAAGCTTGGACTGATTGACTGAACGCTCCTTACCCCCCCCCCTTCCTCCAGCGGGCTTATTTCTGAAAACAAAGCTATAGGAAGTATAATCACTATATGAAACCTTACTTGCGGACAAAGTGAACAGACAATCACCACACCCACTGCAAAAACGGCAGTTTGCGCTTTATTCCAGAACTCCAGTCGGAGTCACTAGTTGACTTGACCACTAAGGCGAAGGTTGTCGAGGAGTGTCTAATCGGGGGAGGGCGGTGTACGCTGACGAACTTAGGCTTATCAAATCAAGGATGAATACCAAACTAAACGTAGAGTAGCAGAAAGTGAATGGAAACTTGGTCTGGTCTAAGATGTCTTGACGAATAAAAACACTAGACATAGGATGAAGAACTGAACGATAGCAGTCATCCGGTTGGGGAAAGTAATAAAAGTCTTTACGGTGGGTTGTAGACATAAAATTTAGTCAGGAGCAGAGGCATTTCGGCATCGCCGAACTTTTGCGTTCATTTAGCTAATTTATCGCCTGAGACAGTGCTGCATCAGTCTACCCCCCGGACCCTGTCGTCTCGCCTCTGTTATTGCCTGAGATCGGTTCGGAACTTCGAAAGTCAGCTTCTGTCGTCGAAAAGCAGGATAGGACCTCCAACTGAGGATGAGAATGGATTTGCAAACACATGACAAAGGGTGACAATCAGCTGGATTTTCGCGTTTTTGAAGCTGACGCATCAAAAACTGAACAAAACGCTTGAAGTCGACGACCGATCTCCTGTAATATTAATCGAAATCCTTAATTTGTTCTATTACGAAGGATTGCCTATGTGGGGTTGTAAGAGTGACTTTTTTCCAGGATAATCCCATCATATTCCAGACCCGTCAACAGTGCAGTTTAACAGCAGGGACAACAGGATGCAACCCTGCCGAACGCTAGACCGAATACAAAACGGTTCGGAGAGATTGTTATGGACCAGAACTCGCGTAGCGATGGAGCGGTAACAGGCCTTGATCGTGGCGAAGACATTTGGCGGTAAACAATCTAGTGCCAATGGAGTCGAACGCGTCGGCAAAGTAAAAAAACGTAGACCGACATCGGTTGTAGATAACTTATGGCGGAATTCAAGGATGCGCCTGTGTCAATACCTCGTCCGCACATCCACGTCCACCACGGAATCTGGCCTGGTTGGGCCTCGTCCTGATCACGCACAGCCTGGAATAGCTTGAGAAGGAGAACAGCGATGATAAGGGGGCCGGCTTTCAAGCGCACTTTTTTGTCCGCCTTCAAAAGCCACACTTGGGAGAAATAACTACTTAAGTAGTGCCCGTTTTTCCTATTAATTTCCGATATCTTCATAAATTCAAATATACCTAATAGAAACCATGCCCGAAAATAATTTCCGTTGCACACGTTTGGTGGAAAACCACGTCTCCATTAAATTGTATACTGGAAGCAAGTGTACCCTTCAGTTTTCAGTTTTGAATTAATACATTTTTACGAACATCTAGTGTCCATTCAAGTGGCATTGTATCAGTCTGTCCAACAATGCTTCTCATGAAGCAAAATTTTGAGCCTCATACGGTATCTTCTTAATAGTCTTCCTTGAACGAGAAGTATGCAGCTTGCAGACTAAAAACCCTAATCGCGAATTAAACGGCAGATCGGGCTCAAAGTTACCTGGGAATTGAAAAACTTTCTAAAAACCGACAGGGGCACTTTCTTCTGAGCATAATAGAGACGTGATTTGCTACCAAACTAGTACTTAAAATACTTTTAAGCATGCTTTCTACAATATGTATTTGAATTTGTTAAGACATCGAAAATCAACGAAAAAAAACAGGTACTACCTGAATAGGTATTTTTTTCTACAAATTGCACTTTTTGCAGACGGCCAAAATGAAGTGCATTCAAGAGCCAATATCTTGGCCTGCCTGAAATACCACATGGGATTATGTCGCAAGATAACCAGTTCTACAAACCCAGTGAAATAGTCCTTAATCGAAAACGAATTTCAGAATTCTGGTCAGAATTTCAGGAGACCGGGACGCGCTCCACAACGAAAGTGGACTTCGAATTAACACCTACATTTGAGAAATAACGAGCACAAAAGTAGGGCAGGACGGCGTTTTGGAGGCTAACTGGAAATCTGTGTGTCTCGAAAAAGAAGTGGGCCCGTTCAGTAACGGAGAACACAAGATGGCGCATTGTCTGTGCTTACCTGTGCATCTCCATATCGTACGATTTAAGAACTTGGGGATCAATAGAAAGGTCGACTTTTGGGTAGGTCATCTTGTATCCATCCGCATTCGCACTGAAGGCATTCAGTCTCCGCTGGAGATCGTACTCCCGACGACTTTGCTCCTTTCCAAGGACCGAAAAGGCCTCGCTTATTTCTATAAATTTTGTGTGTGATTGCGGGTTTGATCCGGCCACGTCAGGGTGGTACTACACAATGGAAGATGGAGAGAAGAATGGCTTCGCAATCTACCTTCTTCGACAGAGCGTGGAAAGCCTGTTTGACCTCCTCGGGGCTAGCATTGGGCCGGATCTGCAGGATCTTGTAGTAATCCCTAGCTGCTGTTGTCGACGTAGCCGATCTACATGAAATGTAACAGCAGAGCATTTGAAAGGTCCACAAACTGCAGGACATAAATTACGCTTTTGAGGGCTCACAAGTGGAAAAGGCGACTCCATTAAAAAAGAAGCGGCAAATACATGGACTCGCATAAGCAGGCTTCTAGTGTTCCTGAAAGGGAGAAATAATCAGCTACCTCCTTAGGACTTCTCGCCTGTTTTGGATCCGCAGTTGACCCATAAAGTTCCCTATATAGTACTTTCTCCATAAAAATATGCGTCGATGCACAAAGAGTAGTCCGCTGTCTGCAAGAAAGGAGCTTGACAACTACAGCATTCCTGATAATGCCAAGTGCAGGGGGGTAGCAATTCTGACAAAAAAGCTCGGCAATTGTTTTGTGACACGCCCATACTGAGAATTCTCAAGATGCCTCTTGAAAGAGATATTGGAACATGCCATTGTGGTTTGTTGCTATGACGTCTGTGGTAACTGGCACACTGCGTGGCCCTGACGTATCGGTGCGAACGAACATACGGCGAAATGTACTAATCAGTCGGAAAGGAGCCCTTGAAATTCGAACTTGGAGGATGCGCGCATCTCTTGGACCCTGCACCTAAAGTCTGACAACGCGCAGCCTTCACCAAGACAACGCGGATGTGTGAAAATCAAATCTTCGACTCAGCTTTCAAAAAAAACCAAGATCCTGGAATAAATTGCCTCGTCCGCTGACAGGATGCCGAGCAGGTCCTTGGTAGATTATGGGCCTCCCGGGGCCAGCATGTGAGAGGCCACTTGTGTGATTTGTAAACGAATAACTGATGTACAAAGACACTGACTTCCGTCTATGTCCCCTCTCAGCAAATGGCCACAAACACAACAAAGACACCTACTTCTCGCGACTATCACCAGTTGGTACGCTGTGACAAATTTTCCCAGTAACTGGAATAATAGGAATTGGTCAGACGACGCCGCCACAAAGGACACCCAGTTGACGGGTTTAGTCTTTGCTCGTTATGCAACTACGGCATGAACTTTGTAAACCAAAACTGGGCGCTTACTATGCTTAGGTACCTCCGACAGCTAGACCGTTGTAAACGACTGTGCCCACCATGCGCCCAATGGCATTGTAGGTGCAGGACGGTGATTTGCGTGTGAATTAGTCTACAGTGTAGTAGACTTTCACCGAAGTCACATGATTTTAGCTCAGGGCACCGAGAGGCGTGTCTGCGACTAGCTTGCATACAGTGCCTATCGTCGGAATCGTCGACCGCCGGGCCGAAGTCGTAGTATTTACCGAAGGCATTAATTAGTCAACATATCGATCGTCCAATTGGCAGGAGTGTGTAGAGGCTTAGTTCTACAGTTGTAGGGCAAGACAAGTTTGGCAGTTCGCTACACGCAGACTTTCGATTTGGGGCGTACTATCACCCTCTGTGGCGTATCAGCAACCATTTTGTTGACTATTGGTTAGTATGATGAGACTAAAGAAACACAACAGTTTACTGAAAATAGTAGCGCTGCTTTAATATACGCCAAGTGAGAAACCATCCGGCAGAAGTATTGTCAGAACGAAAACCGATCCGGTTTTGCCGTGTCCCTGCGATTCCAACAGTATAGAAATTACTTAGAGGGGTCGGTCGCGAAGGCATCCACAAATATGAAACTGGTACCTTAGAAAATTATTCTATCCTACGCTTCGTGGGTGGGGTTTTATTCTTTTTCAGCCTTCCATCTCCCCGTAAATAAAGCATCGATGAAATGCTGCGTCTGCGCAACGTCAATGCGCCCCGAGGGATCGGTAGTCGTGTTGGAGTTCACTTCGTTGGAATTTTAGAGCAGTGTGTTAACGGATGGAAATGAGGTTGTATGAGAGGACTGAGGTTGGGTGATCTTCGGCCTAAAACAGGAAGAACAGACAGGAATATGTTCGCGGTGTGCATACATCTCATCGATACTCCAACCAGGGCTGTTTTGACACCACGATTATCGAGCGATCCCAAGTAAGTGAAACGCGAAGACGAAAGCTAATCAAGCTGGGTTTCGAGCTGGACGTGGATGTACGACCAAGAATGTAAATAAAAGTGCATCTGAAATCTCGAAGATACGTCAATAATTGTCGCCTGCTGAGCTAATCTCACAGTCGCGTAATTCCGTTGGGTTCGAGTTTCCGTGGTGAATAATGGAACCAGGAGATACTCTTACCACACTATTCCCTCTAATGAAAACTCGCCGTCGTTCCACTACCGCCCTCTTTCCCCTTTGCAACAATGCCCAAACACTCGATATTCAGTCGAACGTTCGATAACAATACAACGTCCCGCCTAAATGTGGTTTACAGTTCCACAGGCGTCGACTATGCACTAGTATGCCTGCTGATCAAAATGGGCTAGGGATATCGACATCGTTCGGCTCGCCTCGAGTAATTATGGCTTAAAGAAGGCCATGTATACGACGACGTCACCGAAACCGTCGATTTATTACTGACAATGCACTATCGAATTGCACCTCTCGGTCGAATAGGGCAACTTGCAAGAGTGACAGTCCACTTGGAAGACCAGACCGTCTCAAGTAGCACGGGGACAGCGGAACAGAGTAGAAACGACACCCTTGCCCAGATCAATTTTTTCTCGGCACGACTCCAGCCTTCTCATTTACCTATGGAGTTGTTGCAAATACTCCCATATACCAACTAATCGTTCAGACAGTCCTTTTCGCGGCCACGCATGCTGGTTTGTGCGTTTAGATAAATATTAAAGGCAGTTTTTCGGCTCAGGGTTCGAACTGAGGCATAAACTGTCGGGCGTCTTTCGCGGAGTGTTCGGCCATGGCATGCGTTAAATTTCTGGAAAACGATCCGACAGGCTGACAGTGCAGAGATACTGAAAAAACTTTAGGAGGCTGTTAGGATATCGTCTCTCATGATGAATTTAGATAAGTGTGAAACATCAGATGAGTAAGACTAATTCTAATGACTGCGCCTCATTCTTCCCATGTGCAAGAGCTGTTTGTTCACGTGGCAATCTAAACTTTGGAAACTTATGTTGAGAGGCCGCATGCTTTCAATGGCAGAACCGCAACGTATTTTGGAGAATAGCCATCCGAGATCTCACACGTGCTTCAAGTAAAGGAAATAGGGGGAGGCTGCGTCGGATTTCGTGAACGAGTCAACAATTTAATACAATTGCTTCAGGAATCAGAGGCAGGCAGGGTGCACTAAAAGCATCAATGTCGCATGCGATGGGCTGAAGGAGATCTTTTTGCAGTAGCCCATATAACTCGTAATTGCAACGACATTCAACACTACTGATTCGGATGGTTCTAAGCTGCAAGCTAACCAGATGGCGAAGCATCGCCTTCCATTGCAGTTGGTGAGCCACAGACTTCCGAGTAAAGATGGACTATTTGGCACACCCACCTCGCAAATGGAGGGCCGGAGGGACAGTGAAACCTTCAAATTTATTTTTCAACGCACTTGTTCACGTTTTCCGATAGTCGCTTCAACAACACCGCCAGATGAGATTGTTCGACCGAGATGATATCTCAAGCGACTTTGCTTTCAAATCAGCGCAACACGTAGCCAAACCTTCCAAGTTAGCGAGTAAGGAGGGTTGAATTTCTGACAGAATACACAGGAATTGATTGGAGACGCAGTCGGTGATGACTTCGGGATGCGACAGAAAGAATCAACGCCGCCTTCGGCCTAGCATGGAATAGGTGGACCGGCATTTCTCGCTTTGCAGAACTTTCGAAAACCGGTTCTGTAATTAATAGACTACTAACTTTTGTTTTTGCTTCTCTTCTGCTTTTGACTCTCTCTATAATGATTTATCTGGCCAGTCACACTGGACTTAGGTGACGACACGGTATTCTCTGCAGCTTCCACGGCTTCCACCGTCCCTGTTACTGAACACGGTGACAGGGCACGGGTCGTCAGTGTGGGCCGCCCCAAGACTATCGTCCCAAGCACTCCCTGTACAGGTCCCGACGTTCTATATTGTTTACTCAACTTCGTGTCGTGTCTTCGGTTTCCCATTAGTGCTGTTATCATCGCTAACTATCTTTATAACAACGGCACATCTCATCCATCTGAAGTTCAACCGCAAGCACCCTCGACCGCCGCATATATGGTGAAAGGCGTGTACATGGTTCTACAAATTGCTACTGGTATTCCTCGGCGGAAGCAAACCGCTCGGTATCAGTCTTCTAGATGGAAGGAGTGACGGTGGCATGCTCTTTGCAAGTGTGGGTTCAGTCCTTAGGATCACTTGTCATATGGATGTGCGGCATCTAATCTCTAGGAGGAAATAAAAAAATTCATGGCGATCCCCTCCAGCCGTTACCTTGGACGACTGCCGTTCCCCAACACCCACATAGGTACTCCTTGGATAACATTGCTGTTTGACTTTAAGTCAGTTTTTGCATTTTATCCTAATAACAGTTTCCAGTAAGTCATGCCTCCGTGATCTGTCACTTTGCAGCTCGTAAGCATAGTCTACCATACACAGGACATTCAACAATAGCGTAAAGGAAAATAACGACAGAAATTACAGGCAAGAGATAAAATTGGTTTTACATGTAAGATTTTAGACGTCATATCAAAACCTTAAGGGTAAAGATACGAGATATACCCTTTACCAACTGACGGCAAATTATTTTGCCATGAGAAACTGTAGTCCTATTTTTTGCTAAGGAAAATGTACTTGGAACCATGATTTCTGCCGCAGATGTGTGATCAAGATTGCAATTACTTTAGGACAGCAATATATTATAACATAATAACACTAGCTGGCATCTAATTTGCAAATACGGGGTTATGGCTTTCCATAAGTTTTTAAAAAAACACGTACACCAGTTTGTTGGCGGAAACGTAAAAGCGACCAACCCGCATGTGATATTAAACAGTTAAGTAAGGAAACCGAACCCTATGGGTTTATTCGCGAATTTGGCGTTGGGAGTTTTCAGTTGTCTGATGCCAGTGTACGCTGATGAGCGAATGCGAGATCGACTTTCCCGACCTAGTCAGAGAACTGCACATAAGTACCGGTGCTAAACATGCATTTCAGTACGCTTTCCTTGGGGGATAGGGCGTATAAATTCTGTTAGAGGAGAATATTAAGGCAGCGAAAACTTTATTTAGAAATGTCTCGTACGAATAACGCATTGAATCATGCGAAACGACAATGTGCCCGCGGCAAGTCATTTGCCAAGTGACTAGACTCACCGTTCGAGTGTTTTCTGCTGGATATATCTTTTACTTTGTATTCAGAATGGGTTGTCAGCCTATGTTCGGTGACTGAATAGGCTAAGACAGTGGAAATATGTATCCTGCCGCTTTACGTTTAATTATGCCAGGGAGTTGTTGCTGGTGTTGAAATACTGAAGACCTAGATAATGGCCAGCAGGATGTGTCTTTCATACAAACGAGAAAAACATATATTTATACTACACATATTTTCGACTATGTACTATTACTATATTTTCGACACTGATGGCTTCTTTTTGTCAGTGCAGATTTTCTTAATGACAGTTTCTGCACGCACTGATTGGTGGTGAACCCACTCCGTCTATAAATCAATCCGCACTTAAGCAGGGTACGAGCCGATTAACCAGTGGCCGCTGGACATACAAATTAGCAACCAGTTACTTAATTGAAAAATTATCTTAGCACATAATTTCAGGAGGGACTCTTGGCCTGCTTTGGAGACAAATCTGTCAAGTCTTTGTGCTCGCTTTGAAGACGAAATAGCAGCGCACATAATGTATGATTGAAATAGAACAAACGACGCCATCTGTGAGTCAAAACATGCGTGAAGTCATTAGAGGTACGTTGTTGCTTGCCTTCATGAAGTATCGCAACACAGACGTCTTTGCGAGCTGGACTAAAGGCCCCAGGCCTAACATCCGTGGATTGGGAGTCGCCTTTATAAGGCGACTAAAAGGGTCTCTTGATGGCTATGGGAAGCAGTGGACTCGGGTGTACATAACATCTGAGTCTGAAAATTAGTTCCGGTTTTTTTCATTGTGGTGTACTAAATCCGTTTAGAATAAAACCCGGGCCCTTCCCCTCTCTCAATGGATTTGTTAGGTCCCAGTATGAAACCAAATAGCTGGAAATGCAGCCTGAAATGTTTTCGTGATATTTCTGTTTGGAGAAAACGCAAAAACCATACAAGCAGACTACCTTCGGCAGCATGTAACTTTTGAGACATCAGTTCACATTTCCCACAATGCAATTAGTTCATAAACTTCAAGAATGTGCATCGCGGCTGACCTTCGATGATATGCGCCGAAGCTAACCGCTAACTGCCCTCCTTGTCAGTAAAACCCGCCGATCAGCGCGGGCAACTTCTAATGTTTGACTGCCCTTCTAGAAGACGCACGTCCACAGCAATGAAGGACATGCGCCAATAAACTGTGGATATCATTAAGTAGGTTGGAGAGGACGGTACGCAATGAAACTTACGAAAATGGAGCTGAACACAACGGCTGAAGCAAACGCAGGGCAAGTAAGCCCCGAGCAGCCATTCAAAGAGCCGTAAGAGAAGTAGCGCATTCAAAGGACAAATTATTCTCATAAATGAAAGGAAAGGACTAAAACGCGCACTAATGACTACGGTCACAACGGTTTAAGACCCGTTATATGGCAAGTTCTTTGGACGAATATTCCGTAAGAGTCATCTGCCGGTACGCTTATCAGAAAGGCAATAACAGAAAATAAAATGGACTGAGTTGGAATCAAGGTAAGGCGCAACTACTTGCAGCACCCTATAGAATAAACGACTAACGAAGAACTGCACCAAAAAGATCAGTTATGAAAAGAAAGTCTCACGAAATGGAATTGTGCATTAGAGCTCGGAAGAAGTTCAGTTAGTTAAAACGGGCCACAAAAAGTGGGAAAAAATCGTGATGGAGAACGGTTGTAAGGCTGAGTCAGAACGTTGAACTCCAGGAAAACAAAAACCAATAAAATCACCGAGTCTGCATGATTAAACTGTTTTGATGCAGGAAAGATGCACTCGGAAAATGCTGAAGAATCGTTGTAGGCGCATAAAACGGAGGTGTTAACGCCGGATGTGCGTATAAACTTTCGTATATAAAGCGTATGCCGTGCAAAAACAACACAATCGTGCCCTGAACAACAGGAATATATGAATATGTAGCCTCTAAGACAGCAAATCATGTGTGGTCACAAACGTTGCAGTCACTTAGCCAAATCCCCAAGCTAACACTGAGCCATTCTCACACGACGCAAATTAATTCCCGCTCAGGTCATCCCAGCAGATAGACGTGCTTACAGGTTAAGATACTGGTGCGCGTCGACTATACTGGCCACCACTGAGTTTTCTTAAATAGTACACGACATCTACTGGCGTCTTTCCTCTACCCTAGAATGGGAACTGGACATGACTGATGCAGCGTTCTGATTACACACTTCCTCATCGCTCTAGTGCGTGCACTCGGCCAATTTGCCATAGTAGGGCAATTTTACATAGGTGTCCGAGTTATTCTAGCTTCTGTCAGGCAGTTACGTGTTAAATTGTTGTGTACTTTAGGTGTAATGTAGAGGGGCTAGACCAACTCAGAAGCAAGATCGGAGTGCGGGAGGTGTTATCGGGAATGCGAATTCATAACAGTTACCAACATTTGAGGTTTGAAGGTACGACCACGTGCAGGTTTACGCTGAGCCCATTGAGATTCCTGCTATCCCCTATTTTTTGGGTAAGGAATCTTGGCCAGTGACTTTGTGGACCAGGAGTGTTGTGGCACACCGAGGTGCCGGTTTACGCGGTGCCAGCCACCTGCACCCTTGTCTGCCACCGGTTTTCTTTGCTCTCCACTGACACCAGGTGTAGGTGGGGAAGGAGGAGAAAGTGCGGTAGATGCACCGCAAGTCCATACTCATTATAAACTAATTCACGCGCAAGCCAACGTGTCTGATTTTACTCTGCTGTGGAGCACAAGGTGAAAATCGTCGACACATAGCTTACGCAGGTTTTCAGTCACGACTTCTGTGCGGTTTTGCGTCTGCACATATAATCAATGTTTCATAAGAGTCATTTTTTTACAAAAACGTTAAATGTAGGCCAGGTAGTGCAATCTAATGAGCTCCACCTGGGGTAACATACTTCTCATACAGTCTTCGGGTTTCAAAACGGTTTTCCGCGTTTGACAGAACGTTCCTGCCAAAAAATTCGGTCTCACTTGAGCTGGATGGGCGGCGTTTCTGCTAATTACCTCACTTCTAGAATGTTCTAATAGTGAAGCTGGTCTCCATGATGCACCAATCGATGTTTGACAATGATATCATGGACCTCCAGAAGGCTATCACCTCCTCGAAGCAGAGCAGAGGTCTTACGCTGCTGAATGATCGGTGGACCAACGAGAGGCTTTACGAGCACCTAAACGAGTGTGGATGTGGAATTCACAACTACAACTTCAGGCGACTTATTCCGTGGGTCGGAGAATCAGTGGACTGCAGGGGCCTAACTGGGACCTGTTTTCATAATTGATTTGTAAAGTTTATGTGGGTGTTCACGTAGGCATTGTGCTGAAAGAAGAAATGCTAGTACGTAGCAGACATCCTAAACTGAACGCTAAACCCTCTCGCTGTCGGATGAAAGGTTTGAACTCTTCAAGTATAGACAAGATCAAACCGTCCCCTGAGTGAAAGTAAGTAGTGCTCATACAGTTCACGGGCAGCAAACTTCAGTTTTTTCCGCTGATATGCATGGACTTTGCACACAAAGTCAGCAGAAGTGAGCTTGTCGGACCTGGTAGATATGGGCAACAATACCTCCGGCAGAATGGAAGTTAATTGCGCACATGCAGTCTTCCACGCTTAGAACTTTCGGGTATATGGTTTAAAGAAAAGTACTCAGTGTAGCCCACACTGGACGGAGGCCGGGTGGCGGGTCTGTATTTTGTTCAGCACTTAGTGCGGGGATGCGGAACTCGTGAGAATTAAGTACGTGGACAAATTTTTCTCATGACTGGCATATCTTCCGATAGAACTCCTGCTCCTTGAAGATAATCGTCATTGATAAATCTAGCGAGCAAGCTGGCAAGCATAAATCAGTTCTAGATAATAATCATCGGATCACAGCAAATATATGATGAGGATATAATTGATCTATTATGAGTAGGTAGTAAGGAATAATGGCGATTTGGCATCACAAAAGCTCCGAAACAAATAAATTACTAGTGTCTAACCACGTGTTACTGGCCGGCTAGTATACGGTCATGGACGGTGCAGGTCCTGCAGGAAAAGCATTTTGTGTGCAGACCACCAGCTTGCGTGGTATAAATGCTGCCATCAATAGTGGCATAGCAACTGCATCCTATTACAGTTCGGCCGTCGTCGCTGACGATGTCCACCGTATGCCCCACAGCATGCTGAGAGAATGGACGGTGACTTGTGCGTTAGTTAGTGTAAAGTGGTGGGGGATTGCGCAGAATCTACACACTCTTCTCTCCTCCTCCACCCAAGCATGCATCCTATGTGGATACAAGGTCAAAAGACCGGAGACGGGAGAGGGCATGAGTGGCTGGCACGGCGCAAACCCGCACCTAGGCGTACTACTCCACTCCCTGGTCCAAAAAATACACTGACCAGGATTTTACACAACAGGGAAATTGGTATGGCATTAACTGGCTATTAGGCTTGTCGGCACTCCCCAACTGTTCACATTTCTTATGGGTGCTTATTCCTGATAACCCCTGCCGGATTCCGATCTAGCTCCCGTGTTTTTCCAGTGCATCTGCCGCGTGGCCTCTTTTAGGGGCAAACTTCATCCCATGAATGCTGCAATACCCGTGCAATACACTAAACCTCTTTTATCCTGCTTCTTATGGCAAACTCGAATGTGAATCCGAAACGTCTGACCAACAAGTATCGCCTTCCAGTGGACGTGCCTCACTCTTTGATACAGTAAAGGCCGTAATTGTGGTTTCTGAAGCCTTTTGTGGACTCGCTACACTACCTGGAGTGAATCACATAAGTTTGCACCATGGTCACTCTCTACTAGATTTGGGTCCATGGGGCTGGCATACGTCCTCTCACTCCTTGATTAATGCGTCAACTCTGAACTGGTTGGTGCAGACATTAATGTACGTACGTTATCGGGGTGCGCGCCTATAACGAGTGCCATGCAGGGGGTGGGGGATGCGAGTTCACGCCGTGCGCGCCGCCTGCGCCCGATACCGCCTCCAGTTTTCTGGAATCTGTCTTGGCACCTGGCTCAGGAGGGTGAGGTGGAAGAGAGAGTGCGTCAAACGCAGCGAAAGTCAGTCATTAATACCAACAAATTCACGTTTGAAAAGTCGATTTGGAAAACGTGTTTTCGGTAACCATTCATTAGGCCAAATGAGTTGCATAGAAGTTGAAAATATGAGAAGTTTACAGGGTTTATAAGTGATTAAGGGGGCTATTAACAGTCATTGTTTCCACGCCACTCATCGTTCTTACGCCGACCGCATGGCGAGGCGTGTTATGGCGTGGTCGGCGTGTTATGGTCATTAGGTCAAGGGGCGAGGGTGAGGGGTGACATAGGCTGTGAGCGATGTTTGTAAGTCGGGTACGATGAGCACACATCACTGCAATCAGGAGATTAGGCGACGTGCAATCATCTTCTGGGTTCGGCGTCGACCACGAAAGACAGAGCGCCTGTGTCAACGCCTTCTGACAACATAGCGCTGGATTGGCTAGTCGTATAGATAGATAGATAATTTTTATTAAAGACCCGTCGGGGTCCCATCAAAGCAAGTTAAAATAAATTTACATGCGAGTTTTAGACGAGGTAGGCCGAATCTTTACAAAATACAATTCATAGTTTCTGAATTAGAAGTCCATTGAGAAACATGATGATTGAGGGGTGAAAAAAAACTCCTTACAAAAAGTTAAAAATGATTGGATTAATTTTACAGGAGAAAAAAAACCCCTCCATAAAAATAATGACAGAAAAAAGCGAGCAGAACTGGCCTGTAGGTGGCGGTATATAACGGAATGTTGTCGGTCATCATCAGGGTATCAATAAATGTCCGCCTTGATGGGTACGAATGTGGGTGAGACAGGACTGGCTTGCATATGACATTGTATACGGGATTCACAATTGAGATCGTCTGGGTCGGATTGGCACGCCGCGTCAAAGAGGCCAGACGAGAGGAACCCAGATGCGATCGGCCACAGCACGCTTCGAGCTCAGCCGAGCATTGAGGAAGGGAGGTACGACCGAACTACTAGTAGACAGTGAATACTGAGGGTTCCGCCGTGAGAGTCGACAGACCGCATGAGGTCGGAATGCGGGAGATGACATCAAAAACCGCGAAAATTGTCGCTATGGGGGGAAGGATAGCAATGGATTTAGAAACCAATTCAGAACAGGGGTTTCTAATGATATAATTAAGAGTTACTACTTAATTTACCACTAAATCCCAGGAGGATCCTTCTCGAAGTCAAGAATCTGAGTGTTCGGGAATGAGACCGTTAAGAATGCCTTTATGCTTTCCGGTGTAAGATGGTTGCGTAAATTCGACTCGAATACCAGTAACTTAGGCGATAATCTAATTTCAGGCGGAAGATTATTCCAAAGGAAGGCATATTTGGAAGCAAAGAAGAGGGAGCGCTTAGATGTAGTACAAAGAGGCGGTGGAATCACCATGCAGGAGTTACGCGTCGCATAAGACCGATCTCTCGGAGTAAGAGTGTCAATGGGCGGAAGACTGGAGCTAGAGTTGATGCGAAAAAGGAAGCAAAGGCCAGCTTCGAGTCTTCTAACCCACAAAAACTTAATGTTCGCCAGCTGACATCTCTGAGTATAAGAAATACTGGACGAAGCTTGAGAGAACAGTTTCCGGGTGAAAACCCTCTGAACATTTTCGATTTTATTACGGTCGCAGGCGTTCATTAAACCGAAGAAAGGACAGCAGTATTCGAGGACTGGAAGAACAAACATTTGATAAAGTCTTAGCTTCACTTCCGGAAGGAAAAAATTATGCGTTATGAATCCACATATCTGCGCGGCTTTGGCAGAGATTCTATCTGCATGAGGTGATGAAGCAAGCTTATTTGTATAACTTAGAACTAGGTCCTTTATGGTGAGGCATTCTGAGAGTGGGTTATTCTGAAAAATTATGGCACCAGGAAGTTTGGTAGGACCAAAAGACATGAAACTACACTTGGATGATGAAAACTCCATCTGCCATGTCGATCCCCATCTGCTTAAGCGTAGTAAATCGACATTTATTTTTTCAACACAAGCATTTGCGGTGTCCTTAGAGTATGAGTAAACACACTTGAGGTCATCGGCATAAGTAAAAGCTTGAGAATTTCCGAGTTCAGTCGAAATATCATTAATGTACAGAAGGAAGAATAGCGGGCCCAGAACCGTGCCTTGAAGTACGCCACTCGTGATCGAGTGGGGTGTCGAGTAGCTATTACCGACCATGACTTTCTGATATCGGTTGGACAGATAGGACCTGATGAAGTCGAGTAGAGGCGGCCGGATGCCGAGAGCTTCCAAGTTTACTAAAAGACGTCTATGGGGCACCTTGTCAAAGGCTTTGCTAAGATCAAAGTAAATAACTACCACTGACTGCCGCTCATTACGAAGAGAGGGGATTAGATTAAGAAAAGCCAAGTGGCATGTTTCGCAGGATCGTTCAGGTAAAAATCCATGCTGACTAGAGCTGAGAAGCCGATTAGCTAGACAGAAGTCAAGAATTTCATTGAAAATAATCCTTTGAAGAAGCTTTGCTAGAGACGGCGTTTTGTGCACGCCCCGATAGTTATTAACATCGGACCGAGATCCTGACTTGAAAACGGGAATGATACTTGACGTTTTCCATGTTTCAGGAAAGAATCCTTTTGAAATATAAACCGAGAATAAATGACTGAGCAATATGGGAAGGTCGGACGCTTGTTTAATAATCGAATTCGGAATCTCGTCCGTTCCTGAGCAGTGTGAGTATTTCAAACGGCTTATGTGTTTCTTAATGAGATCTGAGGAGACATCAATTGTACTCAGTGTCCTATCTGAAAGTGATCGAAAGTAAGGGACCGGATCGGACTCGGTAGCAAGGTGTTTTGCAAAGAAAGCACTAAAGAACTCCACCTTGTCAGTGTCATCGGTGAGGAAGACTTTGTTATCATTTAGCGTGGGTGGAAGTTCATGACCACGCTTAAAGGAGGACCGATGACGGAAGATGCTGGCGACGGATTTGCCAGGGTTCGAACCACTGAGAGCAATTGATTCTCTTTGCCTGTCGCGCGCTAGGCGCATCCTTGAGGCCATCTCAAATATCTCTGTGATTCTAAGATGAACTGATAAGGAACTAGTGGATGGGTCACGCAGTTGTCGCCTGAACTTTTTTAGTCTGTTCTGAAGAAAATGAGGAACAAGGGAATCTGAAGAATTAGGCTTGAGATATCTACGCGGCACAAACTCTAGAATGTCCTTGGAAACATTGGACATGACATCACGAAGAATGGTTACATCGCTACAAGTGAGGAAGCCACACCAATCCAAGGATCTCACATAGTTATTTATTACGTCGCTAGCTACGCAGTCGTAGTTCATGAAAGTCTGAACGGCGCTTGTCTTTTTTGAAAAGGCAAGCAGTAGGCAACAATGAATTAATACGTGGTCACTGTCAAAGAGGTCCTTTTTTAAAGCAACAGAAAAAGGAGCAATGTCATTGGCAAAGATTAGATCTAAAATGTGATTATCTCTTGTTGGAGAGCGCACCAGTTGGGACCAATTAGAAAAATTGACAATATCTTGAAAGGGCTGGAATCTGGGTGGGCAGCTATTGGAAACCCAGTCTATTTCAGGAAGGTTAAAATCCCCAGTGATTATTTTAACATCGAAAGCAGCTTCCGAAATTAATTTAAAGATTTCACAGAGTTGAGAATCATCACTGGCTAAAGAATTTGGGGGATTGTAGATACAGCCAATAATTGCCTTTCTTTGCGTCGAGAAAATAACAGATGCAAAGCAGAAGTTTCCCGTGAATGAGGAAACATCCAAGTAATAGGGAGAGTGCTTTAGGTAGGATTTAAGATAAAGAAGACAACCACCCTCACGCATAGTCGTGCGGTCTTGGCGGTAAAAATCGAAGTCATCTATGAGAAGGGCAGAGTCAGGAATTAGAGAATGGGTCCACGATTCTGTTACACATATAATATCAGGCGTCATTTCCAGAGCAATGGCTCTGATTTGGGCCATCTTGTTTATAACAGACCTGGCATTCAATAATATAATATCTAATGTGTTTCGAACGGCCATGATATTTTCGACGGTATTTAAAAAAATTTGGAGGTGGATATGTAAGCTGTGAATTAATGACACTTGGAAAATAAGTACCAGTTAATTTAGAGTTATTGACGTACGGGGAGTTAGCAAGAGAAGGCTGAGTATGAGACCTAAAGGATGTGGGGATATAGTTTTCAAACATAGGAATGCTAGGGGAGTTAGAACATGGATAGACTTGTTGGTAGTTAAATAGTGGAGGAAGGGGAGGAGGAGGGAGGCTAGAAGGAAAGTAGGGGCTAGTGAGTGAGGGTAGGCCGCTATAAGAATGAAAGGGTGGGAAACCAGGTCTAGGTTGGAAGTCAAAGGAGATAGGTTGACGTACCTGAGAGCAATTGGCCTTAAGTGGTGGGAAGCCTGAACTAGGTTGGGTCATAAATGATTTAGGGCAATTCATGTATGAATTATTTGCTGGATATATAGTAGGGCTTTGATAAGTAACCGGTACGCAGGACAGAGAATTATTCGGAGATATAATTGGAGCTGCGGGGTTTGTTGACGTGCTGGGCTGAACAGACTTGTTAGATCTAAGAGAAGGCGTCGGTTGTAGCTAGCACCCGTTGGCGTGGGCCTCTGAAGAAGCTTGCTGATGTCCGGTAGACAACCTGAAAGGCCTCTTTGGCATCGACTCGGTGATTCGTTTCAACCAGATGTGCGAGAAAAGAACTCAAAATAGGTTTCTTTTCACCTCTCCCTAGCCAGACCGGTATATGTTCACGTACTCTCTTTTCCAGGCACCTCGTTGTACGGCTAATTTATCCCGCCCCACAGGAGCAAGTGAATGAGTAAATACGCATTAATGTGGCCTGCGAAAGCAGTCGGTCTTTATCTCCCAAGCGTATGAGGGAAGAGTTCGTGAAACATACACGTAAGTATGCCGCGGGGAAGACGCTAGTGATCGCTGTCCTCAGACGTCTTCTTACTAGGTCACTTTTCTGCATTTTCCATGGTGGGTTTTTCAGTGAGCTCCCCTCTATTTCGGAGGATAAATCTTTTGGACATCCGTTCTCTTGGAGTATGTCCCGTTCTAGTCACCGCCCTGCGCCCATCCCGTTGTAGGGTGCACTGTGAACACTTTCGAAAATGATCGGACTAAAGTGTCTCGTCTGTCTCATGAAATGCTGACCATATGGCTCGTATTTCAGTAGTTAGGAGGGTCTGGGGAATAACCTGATTCATAACATCGGACTTAAATGGCTGTCTCTAGAAGACTCTACCCTATCCAGTTTAACATGTTTTGATTAATGCCATGAAAAATAAGCTTGGTTGATAGCCGTTTGCGCAGATAAACCGCTAAATATTTGTCAGATCACACCCAGTCGTTTTGCGGGAGCAAAGGTTTTTAATCCTTTCGACCTAACAGAGAATCAAATTGTGCTTTTAGTTTGCGGAAAAAAGCTGTAAAAGCCCATGCACTTACCAGACCAGGTCTTCTTTAAATTATACCAATAAGTCTTTCAATTATCAAAACAATAAGAAGGGCAACAGATTCGGCAAAATCGATCTCAGATACAAACCTTTTAGGCAGTCGAACTTCATAAATTGATTGATATAAGTAATCTAGACCAGTTCGGTCCAGCATGATAAGAAATACGTCGTATGAATGCTGATCATAGAATCTCAGTTTTTCGGTGTGTTGCCTTACCCTCTCTATTACGAGTTGCCTCAAAAATATTTTAGGCAACAGTATACCCGGACCCAGGCGGCGCCATTTATATGTCCATATGTTCAAATTGACTTTAACGGAAATTCATCTACCATGTTTCTGTCAGTTCCTGATTACTGTTTGTTTTTTGAAATGACTCACAAACATGACTTGACTCTCGGTTATGGACACTAGAGGACTGAACCGCAAAGTCGGGCGAGGATGGTGTCATTCCAACAAGACGTACTTCTCCCAGGTCGTTAGTTACGTACATATCTTGGTAGCTCTGAGACGCTAAACCCCACTCTATCAATTGTAGTTTCCCTGTCAACCATTTACTATTTCAAGGTACAGAAAGTTTCATGTGTTTGGAGCATTTATCATCGAGACATTTACGCACCAATGCGCCTATTTTGTCTGAGGTCTCCGATGACTGTGCAAGCGACAGTATCCAACCTTCTCGTCATCTTCCGTATTCTCTTTGTCATCCATCTAACTGGATATGGTCTGGTGGCAACTCTTTCTTATGTACAAGTATTATTATTGCGCCTTATTGTAGTCTGCTAACCAAAACGTCAGTGTTTTGATTGACTAACTCGCCGTACACAGTGTACCAACCGTCCAATGAAGTAGGAGCAGATAACATATGTAATGTCACTTAAGTTGGTTTCAAGAGCCTGTTAAGAGGTTTTCGATGAGATAAGACGCTAAGGTTCCATCGTGCTGATTTTGGAAATTATTCTGTCTTGGATGGAACAGTGACGACCGTTCGCGAAGTTCCTCTAAGTACAATCTCGAATAAGTTTCTATCGTTAGTCTTTGCAAACGGCTCTAAGAGGACCGAAACTATAATGGGGTCATGTCCAGAGACGATGTCAACGTATAGGAAAATAATTAATTCAATGGTGACCAGCAAAACCTACGATCCTCTTTTTGAAAGCAACATTCATCCCTATGGAAGACATATACAGCCTTTAATAATTAATAAATATAACCTACTGGCTAAGATTAAGTAGTGAACGATGTCTTTTTGAAATACTCCAGTAAGTGACTTCAGCAGTTCCTCGTCGAGAGATGTACCGACAGTCCGACCGTCCTTGCCGACAATGTCCACCGTGTGACTCACAGCAGGGTGGGAGCAGGGTCGATGACTTGCACACACATTCATTTGCGGACTTTCGACGCATCTACGGCACTCTCCCCTCCTCTCCCACCTTGATCCGTTGTATGACAAATTCAAGAACACCGGAGGCGGGAGGGGGCGTGCATGGCTGGCACGACGTAAACCGGCACCTAGACGTACCGCCACGCTCCGTGGTTCACAAGGCAAACTGGCCAAGATTTCATATGATAAGAAAAGAGGGTGCGGCCCGGATCCAAATTGAAGCGGCGTGGACCTGCACCTAGGCCTGTCGCCATGCCCCCAATATTGGTACTTGTTATGAGTGTGCGTTCCCAATAATGCCTGCCTGCCTGCCTCTGATCTGGCCCGCGTGTTGCTTTACTATATCTACCGTGTGTCTCCTTTTAGGGGCACGAGAGATGCATCACAAGCAGTTACGACACCAATGTAATAGACCTCAGAATGGATATTCTTCTAGTATACTCTAGACACTAAACTGACTTTCAAATAAAGCTACGGAGTTGTAAGATAATACGGACCCTCGGTGAAACAGAACGCACAGTCCAAAATAAAGGCGTAAAATATTCTCTCTGTGATATTGAATACTACAGAATACGGGACATTTATATGAATCTAGGATTCAACTATTTCCTACTTGTACTGAATGACGCTAAACAAGTGGCCATAGGGTAGGCGCAAGTCAGAGGTGAACACATCGAGTCAAACCGGCTACGGAGAGAGACGATGCTATGTGTTGGGTTTCGGGTATATCTCTTCCTGAAGACTTTTTCAAGTTCCAGTGAGACCTTGCGCGCCCTGATATACTTAAGCAGCATTTCTTGCCTTGAGTTTTTAATGCAGACAGCAGGATGTTTAATAAGGCAAATTAGCATCGCCTTCAAATATAACAAGGAAGAATATGTGCTAAGAAAATAGTGTTCTCATGCATAACATTGTTATGGCTTATTCCGTCTGCTTCTTATTCATGCTTT
Source organism: Spirometra erinaceieuropaei (assembly GCA_902702965.1). Taxonomy (NCBI): domain Eukaryota; kingdom Metazoa; phylum Platyhelminthes; class Cestoda; order Diphyllobothriidea; family Diphyllobothriidae; genus Spirometra; species Spirometra erinaceieuropaei. The sequence goes on from CACRXP010000497.1 coordinate 262,710, forward strand.
TCTTTCCAAATAGCCATTAAAACCTTCTGCTTCAGTGAGATGAGCCACAGACTTGCCATTTAAAAATTCTTTTTAAGAGGGCGAGAAAAGCATTTGAGCTCCGCGACAGATGTCTACTGGTTAAAAAACATTTGCGTCTTTTGCCTCCGCCTAACGTAGCGCATAGTAGTTAGCCTGCAGGCTGCGGACCGGTTCTGCATGTTTGTTTGATCTATTTATTTTTGTTCTGTATCGTCCTAGGTTGACCTCTGTTCATATTAAATGGTAACTTTTTTTCCGCACAAATAACCAGAGGTTTCGCATTAGGAAAACCTGTGGTAGACCGTTCTAGTTGGCGATATAACCTTTGATTCTTGGAGTAACTCCCATGCACGAGTAGTAATTCAACACGATTTTCTTGGTGGACATGGAAACACCACCGTGAAATATTCACCTGAATTTCAGCTCATGCTGCCCTGACATTTAGGCATTTGTCCTCGTCAAACTGAACGTCTGCCGAGAGAAACGATCTTCGTTATTGACTTCATTTCGTGTACGACATGTGCACATCCAGATCAGATCCAAAGGTATGCAAGAAAACCAGCAACTGGCCGTATAAACGCGATTAATGCCAATGAGGTCTGTCACGATTTTCAGGAATTAGGGTCTTTTGCCTGAGTTATGTAAGTCTGTCTAGCAGCAGTTTGTCATCATACGCCTTTGAGTCATGTCTGCAGTAAGTAGGTATGCAGTTGTGGCCGCCAGATAAGTCAGGCCTATAGGCTTCAGTCCTCTTCTTCAGAATGTACAATTACATTAATCATCGATGTCGAAAAAATAACTTGCTTAAATTTCCAGCACTAGCAGAGTACAACAAACGAGGTTAGCACTGGACCGACATGTCTTCAAACAGACATGCTGTTCTGAGCCAATACCAATTGAGACCGCCAGTGTCGAACATAAATAAAAGTCAGTATCTTGACTAAATATCACTGCTATTTTTCCTGATCCTTAATTATTTTAATGTTTATCGTCAAATGCGTGGGTGTTTTCTTTTTAATGATTCGGACACTTCGAAAATATAGGTTTGTTTGAATGGAAGGGGACTTTAATATCCAAAGAGTTCCTCATTGTACCCTCAGTTTAGGAAGCTTCAAATACATCACTAATTCTGTAGTTTGTGACACACAATCAAGCGTAACGATTTCAGTATACTGTAAGCCTTTCCATCCATTTGCAGGCCAAGTTGCACTTTGAGGCATAAATAAACAGAATTTGTAAGTTCAAATTACGGCTTTTTGCGTGACGATTGAGTCTCTTAAGGTATTTTTTGATTTTCTTGAAGGTGTCCTATGGGACATTAATCACTTCATTCGGCACGAATAATGGTAGAATTATACTATATATCTCTGCCAGTGATTGTGAAATCGACCTCTTATATAGTGTTTTTAAAATATTTCAGTTTATGACTGATATAACTCTTATTCTGCTGTCCATTTCTAGATAAAAATCAGCATTTTCATCGTCGGAATATTCTGAGTTTAGTTTAAACTTCTTATTCTGTAGGATGGCCGGATACATCTGTTAGACTTTCAAAACCAACGATATTAGTACACACTTCTGCAAATGCGCACTTGGACTAGACTAGAATACTATTATTTGAATTTGTCCTCTTGTGCGCAGCTGAGCCAAAAAAGCGGAATCCGTCCAGCAAATTTTCACCGCAATATTTTTAATTTGATTATATCAAAATGTGACTTGTGGAGAACGTTAAGATATCGAAAGTCTTGGTTTTGCAACTACGCAGATTACAAATGACTATCTTAGTTGTATGTACCGTTTTCATTGATTTTCGATGCCATTATAAATCTTAGCATATTTTGTGGGAGATATGCACAAAAAGTCTTTTCGTATAAACATTTTTAAGTGAAATATGTCTTCCCTACCTTGTGAGGTATTGTGCGTCCAAGAAATTACCATTCAAATATCATCGTGACTACGTGCCTACGGACGTTGCTTATCAAGTATACAAACTGGTCTACATCCAATGTAAAACTTTCCGAGTTCTCTACAATATCTTCTTAATAAAATGGCGGAATATCTAATTTTCCATGTACGGCTTGTAAGTCAGAAGTCCTAGCTGCAGGTTGGGTTCAAGATAAATAAGGACTTATAAACCCTATTTAAAACTGAAGACACTTTTTCTTTAAGTGAAGGACTTTAGGGAGGCTAAATTTTCCACAAGGAGGGACATTTTAATGTTCGCTTACCACAAAATATATTAGAATTTATCAGGACATCGAAAATCAATAAACGCAGACTGAACTATTTTAGCATTATGCGACAGGATAGCCAGTAATACCATCTCACTCAAGTAGTCTCTTCTAAAATAAAACGCACTTCAGAACGTCACCTAAAATTTTCCAAGATAGATTGCATAGATTTACATGCAAACGGAAGCTTGAAAATGACAAGGTGCGCTGCGGTGGCCATTTCTGGCTTATTAGCCGTCGGCAGCCCGCCTTGACTAAATCTATTTTTGACGCCGCCTGAACCTTGAACCCGCATTTCCAACATCAGCTAATATTCCCCGTTTTAAGTGGTAAGACAGCGGTTCCATGGCTGAATTTGCAGAGCCTTAATATGAATCCGGACTTAATGATCAAAGAACGCGGGTTGGAGACTCAGGCGGGCAAAACGTGGGTTCGGACAAGACTGGCTAAGGGCGACTAACAGTCCCTCCCGCCTCTCTTTATCAGGTCACTTTTCAGCTATGGAGCTGCCTGCGAGGACTCTATACTGAGCACCAAAACCCAACGGAATGAGAAAGCCCGTAACCTGATCAGTAAACGTGCCCCAACATACACTTAAAGACTATTCCAAAATAAGCATAGTCACAGGACTTCGTGCGTTTCACTCTTGCGAAGGGTAAGGTAATGGCATGGACGTAAAAAACTAAATCTTCCGATAGGGTGACATCAGTTTAAGCCTCATTATTTCACCAAGACAAGGAAATAATTTGAAGGCGAATCGCACTCATAGTAGATATTTTTTATGAGGCCACCTCTTCAAAAAGTCCGAATAAGCGATTCTGCACGAAAAAAAATGATGTGTCATGGACAAAAATCGTTCTTGCCCCTGGGCGGATCTCTGTTTTTGAGGTACTGATATCATTAATCAAGACGTTAGGTTTTTTTAAAAAATGCTAACGTTTTTTTGCTGTTTCGCATCCTTCTGCATTAACATGGACCGTATCCAGAAGGTTCAACAGACCCTCTTTGCGACACGTCTCGCCTATGTTTAGAAGATGGCTGGTGACGGTGAGGTATTCTTCTGCCTTCGTTAGCCTATGTGAGAAAGACGATGTTTGTTATAAACGGAAGGCTTATGGTCGAGGACCTGACACTCGCAGCCTGTCCTCCTTCTAAACTTAGTGACTTGTTCTTATCTCTCCTCTGTATGCGTGAATATTATCGTTTAAAAAGATCGCCACTGGCTGGTTTTTTAGTGTAGGCCAAGTCAGCATTAACCCTTAGTTATGCAGACTTAGTTAATATAAAAACAGGCAAATATAACCTAAAATAGTGCCCAGTTTGACAACTAATTAATCTTTGGGGTTTTTATTCTAAAAGGGGTGTACTTTCTAATGAAAGCAGTTTGGCATTGCTCTAAAAATTCGCCGAATATTTCTCAGTTGAACCTGCTTAAACGTCGGAAACTCAAACAATAGAATGATCAGAAAATTAACAGGAATTTTTCAAGGCGGGCAAGACCGTTAGTTGTTGGGGGCACTATTTGGAGGGCCAAAAAGAAAAGGCAGTGGGAGCATTTGTAGTGTCAATTCCGAAGGCCGATTCCTAAAGCACAAAAATTCGTTTTCGTGTTCGGTAGCATTTAGCAGCTCATTCCCTTGAAATAGATGGTAAGTAGTACGTTGCACCGAGAATTAACAATCCTCCTTTTGAGGAAATGATCTTGCGGGCAGATCTGTAAGAGAGAGTGAAAACTCCATACTGAAATGGTTCCTCGGTCATTACGACGATATTAGTATATAACCGCCTTGCAAATGCGAGATGTTTGTTAATGAGTTGCCTTCGAATATCTAACTAATTCAGAAAAGTGTCTTTCCAAATTTTCTGAGTTGCTGGTGTGCGAGCTATCGTTTTAATGCGCTCCTCTAAATATCAAGTCAAATGGCCTTAACATTTGTGAAAGCAAGACTAATTCTCTGCATATGCCATTTTAGCTTTTATCAACGGTACAATGCTAACTAGCATCATGCATTTGGCCCAGGACATTCGGTAATGGTCACGTAGGTCAGTGAGTAGGCATCTCGATAGAGGCGGGCTATCTAGTTTTACCTGGCGGACTGTCTAATAAAATAGCATTTAGGATTATCTGAGTATGCATGTGAACTCAGGATTCCTTCAAAAATCGTCGCTAATGAAATACCGAAACTGGCATCTAAACACATATGTAAGGCTCAAAACACTGAAGAAAAAGCACCGGTTGACATTTTACTAAAATTTTCTGCAAATAAGAAATTTTCAAGCTTCCGAGGTTGGAAAAGAAGAAAGTATATTTTTAATCTAACACAAGTTTCACTCCCCGACGTAAATTCAGTCCCAACATAAGAGGCTATGTTAAAACAGTATTGTCCTTCCTGTGTATACGTAAGTGCAGACGAACGACGAATTTACAGCTTTACCAATAACCCTCTAGTCACAGTGCCGACCTGGGGAAACAGAATGCAGTGTTAAAAATGTTTCGTTTTTTTCTTCATGCAGACGGGCCCAGTCGTACTGCCTGATTTGAAGTTTCAAAATTTTCTCTATAAACGGCGATTTTAGAAGTTTCCAAAATCCCATTGTACAGGCAAATGGAATGATTCATTTGCATAAGCGATATTCGCAAAAACGTCTGCGGAGGCACGTGATCGATTTCGCCAGCTGATTGGGTTACCATAAAATGACAAATGAGCATATTAACTGCTGCAAAATTTAGAACCCTCTTTTCGCTCCAGTATCATCCTTAGCTCTAAACGCAATCACAAATAACCATTGGGTGTTTAGTTGTAAACAGGGCAAAAACGCACTGCAAACTCCAAAATTTAAAATTTTGACAGACAGCCAGATAGCCGTAAATGCGGAGTTGAAAGTCGCGGTAGCCGGCAAGATAAACAGCTTACCTTCGCAAAGTCATTGAGGTTTACCTGGAAGCTCGCAGTTATCGTACCTGCCACCTGGATTTGGGAATTGATGAAGCATATTTCCTAGAATTTCCGAAATAAATGTACAGGTTTTTGCTGTGTTGTTTTAGGGGAGGTGGTAAATGGCTTTGAACTTTGCAATCATACATTAACTCCGCTTTTGTCCTCAATGAGCTGACATTTGTTATGAAGTAAAGGACTCATTCTTTCATGTGGTCGCTTTAAACTTCCCCTGTATCACTCTTCTAATCATCCATTTTCTTCGACAAAATGCGTAGGGAACATATAATGAGGATTTACAATCACATGAAGCGAGATGAATAATGGATTAACTTAATGTGTTTGGCCTTCCTTATCATAGACATCTGATCACGAACATTACGGAGCGGCGAGTAAATACCAGCAACCAGGGCGTCCAGATAAAAGAGAACGGATGTAGTTGAGAAATGCGGACCCCGAATATGATTTTTGCAGCGTGCATAAGCGAATTTCTCGTCCTATACTCAATATGGGACAGAGTGAACACTGCTTGAAGATCATAGAGAAACATAAAAGGTCTTTATGGCTAAATAAAATGTTATCCTGGAAAACTAAATATGAAAACGATCACGTTTATCGATTTTTAGCTGTTTGTACTTACATTGTCAGCTTTCATCAGTGCCGAGACTTCTCGGTGTGATTTTAAATACAACAAAGTAAGTGAACATGATTGTCAAATAAATTAACGCAATGCATAAACTTGATTAAATTTTGTAGAGTAAAATACGGAAATCAAGTTGTGTCTAAAAGTCTTAGTAAATGTCTGCGGAAATATGCAGTCGCTGACGCGCTGTGTTTGAAAAGTGGATTTCTAGAAAGTTGCATCACATTTAAGTTTGGCTCTCTATTTTAATGTTTGAATGATTACGGCATATTCCTAAGCCAACCTTAAATTTCAATTTTATTCGTTCTCCCATGCATACCGCCCGTATATTCCTCAACAAGTCATAGATTTCGCTATGCTACTGTGAGAACCTTAACTTGTGGCCATGAAATATTGCATGCATCATGCTGCATACTTTGTGAGTCACATATAGGTGTTCGATGTGACTAGGCCACACGTATAGGCGTGAAAGCTTCTCAATCGCTATGATTACAACAAACCTTGTAAGAGCCTAAACCCTTTTTGTTCTTAAACAAAATTCAAACCAGACATCATTTATTACAGAATGCGCAAAAGTGGTATTTTTATAAACAGCCTTTTATGTAATGCGATGAATGTTACAAAGGCATAAAGCTTCGATCGGAAATTACACACTGCTTGCGTTTTGTAATAAATAAATCCTGTTTAGCGGAAGGCTAGATGACCAGCAGTTCCAAATTGCGTTAAGAATGCGTTCTATGATGTTCAGTTTTGCAATTTCACCTAAATGAGTCTTGCGACATGAAAGCATGTCAGGAATATGGGTCAATACTTTTAGGTTTCGTCGTAAAACGCAAGTAACAAAATAAGTTTTGCCCATTTAAGTAAAACACCGAATACTGCATAGTTTATTCCTTTGTGAGTTTGTGCATACATTCTAGTGGAGAGGTTGCGCATGAAAACAAACGATAAAGACAGCGAACTTTTTCCGCTCGGGTGTAATCACTGCCGCTGGCACGGTATTTGACATTTTAACGAATTTATTTAACTCCTCTGTAAACAACTGAAAAGGAATGATCGGTAGGGTAAACAGTGTCCTTCACAGTCGCGGCATTTCCCCGTGTTTTATACGCTGACCCAAAGTCAAGACTTTGTTGTCAACTTTTTGCCTTGACGGCGCGAGTTCGTTCAGTCGACCGGAATAGCTACGGCTGAAGTACTTTATGCTGATGGTGCTGCATAAAAAATAGATTTCATTCTTTTAAGAGACACAAGTTGTGCGCGATAGAGAATCCCGAACAAAATGCCAAACTTATTCAATAGCAACCATAGCAACGCAGCGTTTTATTTGTAATCAGTCAGTTTGAGGACTGCTAGTGTGTTTTATTGGTTGGCATTGGCATGGAAGGCTTCTTCTTTAGTAGTAACATGAATAGTTCATCTGATGCCCGTCAGAAGACGGTCATTCACGGAAGTTGGCTATGTTACTACTGATGTTTGCCGCCCACGACGTACAATGATCCTCATTCATTATTTATTGAGGAAGCAAGCGACCAGCAAGGCTGCCTTATAAATTTTACTTTTGACAGGAAAAAATTGGGATTTGTGTAACATCGTTTCAAAGCACAGTGTTATTAGGGTCAGCATTCAATAATTTCGGTTTAAAGATGATTAATTAAGAGTATTCAATTAGTTTGCATGAATTATATTGTCAAAGGGACTAAGCGTTTGCATTTCGAAGCGATGAAATGACGCAAAGTTAGCGGAAAAGGGGCCCACGATTTCGACCAGTACCTGTGTTAGGTGACGACAGTCACGATAAAAGCTCTGTTTAACACCTAGGGTTGCCAGAAGGAGCGCTAAAGATGAAAAAAATGTCGTCTTAAAATGTATTTATGTACTTTTTGTTCGTCCAGGTACAATTAGTTAAACAACAAAGTGCTTCCGCTAAGCAACGGACGGTATCAGTGTAAAATACGCCTTGCCAAGATGGGATAAAATATACAGAAGAGAACAACAGCGTTAAAAATGGCGGATCTTTAGTAGTTTGACAACCGTGAAATCAGGACTACGATAAAAACTAAATTCTTCAAAGTATTGTACCTTGAGAGACAGCATTGCAGCCCGCAACAATGGACCAAATCCGCCGCCCTTCAGTAGAACAACTAACGATTTTACGAAACATTTCACAGAAAACTCAAGTGGCGCCAATTTTTAATATCATGTTTCATCTGTAATTGAAAATTGCTTACAGCGCACACGATCAAGAATGAAAACCTTGATCACTGTTCTCACAGTGAAGCAAAGTAATCGTTCAAATTGGCTTAAACACCTATAAACGGGAGTTAAGCAAAATGTCAATGCTTCTGCTTATTCGAATGAAAGTAGTGAATTTAGACTAGTGAGCAATTCCACAAGGGTCAGGACTTAGCCCCAATGCATTGGCGTGCAAGTTCCGTATTTACCAAGGCCAAAGGTCGGTTTAAGGGCATGCAATTCTCCGTGACCTCCACCTTCCCTCTCCTGACATGGCTCTTCCTAACTCCCTTCCTGCATGATACTTGTGCGAAAAGGGCGAACTTTAATCGATTTCTCATCTCATCCACACGTTTTACTTGACCTCGTTTCCTGCCCTAATGGGAATCTATTGAAATCAGCGGAGGCTTTAATAAGATACAGGTTCAGAAACTATTGAACCCCTGTTGTGCTTAACAACCACAGTGAACACTTTACTTAGCTTCGTTAAGGACGTTAGCAAAAATGTTAAAAAATTTATACAGCTCTGTGGACTGCGAAGTAGGATCTTATCGTGACATCAACAGAGATAACAATAGGGACAGATAAATTTTCTTGCTTTTTTGATGATCCTTCCCATGGTTTAAAACCTCTGCTCCACGATCCCTTACAATTCATGACAGAGCAGCGATAGATAATTAGCCTAAATTTCATCTTTGAACGGCATAGGTTATTTGATAGCAGACGCTGCCTGAACAAACATGATTAAAGAATTAAAGCGCAGTCAAATAATAAAAATTGTTATAGTTCAAAGGTAAAATAAGCTCACTTATAAGGGCTTGTGCAGTTAAATGGTACTGTTTGGTCCCTCATACCTTTTAGCCTAACCAAAGTTAATGGCTGCCTGTGTAAACAAAACCAGAAATTCAAGGTCTCATAACTGAGGAACTATTAGAGATCGCCGGGATGCGTTTTATTATGGTCCAGTATTCGTTTCTGGATCAGGTTAAAGGCATTGCAATCAAATACGTCAAACAGAAAATCGACTGCTCCATCTATCTAACCAAGAAGTTGTACATTCGTAGGAGGGCTGTTCAAAACATGCAGTCGCCCGAAGTCACCGAAAACATCTAAAATTATTCCATATTGTCGGTTGCGTAATTCCGTTGTCTCGTGTCTGTGTGTCAAATATTTTTTGGTAAGCACATGACGGATCCGACCGGGCAAGCACACGTAATCCTCTCTTTTAGCATTCAGATAGGAAATATAAGCGTTGTTTTGTGACTGGACTTTAGCCAAACACCGTTTAAAAGTCCCAAAATTTAAACCAGAAATAGAAGTCTGATGACGACGCAATCATCCCAAAATAAGTTTTTTTATCGCAGTTGTTCAGATAGCAGTAGTAAATGTCAAAATTCCTATAGAAAATATTTGGAGGCATTGAAAAAATTTGCCTTTGCTTATGATGTCGAATCAGCTACTACAGGGATGGGGTTTTTTAACTCGCTATAAAGAACCTGAGTTGTTTTTAGTGAATAAACCACCGCGAGGCAAAGGGAAATATTGTTATATGGTAGCTCTTACTACAATATTAAACAAGTGACATATCTTAACCTCATTAATTTGTTAACTGACATTTCCAAACAATAAAAAGACGACGAAAATTTCGTGACATTATCAGTTTAAAGATCCTTGAGATAATACTCCCGTCGATTAATATCCTTACCCACAATGAACGTAAAGAGATTTCAAACAATTTGAAGGGCTAATATTTTCAAGTCAAGACAATCCGTGAGTACAAAGGGATAAGTATTTGCAGTTAAAAAGATCGCAAGATCACTCAAAAATGCGGTATGTGCATGTCTTTTATAGTGAATAATAGGAGAGTTTTTTTGGTTCCAAAGCTCCATTGTCTAAACTCGGCATTTAATACCGCGAAAATTTTGTCGTTTATGTGAGTATTTGCCTGACACTATTTTGCACTTCGCAAACGTTCACCCTTTTTGTGCGTTTAGTTGGGGGACTATCTTGTCCAAGATGACATGTTTTTAAATTGTACTTTTTTCATAGAGAATAAAACTTATCGTCTGTCTGCATAAATGATAGTCTAATTGACCTTTAAAGGATAAATGGCGAATAGCAATTACAACCGTGCTATGGAATACCATACTTTCAGGAAATTACAGATGATCTACTAGGTAAGAGATTTGACAATGAATGAAAATCCCCATGGGTATTTACCTAGAGAGTTGTGCCCAAATTCCTCTCGCAAAGCTGAGCAGACAAACTGTCGAAGCAATTTGTTCGCCATTGTTTTGGCTCTAATAAATGCGAGCATTATAAAAAAAGGCCTGGGCATATTCGTTTTATTGCATGACAACACAGAAAATGGACTCATTGCTTAACCCTCCAGAGCATGCATGTCAAAACAATGCCATCGCTGTGCTGTTGCATTTTCGGTTTTAGCGCATTTTATCTGATGAAGTCCACCTGTCTTAGCATTCTTCCCGGCCACCTTATGCGACTATTCTATTGTGATGTAAATGACCATTTACAAGCCTTGCCTGGACCTTTTCATTAATCCTCTATTTGCAGAACACACAGTTGGCCTTCTAAAGCAACGTAGAAGCAAGAAAACGGCAGGATCATTTAGTACTAGAAATATCTGTTAATGAGTATAAGAATAGTTATTTTCCTGACTAACAATTGTCCGACTATAAACGATGCTCAGGTTAAGCTTTTAGCAGTTCGTATGTTGTGTGGGTGAATTCTTGCAGCGGTCACTACCTTCTCAAGTCGAAGTAAAGGTAACAAAGAACGGGTAGTAGCTTTCTGTTATCTGAAGATGTATCAAGAGCTCCCTTCCAGCAGTCACTTCCGGGGGGATTGGTTGGACCATATCGTCTCAAAGGTAATTAGAAGTGTAGGCGAATTAGAAACCGGGAGGGTAGAGCCAAACATAAAAGACAGAAATTCCTGTGACTACTTCTCAAAGGAAAATGGGAAAAGCGGCCAAAGTGGATAGATTGAAATATTTAGTGGAGGAGAAATTTATTATTTAAATGTGATTCTAAGAAATGGCGAAACTACGCTTCGGTAACATGTTAACGTACATCGCCAGTGTTCGACAAGACATAATTTTATTGGACTCATAAAAGACATGTGTTTAGGTTTCAACGAAGAAATTCAATGCAAATATTCCAGGCAGTCAGAAAGTAATTGAAAAACTTCATTTTACATCTATTGGGTAATGCAGGTACGATGAAATTCAAAAATATGCTTCACCTGTACGCCGTTTGCGTACATGTGAGCATATTATTGGGCTTTTAAATAAGTTTAAAAAGGAGAAATTAATACCTTTTGTTGATACTCTCACTACACTGGAGTATTTTTGGAAGGAGGAAGTGCAGAAACAGAGCGCATTTCCAATCCGACAACTTAAGCAGACCGAAGTCGAAGCCCCCAATTAACCTTAAGCAGTAGCAATTTCGGGCTTTGGTTGACATTACTTGCAATGTCCAACAGCTTTGTATCGCCTTTCACATTTTTCGAGCAACAATAAAGGCAAAATATTTAGGAGATAACGGTTTGCCGACACTCTACGAGTGATGCTGTCATTGTTGCGACGACACTGGACCCTTTTCTTTGAAATGCTTTACAGTACTATAATGTCAATTCCGTTTGAACGGGGCCATCTCCTGAAACAGTCTCCCCAATTCTTTTGAAAGCCGAATGGGCACATAGCAGTGTTCAGATCGTTGTGCAGCCATTCCTTTCGTAAGGCCCTCAGGCCAGCTGTCCACCTCGATGATAGTTTAACTGTCGTACGTGACGATGTCTACTGTGTGCACCGCAGTGAGATGGAAGCAGGGAGTGGGGGGTGATTTGTGAATGGATATGTTTCTAATGAATACAGACTTGCGCATTCTCATCTCCTTAACTCACCAGGGTCTGGCTGCATGGCAGACTCAAGGCGACCAGAGGCGGACACAGGGGCAGTGGATGCCATGACTAAACTGTCCGTCCCCGAGTCTCAAAGATGGCCCAGTACCCACACGAGGCACCAGGGTTCCACAGAAACAAGGAGAAAAATCGGATCTCACGTGCATGTGAGCAAGATGGACTCAACATAAAGGAGGGGAGAGGGAGTCTGATTATCTGTCATCGGACTAGTCACACCACATACATGCAGCACTGACTTCAAAAACCAGTTTATGTCGTCGGTTGGCAGTCCTTCATGTAACGGCGTTTAGCGCATCGTGAGAGTTTGAAAAGGCGTCAAATGTCGGAAGACCAACGAAACCAACCGTAGCAGGACCACCTCGGATCTGAGTTCCAAAAGTGGTTAAAACAGTGGCCTGTCTTTTGGGCGATCGTCGGTTGTATTAGCGCAAATGAAGTGGGTTGTGAGACAGAATTTCAAATGTCGAATTATTTTGGTATGTCTATGGAGATTCTATATTTCATCTTATTTCATTTGCAGGAGTAGTTCTCTGATGTCGGCTGACAGCTCCTGGGGAATTAAAGTAGAGAGAAGTAGCATCTAGCGATATCATAATTCTGTTTGGCAGGAAAATAACCTCTTTCAGCTTTTCCAAGACCTGTGCCAACAAAGTGAAATCGGGGCCTCAATCAACGATCAAAAGTTTGAGATGCTGAATCAGCCATTTAGTCAGAACAGGATGCTAGGTTTTCCATACATGTGTTCAAGCATTTCGCGTATGCTTCAAATGAAGAAGTCAAAGGAAGTAGCACCTCTGTTTGATAAAGTTTTCTATTCATAATATATTTAAGTAATCATTTCATAATATCTTTGCCTTATACTCCCAACTTGCATGATGCGTAGTTTTACTAGGGCAAACGTCTACCTCTTTACGCATATATGGAGAAGTAGTCCGTACACAAAAAATATACCGGCAAGTTTTATAATTCATTCGTCACATCAATAAGCGTGCCATTGTAACTTACATAAATATTCACGCGAGAGTTTTAAAAAACTGATGATTGCTGTTCCCTTACTCATAACGCACTCCTTGTCTAAGTGAATTATCTTCAAAAGAGACTACGTGTTTGAGCAAGCGTGTATGTGAAGCGATGGTCCAATACATAATTTTTACTCAACATGATCAAACTTTTACAAGCATCGAGAACGGACGTAAAACTGCAAGACGGTGACACTATGATTGTGACCGAAACACACTTTGATAAAATTATTGGAGGAGCGGTCGATTAAATGTCAGCAAGCTAATGAGTACAGTTTGATTTTGAGATATTTTCCGTGCTGGTGATTATCGTGTCCCCCCTTGAGTAAATAGCAATGAGGGTTTTCGATGCTCAAACAAATTTTGGTCCTTCGTAGTTACTTATTAGCCAAGACTGTGCCTGCTAAGACTTAAACTGAGGCATCAACCCTCCCGCTTTTGCCATGAATGCCGAAAACTAAAAAAATTTAGTAGACAGTGATCCAATGTGGAAGAATTTAACTCTTGGCTCTCTGTATAAGCGCATATTTGGTGTGCAGCGAATTTCGACAAAACGACCCAGAGGAATGTAACAACGTATCTGTCTATTACAAACGTACACATTAATCGACTTCATTCATATTCCAGTAGTCAGTAGTTTATTTGATGAGTACGCAAGGTCTGGAAGATCATGACCAAAGTTGTACAAATCAAAATAGCAATAGTCATATGATGAACTAAATAAAGTCTATAATAACCTAGGCATTTATCCAACCGCAGCTCTAAAAGCTCAATATAAAGAATGTCATGGTAACTGTACTCCTTTTATAGGTCGATATATCGCAAATTTGCAACTCGATGGTTGGTTTTGATCAATATTTATTAGCTGCTGTAGAGTTAAATACTTCATAAAATTAACTTGGGAACCGCCATTGTTAAATTAGCAAAATTTGCTCTAACACCAGGAAGGATTGCGGATGCAAATATAGTCTTTCATATCCTTGGTTAAAAAACGAGTATCCCTGTGTGTTTCAGAATACAGTCGAACAAGCAATAGGTGTTGGAACTGATAACACGCAGGCAAAATTCCCATTAATTTTAAAAGCAACATAAACCAGTTCACCAAAAAAATCCAGTCAAACCACAAACGCCTTTCGATATAAACACTATAAGATACTGAACATAGTGTTATATTACTCCGGAAACCTGAGTACACCGAAATCAAATACATTCGTTCCGGATGAGTAAAATTAATATGTTGGATTACATAATGAATGTTCATCCAAACAAACGACTTAGAAAAATATAGTATGCAAAACGGACATCATCGTCTGGTCGGACATTCTTTGGAAATTAATGCAAGGTTCTGTATGTGTTTGATCTTGAGCGGAGGTTTCAAACCGATATACGGGATTGAGAAAAATACTTTTTTTGACACTGTCGACGGATAGGTGACAGGAATGAAATAAGTTTTATGGGCTGTCGGTTTTGAAAACTGCAAGAATTAACTGTCTCTTTGGTCAATAATCGAGAGGTTTAAATCTAGTTCGAAGAATGCTGTTTAATTACTAGACGCAAACATGAATGTGCTTCGTTCTATACTGGTCAGTCCGGATCAAAATGCACGCTAGTTTAAAATAAACCATTCCAGACCATCTTATTGCACGCACAGTGTGTAAGTTTTCATTAACACTGTCAGTCATTTAGTGATTACTTCTGCAGTATACGTCTATGTCAAGAAGTTGATCAGATCGTTATTTAAGATAATGCGGGAAAAGTGTATGCTCGTCTTACGGAGCTCGACGGTACAGGAATTTCCCGAGGTTAGATGAATGTTGGTTTTTATTCAATATGTCATACCTTTCTAAACATATGTCATCTTCAGTTTGAGAAAAAAGGATTTTTTATGCTATGCGTTAGCGATTTGGTCTGAAGCCGCAATGGTAAACTATGACCCATCGATCTTTTGCGCTTTCTTTGTTTTACTTCACTAGTTACAACTTTTAATCCGGGCCGGTATATTGCACCAAAATAGGTCTGATCTATATGTCTCCCACGAAGCCCCTTTATTCCTTTCAATTATTAGCCAAAGTGATGTTTCTCGTGGGCCGATCACGCTGTCCTGCAAGGCCGATTACCTCCGTAACAGGTACGACAGACTAATCAGTTACTCCGGAGAGCTACATCTACGTTTACAATAAATTGCACAAACAGGTTTTATTAACGTATAAAATATTTTGCATGGAATGAAACTGATAACGATTGAAACTTGGCTAAGGAAATCAAAAAATCGATAATATAAATTTCAAATTGAATGTGCGTTCTAAATGCTGGCTGTAACGAACCTTAAGCAAATAATTAATGGTAGCCATAAGACGATTTGTTTTGAATATTTGAATATAAAGGTATGTGTGGAAAGTAAGTTTAAAAATGTATCATTTGGCGTGGCACAACAGTGTCATAATAATCAGGGATAGTAGTTGTATTGCGAGTACGAATCAAAAATCCCGTCATAACATGGAACTACAGAACTCCCACGTGGGGTTATGCCAAATTATAGAAGGTTAAGAATAGAAGGGTTAGAGCTAGGGTTATCAGGGTTTGAATTGGCGCTAGTGTTAGCTAAATAAGAGTGTGCAGTTGAAGAAGAGGTTACGAAATTTTATGACAAAAATTCTAAATTTTCCATCGTCTTTTCCTTGTTCAAACTTCTTCTGAGAAAACAATGCTTCAAGTCAGTGTTAAAGTTAAAATTTGAAAGATAAGAGTTTAACGCAAGGTTGCTTGCAGCACGCAGGGCCCATATTTCTGTATCTGACAAAAATCGCATTATATTTTTTATAAATGAGGTCATATTTGACAAGCGTCCCAAATTTAGCGATGTCTAACATATAATAAGTGTATGGACGCAACGCAGTTCAAAATAACTTCCCTCATTTACCATTTTGGGACGTATTGGCTGTCAGATAGTAGCTATTATTTAAGCTGGATTTGGATGCTTATGCAATTTCAGGGGCATTTATGCTACACATTAGGAGGCGTGGTTTATGCTTCCTAAGAACTAATGAAATTCAAAAGAATACGTATACCTATAACAACAAAGTCCACTTTTTCATGATAAATACTTTTTTAAAAAACACAGCAGGCGTTGATGATTAAAGACGTTTTAGTACCTTTGGCCCTCAAAAATATTCCCAAACACCATATCGCCCTTGAAGTAGCGCTGTTACGTATTTCGCACAATTGTATAGGAAAGGATGCGAAGATTGAATTTGCAAAGCGTCCTGGATCTTGCAAATGAAATGCACATTTAAGACTTCTATGGTCGACAGAATGCGAGTTGACTTCTAGGGGAGGAACTAATTTACGATAGTGTACTTTATGTGTGCCTCTATAAAATGTCAAGGCAAATTCCTTCCCTAGATTGTGACAAGAATGGACCGTTTAGTCAACGGATCCTTACAAGCATCTCTAATTATTCAAAGTCAGCAGTTTGTAGGATCTCGGCAAAAACGGCTATTTTTATCTTCCCTTTGTGCAATGGTAGGAAAAAGCAAAATAGGAGATTTTTTGTCAAAAGACGAATGACAAATTTGCTTAAAATATACGCGCAGTGGCTATTTAAATTATCTAAATCAAATGAAAGGTTTCACATATGTTTTGAATGCGAGGCTAAAATGAAACTTTATTTTCAAATAGGTTTTGTTATCTTTTATTTCCTTTGAATTTTTTGACGTCAAGAATATAGTCAGATTTTACAGGTTCTAACAAAAACCTGCAGCACACCTGGGCACGAAAACAATATAGCGAACTTACGACCGGTTGGCATTTACAGACTGCCATTAGGGATACTTGGAACACTCAAAGTAATGACCCACAATGCTGTTGCGTTTTGTGTCAAGTGAAAACCTGCTTTTATCTAGAGGCTCTGACATTTTAAATTACAATAAGATCGCACATATTAACCATTAGCAAACGCCCTAGAGGGAACAATTACTAAGAGATTCGGCAACGAAAATGAACTAGAGGACACTTCTGATCAAGCTGCTTTACTTTAATTCTTCTTCAATAAACTCCGTAGACTTTTAAACGCATTGCAGGCCTAGAGCTCATTTAGTAAATTTGCCGCTACAAAACAACTAATGAGTACGGATTTGTGGTTTAATGCAGGCCTGAGTTCTTACCATTTTTAAGACCTTCGCAGATTTATTTCCTCTGAATGTATTTTCTAATTAACATTCATAAGCCGGAAAATTATGACTATGCTTTTTCCATTGAGGTGGGGTTTTACTTACGGCCATCTTAGGATCCTTGCTAAGCCCCTGTCGTTCACAATCGATAGGATATCCCCAACTTAATTGAGACTATAAGCATTTCCGTCGAGTTACTCTCTGCTTCCAAGTTTTGAAATATCAATCTAAATCAGACTAGCTTTGTCCCCAACAACGAGTCACGCGGGTGTTGCCCTGGACGGGCCCAGGAACCAAAACAGGGTGCAACACGTACTTTTGGGGATGAACATTCATAGCAAGTACCATACATGGGCATAGAGACACGCCTAAGTGCGGGCCAATGTCTCGCCAACCATCTGCGCCTGGTTTCACTTTTGGTCTTTTTGACTCTGTCAAGACACTGACCTCAGGCGTGTAAGGAAGACGAGAAGATGAGGTAGATGTGGTGAAAGTCTACTGTAATTGCAAACTAATTCACTAGCAAGTCACCGTTACTGTGCCCCACCATACTGTGGAACACACAGTGGACATCATTGATAACAATGGGCGAACTAGTATATTACACTTTCTCTTTTATTGAGGTTTTCGCGGTCCTAGGCGACAGAGCTTCCTTTCAGTCCTCGACATGACGCTTATAAAAAGTTGCTTTGAAATGCATTAATATCAAATACAGATAGGCAAAACAGGGGTTAGTCGAAAGATTCACTAGGTAAATTTTATACTTATGAAAGATGAATTTTGCCATTCTTATTCGCGTTTTCCGCGTGCGATTTAATCATTTCCCAAATAATCTTCTACAGTACCTGACCTATGTCATGAAACCTGGTAATGGAAATTGATGTGAAAACTTCTGGACGTCTTTGACTTTGCGCATTTTACTTGCTCATCCAGCTCCTTTAGTGAAATGTTTACATCTTGTGCAGAGATTGTATTTACGCAATTATATCCAGTAAAATATAACTAACTTTTAGCGAAATTGGACGTTGCAATATATTTGTGCAACGTCCTATGCTGGTCACTGTTCTAGACTTTGGTGGCGCATTTGAGCGTGTTTCTCACTGAAAGGAGAGTAACTTGCCATCGGGAGTTTTAATAAACAGGAGTTGCCGGACTTTAAAATTTATTTTAAGTCCGATGCTAATTGTGGTACTCACCTTACTAACACAAACGTTATTTTAAAATAATTACATGTCCTATCGATTAGTTGAACTCATATCAGCAGGTTTGTGCGATTTGCTGCCCTAAAGTGCAGTAATAGCGCAGACAGGGATCCCTTCGTCTAAGTGGGATGAGAGTGTTTTGCTGTTTGGAAACGTTTACGTGATGTCACATAAATGACCACGACCGAATGGTCATTTACAGTTTTGAACATAGGAAACATTTTTTGTCGTGTTGTTTAGCCTCTACACATAATTTATTTAGCGATGGAATGAGCAAGACATCAATAGTTTCAGTAAAATATCAGTACTTATATGGGTACTCTGCCGTGAATTTGTAATCGAAAAAAGGAGTCTAATAGCCGGCAAAAACAGTGCAAATGGCTGCAATTCATGGAGAGCTGCATGTTCTTACATTTCCAATGGAAGCATATTGGTATTGTTTAGGAACGTGAAAAAACGGCCGAAAGTGTGAAATGTTTGTTTGGCCTCGCCGTGCAAAAATGCAAAGTACACAGAGATGCGTCAACGGAGTGCAGTATTAAGGTACTTCTCAAAGAGATAACCAATCAGCGGGAGCTTTTCAATTGATTGAAGGCATATTCGTTGCTGTTGTTCGTTATGGACGGCCGTTGTATTCAAAAATGGAGTTTTATATTCGAATAACTCTTCAAAGAAATATAAACCACCTTCGCCATGAAAAAAAGCCAAACATTCATTAGTTCGATAAATGCCTTGAAACAGTATCTTATTTCAAAGTTTTTTAACAAACAGATAATACAAATGCTCTCTTTATAGGTGATCGGGGATAAACACTGAAAATTATAAAGTATTCAGCAATATTTCGAGGCCGTTCTGAAACTCAACGTAATGCAAAACGAAAGATAAGTTTAAATTAGTTAAACGGAAGAGACGTTCTCTCTATAAACGCAAAATGGTTTGTTTAAGATCACACATGTCAGTTCTATTTCAATTTATTAGCTATCGATCGGCCCTATGGAAATCTTTGTCCCTGCGACGTCCCCATTGGTGAAATGAAGCTAAATCCCGTTTCTCTTGTTAAACTGCATCTCATTCAAGTTAAATCGGCCAAGAATACCACGAATCCGTGGAAGACTGCTTTAAAGTCTATACTCAAAATGTTGGCTGTTGACAAACCGCTATATATGAATTTACCCATGTTCGTAAAGGATATTTAGATGTTAACTTCACTAAAACAGTATTTTTAAAGTTATTTGTTATGTTTTTGCATGATAAGACAGTCTATGCATCTAAAAACGAAGTTTACTAAATAGCAACCATTTTTGACGTTTTCGGGATCTTGCGCTTTTCCAAAAAATCGGCATTTCGAAATAACGCAGCACTGCCTTTAATATTTCCCTCATGTTTTTAATCCTTTAAAGCTGTAGTTAATTAACATAGATATTGAATCTAGGAATTGGTGTCGGTATGCTAGTGAATGGCAATCATTCGTAAATTTTGACACATTTCATGAGTTAGGTCACATACTGTACATGCCGAATGAAAGCACCGGTGAAGACAAGGGAGATGGGAGTGTCCCTTTCTGGCTTATTGGTCATGCATAACCCCAGGTTTTTATAACCCCCTGTGGTTCGAAAACGCGTTCTGTTGGTGAGGATTTCAACACTCTTACCAGGAGAATCACGGGCTATTTGTGTTGTCCGTCGCGATCGGATATATTAACTACGGAAGAGGTCGCTCATTGATCTTTTCACGGGGTCTATTCGCCTCGGTGTACCTTAGGGCTGGAGCCCCGTAGACAGTCGCATAGCGACTAATATTAGATACAGAATGAGGGTTTTGGAATTCGAACCAAAAGAAATCGGGTTCGAACCTCGGAATTCGAAAACTTAGGGCTAGGTAGGCCTGGTTGAGAACGAATAAGACTAGTGAAAATGTGATACCCAGGTGGCATATCAGAAGAAGAAGAAGAAGAAGAAGAAGAAGAAAAGGCGTTTACCGAGTAATAATTTCGCCTGCCCATCTTCAGAGACTAGAAAGTCGTGCGCACAGGGGTGTGCAGTTACGTTGGAAAAACGGGCTGACGACTGCAAACGCGAATGCTGGAGCAGAGGCTGGACCCGAAGTTGGAGGTAGCAACCCATACCGCGCAAGTGGGACACATCTTCAACTTTAACGCCATTGAGATCGTGGACCAAGGAGGTGTACGCAGTTTGGATGTCCACTGATTGTTCTGTAAACAGCTACATTAATTTGCCTCCCCCCTCTATCTGGTTTTATGAATCAGAACAATCGGGGCTGCCAGTTTTATCCGCAGCTAACGACGGTGGAGAGAAATAGGTCAGGATGAAATGCGGGTCGGATTCATCCTTAAAGGCGGCATTGGCAGGCTACGCATCAATCAAAGTGCGCCATATCACGAGAGCTGTGCTCATGACAATCTAGACTCTGAAGATGGGTAGGTGAAATAACTACTTGAAAAGTCAAGCCTCCAATAAAAATTTTGCGCTAAACGCCGCTCCTTCTTTTGACGGCCAATAAGCCAGAACTGGTCGCTTCTGTCTTCCTTGTCTATTTTAATGGTCTCATTCTGCATATACTACTAGTCGCTATGCGGCTATCTACGAGGCTCTAGATCGAGTCCCGAGGTACAAGAGTAGGTCTACTGAAGCGATCAGTAAGTGCACGCTACTGTGGTATTCTATATCCTCAGTGAACACTACGAGCAAATGAAACAGTTGACCAAATCAGTATTAAAATACACCTTAGTGGGCAGCAGAAAATAGCTCGGAAATAACACTTTTCCCCTTCGTTTCCAAAGTAACCAGTATTCGAAATGTTATATTTTTGACTGGCCCTGGTATAACATATGATAGTGAAGAAGCAGCGAGAAAGACCCTCCGAATAACAACAATCATGTTGGGGCGCCTATAATATTGATGTGCAGAATATATACTTATATTTGAATTTTAATCCTACTTCATAGACTTCGGGAAAGAACTGTGGTGTTAGTCTGGAAAAGAAGTACAGCCGTGTGCTGCAATGTTCCCCTATAACCTGTGAAATCACCGAATTTTGGTGCAGTCTTTATCAGCGAAAACATCTGGACGGATCTACGCATGAAAGACAAGCAGTAATTATTTACAAACGCATATTGGTCACAATGTAACTTAATGTTAACAAGTCTGATGTCTTTATCGCGGAAACTATTTTAGCCACAAAAATGGACATGACTGAGTTTGTGAAGATGTTGGGAGGAGTCGCTGTTATTTATGATCAACAAACAGAATTAGAATGGTCGTTAAAGTGTTAACTATATTTTTAAACTTTTGTTGAGACGTTGCAAAATGCACAGACTGTCTGGACTGCTACTCCGGAAGAGACAGCCAGTGTTATGGAGGAATTTACGGTAAAGACAGAGGCATTAAAACTTTTTATTCTAGGACATTCCGCTAAATTCCAGAGAGATTAGAATTTGTACTAAAGTTAGCGCTAGGGTTAAGTCTAAAGATAGAGGTAAGGCTAGTGCAGAGGTTAGGGCTAGAGTTGACTTTAGCGTTAGTTTTGGAATTGAGGCTAGGGTTAGGCTAAGGATAAAGGTTAGAGCTAGAGTTAATTTTAAGTTGAGACATACGTTTGGGGTTAAGGCTACTGTTATGGTTAGAATAAGGACCCAGGAATATTTACTATTCCTGTATTACCGAGGGTTGCTTTCCCATTGTCGCACGCATTCCCGACCTATACTGGCAAAACATTTTCGCAGTCCGATTTCATTGAAAATTTGCTTTCTGACTTCAAAATATTCATATTTTCTTATACATTGAGAATTTCAAATTTCATTGTCAGATGCGGTGAGAAGTTTAATTATTTAACTAGGGCATATTGGCGCCTTTTGTAGTCGCTGCTTCCGACTGTGAAGTCACCTTTAATTTTTATTTACGACTTAGAACTCGTTATTATATATGACGTTATCGTATATTAAAAAAGTACTGGGTCCGGTGGAGTCAACATGAAAAACTGCTGTACTTCTGTCCTAGATTGCACGGAAACATTTGCTAGTTCAAGCTGCGGTATTATATTCCCTTGACTAATGCAGTAAAGGTATTAACATGGTAGGAACATGAATTGAGAAAACTAACCGAAGTTTTAATTTCCTGAGTTTAGGACTGCAGTATGAACAGCAATAATTTATGCCCACAAGCAATTCAACAGTGAAATATAAGTTCGTTGTTCCTTGAGTTTCTGTTTGTTTAGTGTTGCGGCATATGATATGGTTAAACCAACGTTTTAAGTTACAGTCCAGGTATAATACAAATCCGCACTTGGAACCTACTCAGTAACGAAGGCCGCCATTGAGAGAAACTTCTATTGGGAAATGTTAAAGGCAGGTTTTAATTAATGCTTAAGTATAAGAAAGTCGAAGAAGCCTATGCTTTCAGTATTCACCTCTGAAGATAAAATAGAGATTTAAATATCTAATGAAGAAATAATATTCTGAGGTTTCCAACAACTGCTTCTTATTTAACGGAATTTGAATTAAAAACCCCTCAGGATTATGAATGTTTGGTTAAGCATTCTTATCTGGTAAGATATTTAACATGCAAGCACTCTCCTGTACTAATTTTTCCTCTTTTTTGCAACGATTTTAAAACCATGTAATTTAATCAGGTTAACTCACAATAAGCGGTCCTTGTTTTCCTTTTAAGTCGGATAGGGAACTATCACAACCGAGCAGTATTTATCAAATTTAAGATTGTCTGGAGTTTTGGCCGCTTTATACCAAAAGTCGTATCCAAATATGTGCCTTACTGTCGGTAGCTGAATCTTCTATGCGCACAAGGAGTTTTCGTTGAACGAACCTATTAATTTCGCCGAAACCTGCGTGCGTTTTGTGGACTAAATCCCATTTCTTTGAAGTGCCGCTCATATCAAATATAAAAATAAATGTCCACAAAAATACCTACGTGGAAACTTATAATGGCAGTGTGCGGAGATAAAATAACGGCTCAGCTAGCTCTACTTAACTCGAATTATTGTGGAGATAGGGTTGTGCAGAGCGCTCTATTAAGGCGCACGTTTATAGTCAAGCTAACGCTTAAATTGGTGCTTTGGTCTTGTCAGGTCTTTGTCGAATATGCCAAAAAGCATCGCCAATATAACATTCGAAGTTGCATTTATTCCATTCGTTAATGGTAACCTGACCAAAGTTTGCATATATGTCGATTGTGTCTTGTCCTTTTTCAGCAGACAGCGTATGATAACCTTGCTTAAGCTGGTTCCTGTAGGAAATCGCAGATTTATGCTCCACAATCATGTTTACTTTTGGCATTTGGGAAAACACTTTTGGCAGGGAATATAGCATTAATAATGGAGATGAAAAGTCGAAAGCGTCCTTGTATTAACAGCAATTTTTAAGGGACCAAATCTGTATATTATTGCGAAACTTGACAGGCAGTCATTAATTTTAGTTTCGATGAAATTTCTTCAGGAGATAAATCCAAGTATTACTTTAACCTGTCAAATCTCTGCTCGATATTTTGCTATTCCTACATGTGTTCGGAGTTATAAAATGAAGCCGTTATAATGGAAATATTTAATTTTACCCAGGTCGAAAATATTATTTAGTTTGACAACGGAACTCTGCCTCAGTAGTGGGGCATTGGACTTAACCTTCAATGACTTAAGAATCTAGATTCGAATCTTAGGTTTTCCCATCTGCGCTTAGGTACGAAGGACTGACAACAACCATTAAGCCAGGAATGGTCATTTTAGCCTTCCTTATTCTTGACAGTACTCTATCAGAGTATATGTACATATATGACCTATCTGATACACCGAGAGTGAAGACCATCTGCGCCATATGCAATTGCATGTTGGTGATTCTGATCCAGACTGGTGGATAGGGTTATGACTGGCTTTATGGAGGTAGAATAACCTCGAAGCAATATTATATTAAATTGTTGTCGTCGTTCGTTTCTTCTTCTGATATATATGGGATAAATTTTGCAGCAAAAATGTTCAAATGTTTCATTGGATAAATTGAAGCTTCACAACATCCGATTGGGGGAAAATAGAAAATGCCGCTGTAGAAAAGCTTAGCGTCTTCCGCTATTTCGGATTTTAATGCGCTAAATCAGGCACGTGACAATGTCTGAAATAGTCGTTGAGCAAAAACTGCACGTCATTTGTTGACAAGTACGCTTGCTTCGTCTCGAACAGTACAAGAATGGGGCATATTTCAAGCACATTCTGGAGAAAATCGGTTTTTTTCCATTTATTCTGTGATCTTTCGACTTGAAAGTCGGCAACATCGCAGGCATTATTATTATTACAAGACAATAAAGGAACAAAAGCGTTTTGCAAAATAATCATTAATCTGTGTGTTGACACTGGGAATACATTTTGTCCAACAAAGCGAAAACTTATAAATCAACTTGAATTCGGATTTAAGCGAACCAAAACTCGCTCATTTTCTGGAGGCAAATAGGTCTTTCTTATAATCTACCCAAAATTAAGCCCCTTAGTTTTATTATTACTACTGTTGTTGGCATGACTGATCATCAACGGATAATCAGGCATTTGAAACTAACTATCGAATAACCGAGACGTTTTCGTGCCAAAATCACTAAAAGTCTATTTTTAGACGAGTCAACATAGCATTGTGCTGACAGAAACAGTTTGTTACTGTCATATTTACTTAATGTTTTGCATAGACAGATTCTATGCATTCAAAACTGCAATTTACTTACTTACAACTATTTTCGACGTTCTTAGAATTTTCCAATTTTCCGAAAAAATGGTGTTTATGAACAACGTACTATAGCCCTGTACTATTTCTTTAATGTTTTCAGTTTTCATTAAGTTGTTTCTGATGTAGTTATTGGCTCGGTTTGTAAGTCATTAGCAATCGTTCGTAAATCCCGCACCCTTGTCAGTTAGGTCACCTACAACAGGTGGTATACTAGGACGTCCAAACGCGGTCGGAAGGTAGTCCGTGGCTGCTGGTGGAAATGTTTTTCTTTATGTCTAATCCATTCAAAAGACTTGTCACGTAAAGGACAAGCCATTTTGTGCAGCGTGCTAAACTCTCTCTAGATATAGGCCGAAACGTGAATCAAAGACGATAAAAAGTTGTTTAAACACGATCCCCTGTGACACGGTTATGTCCGATGCCAGCGAAGAATCGAATGCAAGGAGGTGTTGTTTATTTTTCTGAGCTTTCGACTTCCCTTTTTGGGTTTTGGACTTAGAGGCCTTACGTAGGCCTCTGAGAAGGAACTCATAGGTGGTCTGATCCGTTTCGTATTCGACTTGGAAAGTGTCAGGTTGTTGTTTAATAGGAGGAAAGCCAATACGTCCCGTAGACGTCCGACGACGTGTCTGTGCGAGGCAGTTGAAAGTGACACTTAAAATCAGTTTCGCAAATGCGAGTATCCTCAAGACCACCAAGCCGACTTGGTCAAAAGTGGTTCAGAAAACATAGCCCCCACCTTTTTGACTATTTATCATGTTTCATTTCTGGTGCTTTAAAAATGTGATATTCTGTATCTGTCATAGATCAAGGTCTATAGTGAGACGAGGGTGTTCCATCAAAGCTGTCGTTCGTACTAGTAAAACAGACGGGCCCTTTTTATGGCTCAGAAAATCAAAAGTTCTAAGAGTTGTGAAGGGATACATTTATTGCAAACCTGTCGTACAACAAGCGACGTTTGAATGCAAACTTCGAACAGAGAGAAGTAAAAGAACAATTATACATATATATCCTCCTCAGTGACGGGCAGAGGCACTGGGTGACTGTCGCGCAACTAACAGGTTTTTGCGCTCTGCGAACCAAAAAAAACAAACTCTGAAATAAATGAAAATAAAAAACATTAAAGTGCAGAATTCTGCGACCTTTCCAAACGTTGCTAACCAGGTTTCTGGCCGATCTTCAATTAAAGTCAAGAATATACCAGCCTCAGCCGACAATGCAAATGTTCAGCCAAAGTCACGGATGACATTTTCTGGTGTTCTAGTCGGCCCCAAGTTTAAACTCCGTGCAGATGAGGTGGTGGGCCGGATGTAGCCCTTGCCCTTTGTGGCCCTGTGCAAGATTCCGTGGGCTACTGTTAGAGGGATCAGGATTAGGAGTAAATTTAGGACATGGGGATAGCGTAAGGTCACTTATTGTACAGGGGTGTACTTGTTTCTTGTCCAACTGGTGAACTTAGTCATACTGAGTAAAGCGATTACCGGGATGTCGTATTTGCTGTCAGTACAGTCTCGCACATTCGCATGTAACAGTAATGCGGTGGGTTGAATCAGCGCGGAGTGTCAACCTTGTGTAGTTGTCAGTCTACCAATGGGATTCCCCACTCTCGGAACCGCATACTCCTTGCCCGCAAACTGATACACCTACGACAGTACTCCTCTCGCTTCCGAAGACAGGCTGTCTCAGCAGGTTACAGTTGCGCTTGTTGATGAGTGCATTCGAGTTTATGTTTTATTCAGGCTGATTGCGACGATTTTGAACAGCAAATACCCTCGTAATTAATGTACTCTAACAGTCGAGTCAGGTTAAATGGATATGTACTGTGTTTGTGACTTTTTAGAAATGTAAGTTTGGACATGGATTGGACATGTGTGCGTTTGCCCAGGGTGATTCAAGCTCTAAACGTGTGTTTACTATGCGGCGAAATTGGAAGTTGTTTAATCCTGCCAGTGTTCCTCAGTACACTGCCAGAATTGGTCCTCTCGTGGTTCCTGTTTTTGTTGTTGCTGCAATGGTGATTGTGATGACGGTAATAATAGTGGTGGCGGGGGTAGGTTGCAGTGGTGGTAGATGCCAGCCGTAAACGTGTGCTGGCGGTGAAAATATGGAAAAAAGGATTAACTTTGTCAGTGTCACGCCCTATATGCCAATTTTGTTTTCGCCGGTACCCATACGCCCATATTCGGAGGTCACGGAGCATGCAAAGGCACGGTTATGGTACACTACCATTTTTAAATAGATCTCCAGGCCCTTCTCCTGATTCCAGGGTATTCGAAAAAGGCTGCCAAGGTGCACATATAAAGATTTTTTGCGCTTATATTTGCCGACACTTTTGGCGAATCCGGCATAAATTCGTCATTTTGAATGCGCTGTTCAGTCTGGTAGATCAGCCGTCGTTTTCCCACGACATCCACCGTGTGCCCTCAAGCATGGTGGAAGCTGGGACGGTGACTTGCTCGTGAATTAGTTTATAATGGTAGGAGACTTGAGCTGCATCTACTGCACTCCCTCCGCTCACCCCCTTGGACCTCATGTCACGACATAGTCATGAAGACTGGAAGTGGAATCAGGCGAAAGTAGACGTCCGCAGCATTTACCCCAAGCAAACGTAGAGCAGCCTTGAGCTGGCATAGATATAAAACACGCCAGTTAATCATGAAGTCTGCATAGGGGGTAAATATTAGTCCAAGGTTATCGTAAACGAAGATCAATGCGTTCCTTTTGCCCTGTCCTAACAAGTTGTCCAGGTACAGTAGGTGGGCTAACTCACGAAGTCTCAACAGAAATTCCGAAATGCGTTTTCGTTTCGAAAAGATTCATTAAGTAGGGTTGTAAAACCAATCATAGTGCAGCATAAATCTATAATAGTTCAGTTACCGCAGGACGTCGGCTTTCGAAAAAACTTCTTTTCGGCTGCATCCAAAAACCATAACCTGTAAAAAATGACTACTTAACTAGCGTGCATTTTTTCATTGATTTTCGATGCCCTTAAAGATTCAATTATATTTTATGGAAAGCATGCACAAAAATCTTCATTCTTTTGCTCGTTCATTGAAAAATTACGTTTTTTTCAACTGTACACTCGAAGAAATGTTAGAATTCGGTTTTAAAAGAGTTTCTAATTCTGAACTTTTTTAATATCGTGAAATGGCCATTCACTAAACGTCATGTTTCTGCATTTAACAATGTTGTTTGTAAAGTTAACAATGTGGCTCAAATCCACTGCTAAATTTTATGAACCGTATATGGTCCCCCTTTAATGCCGTAGAGAAGTGTATGGTTTTCCATACGCGGAAATTATCTGGCTTGTAGTGTGGGAGTCCTGAATGCAAGAGGAACGGCTGGTCGAGTTCAAAATTATTCGGGAATCGGAAACGTTTTATAAAACTAAATTATACTTTTCCATCGGGTGTAAAATTAAAAGAAGACGTGATTTTCTACTAAATGAAAGGAATACGTTTATGCATGTTTTCCATGAAATATAATTGAATCTTTAAGGGCATCAAAAATCAATGAAAAATGCACGCTATTTAAGTAGTCATTTTTTACGGAGTATGGTTTTTGGATGAAGCCGAAAAGAAGTTTGTTCGAAAGCCGACGTCCTGGGGTAACTGAATTGTTATAGAATTATACTGCACTATGATTTGTTTTACAACCCTTCTCAATGAATCTTTTCGAAACGAAAACGCATTTCGGAATTTCTGTTGAGATTTCGAGGGTTAGCCCACTTACTGTAAGTCCGGTGAGCCCTTTGTCCTCGATGCCCCTGCGAAGGATCCTATAACTGGAGCGTTGAGCCGACGTCTGCAGCAAAAGTAAGCCTCAAAATTTCACGTCCTCGGAACTGCAAATTATACGAAGTCTGCAAGAGCTCTTCAAATATCATAGCTAACTATTCTTAAATAGATTTAGACTAGTGCGTCACACAAATTATGATCTACAGAGGCGGGACTAAAATAATTCTGGTTCATTTCTTCCGAATACAGACAAAACGAGATGTTATAATTGCAGAGATAGCAATTTTATCAACTCTACCCAGGATGGTTTTTAAATAGCATGCTAAACCGGCTTTTGTCAGAGATGCGTTGATGTTGGAAAATTAAGGTTCTTCTCTTTTCAGTAAAAGTAGTGTTGCTTGTTTATTCGCTTTGTGAAGAATTCTTACGCAAAAATATTGGAGTCAACAAAAGTTTATTGCCTTTTTCTTTTGGCCATGTTGACACATTCGACCAAGTCTATAGTGAAACCTACCGGATACTTATGGATGCAGGCTGTCGTCCCCGAAGCTCGTTAACTGTAACAAACTTTCGGGCGTACGCAGTCACTAAACTTGGCTTTCAAAAATTTGTACTCTAACCAGGCGTCTGTAATAAACGACGTCATTATTTCTGTCAGTGGCGGACCGCGACTGCGACGGCCTCGACCTCCTAAGGTATCTTTCTATGGGACCTTGGCCATGTAGACAGCATCAGCCATCAAAAACCCACTCCATCATTCACGCATAGTCATCACATAATTCGAATTTAGCCTAAATGTGAATACCAGTGTCTTCACACAAAAAGTCAGTTCTCTCCCACTTTCTGTACCTCCGGAGGCTTGAAGTTGGCTGCGTCCTCTACCACTGATCATCTGCCGCCACAAAATCACCACAGACAGGAGGAGATAAAACGTCGCCCACAATTAGTCCATGCTTCATTAGCGGTGGTAGACAGTTCATACAGGCGACCAAACCGCAACCAGTCTGGCGCGTTTTTATACCGATCTAGTTTGCTTTGACAGTCAAATAGATTTCCTGAAAGGGCTGCACTGCGGTCCACCAATTTTCACATGAAAAATCACGAATGGTGGAAGGAATAAAAAGCAGAATAGAGGTAATAGTGAAGCAGATATTGGGCTGCGGTTTAAGTGACCCGTCGCAAGTGCACCGGATGCGCCTATCGCCTCAAATTTCAGCTAAGTGCCGTCATGGTGACAAAGACCTCATCGACATTAGTAATTAGCAGACGTACATATCCTTCAATATCTGGATGCTGGGAGACAGGTTTAGGTTGTATCAGTGATCACTAGTTCGGCCAGCACGACCGATGGGGATTATCAGCGTCCCGGGACGGGGGTGTCACGGTGGTGGCGGCGGCTTATGTGTGCAGTGAGGCGGACTTGAGTGCTCTACCTACCTCACTATAGGCCCTTCACGCGGTCAGAGTTCCAATGGAAAAGCAAGGGTCGCGAGTGATAAGGCCCTCGACTGCTCCCTCCCCCAGGGAAGAGGGGAGGGGGCGGGTGCAGTCATTACTCGCACGTCAACCTGCTAACAGTAAGACAGACTTCCTGCACTGCTGGAGGCTTGAAGTCGGCTGCGTCCGCCACCACTGATTGTCTGTCGCCATAAAATCACACCAGACAGGAGATAAAACGTCGCCTTCAATTCGCGCGTGCTGTACTTCGTCGACACTAGAAGAGCACATGGTCCCTTTGCAGGATCAACTAAAAGGTGGGGAAATGAGGGCACCTTGCACTAATCAAAATGACCACGCCATAGGGCTAAAAATTTGGATTTTACGCACTGCTGACACAATAAAATCTCAGGCATTTATGGACTGACGCATTCGGAGTATATTACGACTTCGAAAGAAGAAGAAGAAGAAAAAGAAAACGAAAAAGAAGAAGAAGAAGAAGAAGAAGAAGAAGAAAAGGCAATCATTGGAACCAGAATTTTATTGGTATGTTGTTTAGAACTCACACTCCCACCCAAAATCAGAGGCAGTCGCAGAAATTGGTAGTAGAGGCACAAGGATCGCAGTATTCAGTGGACGCCCACCTATGGTAACCACACGCCTACAATAATTAACAGCATTCGCGTTTATCGCTAGGGCTCATATTTCATGTGATGATAACAGTACGCGACCGATCTCATGAAATTTCGGCTAAAATTCTGGAATGCGTTTCCGATTAGGAAGGATTACTTAAGTGTGGTTGTTACACTGATTATCATGCAGCTTCATCCTATAACATTGCAGACTGGCCAGGATGTCGGCCTTTGAATGCACTTCCTTTTGACCTTCTGCAGAAACCACACTCGGTAAAAAATGACTACTTAAATAGCATGCATTTTTCCTATCGATGGTCTTTTAAATTCAAATGTATTTTAAAGAGAACATGCACAAAAATACGCTTTTTTGTTCATTTGGTAGGAAATCACATTGTCCTCATAATTTATGCCCGAAAAAAACGTATATATTGGTTTTAAAAAGTTTCTCAATTCCCGAATAATTTTCAGCCTGATCTGCCATTGCATCAGCGTTTAGCAATTTCAGTCTACATGGTGCATGTTTTCCGCGTAAGGAAGGTCGTTTATTCCTCTATGCTTTTAAAAGGATGCTACATAGAACTCACGAACTTTTTCAATGGATCCGGACTGTGTTGTACACTTTATGAGGAGCAGTGGTAAACGAATATGTTCGTTCTTGCTTGCATGGACATCGCACGGTCTTAAAAATCTCATAATTAGAAACTTTTTTTACAACCAATATATACACTTTTTCGGGCATAAATTATGAAGACCATGTGATTTCCTACCAAGTGAGCAATAAAGCATATTTTGTGCATGTTCTCTTCAAGATATATTTGAATTTATAAGACCTTCGAAAATCAATAGGAAAAATGCATGTTACTTAAGTAGTCAGTTTTTGCCGAGTGTGGTTGCTGCAGAAGATTAAAAAGAAGTGCATTCAAAGGCCGACATCCTGGCCAGTCTGCAATGTTATAGGATTAAGCTGCAAGATAATCAGTGTAACAACCACACTTAAGCAATCCTTCCTAATCGGAAACGCATTCCAGAATTTTAGCCAATATTTCATGAGATCGGTCCCACACTGTACGTGTCGGTCCGTACCCGAGCCATTAATTACTGTGATTTCATCACCGTCGTTGATTATTGGCGTGACGACAACTCGGCCATTTGACTCACTGTCACGGGCACTGGTGGTCATCGGTGCCCTCCTCGCGTGGCTAGTAATTTTGCCCAGGCAGAATCGCAGCACTGAATGCGGAGGGAGAATAGCGGAACAACCTACAGGTGAAAGGCACGCCAGTGGATTCTCCGATTTTGGGACTCATCGTTGAGGCTGCCCTAAAACGGTTGGAGTTATTGGTCTTCCGACATCACAGGTCGAAATCCTGGGCTCGGTATGCGCATGACACCTTTCTAGTCATCGAAAGGGATCGGGTGATGGCATTCAAAGTGCATCTCAGCATCGTCTTCCCGACATAAAATTAATGGTGGAGGGGGAAAGAACAACCGGCTAGATTTCCTTGATATCCTCGTCTGCCGTAGAGGTTGTGGTGGTCTAGAAACTAGATTGCTCGGGAAAGCAACCAATACGACACAAGTAGCCACCTCCAACAGCAACAACCAAATCAGCCACAAACGCAGTTACGTAGGGGTTCTATACAGGCGTGTCGAGACGCGTTGCAGTGAACCGGAAGACACATTTGCTGAGCGGATTGCCACCCGCACAACTCTGTCAGCCAATGCAT
>CACRXP010000497.1:295629-312940 GCA_902702965.1 Spirometra erinaceieuropaei
AATTAATGGTGGAGGGGGAAAGAACAACCGGCTAGATTTCCTTGATATCCTCGTCTGCCGTAGAGGTTGTGGTGGTCTAGAAACTAGATTGCTCGGGAAAGCAACCAATACGACACAAGTAGCCACCTCCAACAGCAACAACCAAATCAGCCACAAACGCAGTTACGTAGGGGTTCTATACAGGCGTGTCGAGACGCGTTGCAGTGAACCGGAAGACACATTTGCTGAGCGGATTGCCACCCGCACAACTCTGTCAGCCAATGCATGCGTAAACGAGACAAGCGACAAAATCGTACCGACGCCGGACTTTGACGAGCGACTCCGTACGTCAAAAACGTCTCGGAGGTCGTCAGTCGCCTTCTCGTGACACTGGAAGTTGGCGTTTCACACAGACCAGAGACGACGATCAGGCGGCAGTCCATGATGCGGGAAGACCCACCGCAATGACAGGAAATGACCGGAGTCAATTACGGTGTCTGACACAGTTGTGGATAAAGCAGATGAATCGGAGAAACTAGAAGATAACCCTCAACGAAAGTAGCCACACACTCAGTTAGCATACGGAATGACCTTCCGTCTCCATACTCTGTGCTGCGGTTCTGTCTGGACAAAATTACTAGCCATGCGGGGAGGACATTGACGACCAACAGTGCCTGTGGCAGTGAGTCAAATGACCGAGCAATCATCACGCCAAGAATCAACAACGGTGATGAAATCACAGTAATTAACGACTCGAGTACGGACCGACAAGTAATCATCGCATGAAATAAGGGATCCAGCGATGAACCCGAATGCGGCTAATTATTGTGGGCATATGGTTACCGTAGGTCTGTGTACACTGAATACTGCGGTCCTTGTGCCTCCACTACCAATTTCTGCGACTGCCTCTGATGTCGGGATGGTGTGTGAATTCGAAACAACAGGCCAATGACATTCTGGTTCTTCTTTTGGCCGGCTGCGTGGTACCCCCTACTCGCATCCATCGACTACGACTGCTCCCGACGAACTATATCCCGAGTGTGAGATTTCATTACCAATCGGAAACACATTCTTCCCAATATGAAGTTTAGGATCTGCGTCTTTGCTTATTTGATCTCGCACTCCGTTGACCGAAGAGGAAGCTAATCCTTGACGTCGATGTCGTCGCCACCGTAAAGGGTGAATGACTACAAAAGAAGACATGTATGATTAGTCCAAACATCTGAGAACACTGGCCTCCACGATCTTCGGCGTTTGAAAAAGGCACACGAACTCTACGGTTGTTCAAGAGTTCAGGAAAGTGTCAGCGGTGATCAGTAACGCATTAACTCTGGAACCCACTACATAAACGCCATTGTTATAAGATATAGGAAAGAGAGTAGGTTCCATTTTGGGATTGTGTGGGATGCACTGTCGTCGGCGAACAAACGTGTTGATACACAATAAGCTTTCCCCAATCGAGGCCACCACTAAATTGGCACAACCATTTTTGACTGAATATTTTACCATTAGAAGCAGATTTCCTCTATCCCGCCTACAAGACCTGTAGATTAGAAATGTGTAAATCAGGCACCACGGAGTAAAGCCAAGCGAGTATTTGGCGTTTTGGTAGAGAAGACGAGGAAGTTGAGGAGGACACTCGATTACTGGAAAAAAAGAATGTAGAAGTGATTGGTTTTTACAGGCTTGTGGTTGCACAGTCCCTGCATCCTATGTATACGCCGCTCTTTTGTATTCCCTCCTGAATGTCAAATAGTAATTTTAGTCAGTAGTTAGCATTCGCATACAGCCGGCATTGTAGCAGACAGGACTGAGGGGGCACGCCGGCAGGACATCCTGACAGCGGTGGCCAGTCAGGATAGAGGAACGAGACAGCAAGGTTAAAATAGATAGTTAAATTTTATCCGAATGACCCAAATTACGTCGTCCGGTGGGAGTGTTTATTCTCGCCCCCAAATTCCCATGTAATTAAGAAAGCAGAGAAAGATTAAAAACTGATCTCATGAAATGTTGGCCGAAATTCAGAAATGCGTTTACGATTTGGAAGGATACTTAGGTGGGGTTTTAATATTCATTAACTGGCGGCATGATCCAATACTATTTCGGACTCGACAGAATGTCGGCTTTTTAATGCAATTCTTTTCGTTCCGCTGCAGATGCCACACTCGGCAAAACTTGACTACTTAAGTAGCATGCTTTTTCCGCATTGATTTCCGCCGGTCATATAAATGCAAATATATTTTATAGAGAACATGTATAAAAATATGCTTTCTTCCACTTATTTGGTAGCAAATCATGTTGGCTTTACATTTTATACTTACGGATAGGGTATATTTTGATTGTAAGAAAGTTTTCCAATCCAAGATTAATTTTAAACCAGATCAGCCGTTGCATTAGCCTTTAACAATTCCAGTCTACAAGGCGCATGCTTTCCGAGTAAGAAAAATCATTTAGTCCTCCATGCATAAAAGAAGATACCATTAAGAGTTCATGATATTTTACAATGAGAACGAACTATGTTATACATTTCATAAGGAGCATTATTAAATAGGCAGGTCCGATTCTGAATAAATCTACATTGTACGGTCTTAAGAATCTCATAATTAAAAATTTTTTAAAAATCTAAATATACGTCGTCTTCAACTATAAAATGTAAAGCCAACATGATTTGCTACCAAATAAGCGGAAGAAAGCATATTTTTATACATGTTCTCTATAATTACGTCAAATTTTTAATTGACCCAAGATTTTTTCGCGGTCAGACACGGAAATACGTATCCCCTTTCACCAAGTATTACAGGTGGCATCGCGCTAAAATGAGGATTTCCCGTTCACGTGTCGTAACTTGGACCCTGACCCTAACATTTACACCAACTCTAACCCTCATTAACCTAGCCCTAACAACGACCCCAATCCTGACCCTCTTAACTCTATGCCTAACAGTAACCCTGCCCTTGACAGTAAGCCTCTCTGGAATTCAGGGTGAGGCCATTTGTAGTACGAGTGGAGCATATGATCGTGTGCAACTGTTTTCGCCACTGTGTGGATCCCATTAGTTGGACTTCAAAATATTATCTCCGGAGACTTTGATTGAAGCATACGCACCTCGACCGTCGTAGAGTAGCTTATTGGTACTGCAGTTGGTGAGCTCCCCGGGGGGCTTCTGGTTCCCGCAAGCTCAAGCGGACTCTACACAGAACATGCAACTGTCGATATCCCCTACTGTTTGTGGCGGCGGAGCATTTCAGCTCCATCCCCTGTCAGCAACACGGACCTGTAAACCAACCTTTATGGAAATTTATACTTACAGTAGATGTGCTAACTCATGAAATGTCTACCAAAATTTCGAAATGCGTTCTCGTTTCGAAAAGATAAATTAAGTAGTGTTGTAAAACTAATCATGATGAAGCATGAAGCTATAATGATCTAGTTACCTCAGGGTGTCGGCTTTCGAAAGAACTTATTTTTGGCTGCATGCAAGATCTATACTCTGCAAAAATGACTACTTATGTAGCATGCAATTTTCTCATTGATTTTCGATGCCCTTGAATATTCAATTAGATTTCATGAAAAACATGCATAGAAATATTCATTCTCTTACTTATTCGGTAGAAAATCTCGTCTTCTTCCAATTTCATACTCAAAAGAAGAGTAGAATTCGGTTTTAAAAAGTTTCTAATTGTGAAAGTTTTAATACCGTTAAATGACCGTTCATGAAACGTCATGTATCTACATTTACGACTGTGGCCTGTAAAGTTAACAAAATTGCTCAAGTTCACTGCTTTATTTTATGAACCTCATATGGTCTCCTCCTAACACCGTAGAGAAATGTATGGTTTTCCGTACACGGAAAATATACAGCTTGTAGTTTTGAAACTTTGAATGCAAGTGTAACAGCAGGTCGAGTTCAAAATTATTCCGGAAATAGAAAAGTTTTTTAAAACCGAATTATACTCTTCTTTTGAGTACGAAATTGGAAGAAGACGTGATTTTCTACCGAATAAGTAAAAGAATGAATATTTTTATGCATGTTTTCCATGGAATATAATTGAATTTTCAAGGGCATCGAAAATCAATGAGAAAATTGCATACTACATAAGTAGTCATTTTTTGCAGGGTATAGATCTTGCATGCAGCCAAAAATAAGTTCTTTCGAAAGCCGACACCCTGAGGTAACTGGATCATGATAGCTTCATGCTTCATCATGATTAGTTTTACAACACTACTTAATTTATCTTTTCGAAACGAGAACGCATTTCGAAATTTTGATTGACATTTCATGAGTTAGCACATCTACTGTATTTGTTACCTAATCGATTTCCAAATTTTAGGATCGGTGTAGCTCCTTCGCACTTCCAGTTACCTGGCCAAGAGTTATCCGAATGCAAAGAATCCGCCAATTGCTTTCAAGCGCCTTCTGAAGTCGCCGAATTAATTTAGTTTGCATGTTGTCAAGTCCTACAAGTGCGTGTGGAAAGAATATTTCGGGCATTGTAGTCAAGAAGGTCTCGTTGATGGTACTTGCAGACCTTTCGGTCTTCTGTGTCTACATGAGTACACGATTGTCGGACACTTGAAGTCCTATTAAAGTTGTCCTTAGCTCCACATTTCCTAGAACAGAGCTGTCAGTCACCCTGTAAAATGTGATCCATGCATGTTTGTGGGCTTTGGCGATAATCCTACCAACTTTTGGGAACTTTTTCCGCTGGTAATAGAGAAACAGTCGATAACTTTTACCTCTGTTTTTTACTGAAGGAACTGAAAATTCTTTGAAGTACAGGGAGAAATTTTGATAGGAACTCCGAAAAGCTCATCGCGAGAGTCCGCAGCTTCGATAGGCTTTGAGCCGCAGGTCGCCTTGATTACTGCGGAGACGTTCTTTGTTTCACTCTGGGCATAATAGCACAGCATTTCTCAGTTCAGAAGTTTGTTCCGCACTTCACGACCTTTCCGCTCTATATTTAACTTGGCCCCGTAAGTGGTCCGCTTGCATCCGTGGGCCTGATAAGGTCTAATTTCCAACCGATCGCGACAAAAGTTCCCCTTTGCCTTCTTATCTTCCGCATACAATTTCCCACCATTCCGTGGAGGAAATGTAGACTGTGTCACAAAACGTGTTCAAATTGCCCTCATTTTCACCCTCTCCGACACAAGTATGGTTCAGCTTGTTTATTTTGAAAGTTTGCCCACATCTGACAGCGCTATATTCCACTTCGTCTGAAGGTACATACTCTAACTTTGGAACCCCTGGATAATTTAATTCTCCCCTACCAGCCCAAGATTACGCCGGCTGGTGGGATCGCGTATTCTCCCCACTTGCAATTAAAAAATCAGGGAAGGATCTAAAACTAGCTAGAAATTCAGCCTAAGTGAAATTAGTAAGAAATCCCCAGCCCGCCGTTAGTCGTCACCAGTTGGCCGAGAAAAAGGTTGAATCAAGCTATGCCGTTGAGCGTTGGATCTAAATCGGTGCAAGTTGGTAACTTTCGTCATTGTCAAACCATCTGACGTAAAGTACCTAAAAGAATTACCGAACTCGGCTAACCCGAATGTCCAATTTACAATGAAAGCTGAAGATAAAAACCAACTACCCTTCCTCGATGTCTTTGTACGCCAGTGTGCAACTGGATAATTGCAAACTACCCTTTACAAAAAACCACCAACAGGAGACAAATGCTGCACTTCAACATTAATCATCTCCACTCACAAACGCAGCTGTTGTTCATACTTTACTCCAGAGAGCTGAAACACATTTCAGCACATCAGTCGACAAAAGAGCTGAACGACAATACCTTCAAGGCCTCTTTCAGACCAATGGATACCCAAGTTATTTTGTCAAAGAAGCAAGCGCCGAGTGAACGAATGACAGCCATAAGAGGAGTAACCCGAGGTCTGGAGGGCTATTCCTTACATAAAGGAGGTCTCCGGGCGGTCTCACGACTGTTACAACCCGCCAGAGTAGGCATTGCCCATTGACTCCAGGCAACAATTCGTCGTCGTTAGACGCAACCCAAAGACACACTGCCACCCACTGGAACCCACTGGAACCTCAGCAGTTGCCTATCAAATACGTTGTAACGATAGAGACTGCAATAGCCTCCGGGAAACCGGACGGAAATTCCAGACTTGCACACGCGAGCACAGACTGGCAACTCGGAAAATAGACCCGGTTCGCAACACAGATCGGAGAAACTTGTAAAGAAGGAGACACGATCGGTGGGACAAGAGTTTTATCCACCTGGCGTTTCGAATTCCTGCTCGAAACCATCACCAGAGGCAAAAGCAGATACGGATGGTTTGTGCACAAGGGGCTGCAGTATTTATAGGATGTAGTCGCTATGCTAGCGCATACCTATGAAAATTCACGGCTCCCTCCACCTCCTCAAGGGTCGTTGCCCTTGGTATGATGCCCGAAATTCCCGTCGTTAATTGCTGCATTTTCATCTTGTGCGTTGGATATTGATGTGATGATTGCCCGACCATCTGACCCACTGACCCTGGCGTTGGGAGCAGTGTTGACCTGTGCGCTTTCTGCGTGGCTAATTAATCCGCTTAGGCGACGCCTCAGTGCTGAGTATGGAAGGGAAAGATCGTTGCTCTTGATAATGAACTGTAGGTCTCAGTTCTGGCTTCCAAGGAACAACCGCCTTTAACTGGGGCACCTCAAGAACGGAACGTGTCGAACTTGGGGTTTGTTACTCAGAGGTCAACTCCATCAATAGGCATTTAGACCTTCCCACGGTCTACAAAGCCTTACTCTACTACATACATTTACGACCAAGGCAAAACGATCTCACGGAGCTTGAAAATACCGAGCAAACACGACCCGTCGACTAATTCACCAAAAGGAGAGCCCAAGTACAGCCAACCCCCATTAAGGTGATGATACACAGCGCAGGAGGCCGTCTACATCCGCCGACAACAGCCAGTAGGTCGGGGCACCGAAAGAAAAAAATCAATTAACCTAAGGCCAACTAATTCGGCCGTTTGTTCCAAAATCTGGTCAACATTTTACACAGAATGCTTTGATAATTGAGCGCCGACCGAGCCCTCCGAAACGTCAGCCACTCAATTCCATTGGCCTGATTAGTCCATCAAATTTCTCATATTTCCAATTCTGTTTACAAACTTTCGTTGTAGAGTTGAGTAGCCAGCATTCGGCTCAGCACTCGGCACTGTGCATCCTCTCTGTCACCAGCACTTTCCAGTAACCTCTAGTGCGAAGCATCTGGAAACATAGGAAGTTCACGGGTGTAGTACGGGGACAAGGCTTTTTCTTGCAGGCCGGAATCCTAAAAACATAAGTGATGAAGAAGGGTAGCCAAGCACCGTAACAGTCTGTTTATTGTTCTGAGCTTTCATCCAAAAGACATATTTTGCCAGCTGAAAGGTTATGTTAAGCGGGGGTGCGTAGGCGAAGAAGTTTGTTGCATTTACATTTGCCGAGTAGGTGTGACCAAGCACGCTGTCCCAATGGGCGTGGTTTTGCGTCCACTGAAGTCTCTGGAATCAATGGTTTGTCCCTCAGTGGTAGGATCCAAGTTGAGTGAGGGGATTCTCATATAATCTGTCCAGCACACCGTGAAGACTAGTCATACTAGGATTGTAGGCGTATAGAGGGCTGGCGACTTTTATCCACGCAGATTGACAGCCATATTGCAATTCTTCGGCCACCGACGTCACGCATTAGGGGGCAAAATTCTAAAAATGAGCACCATAATGGTGAATGCATTACTGGCATTTCCTACTTCCCTTGTGGAAGGCAGATACTGCATCGATATAAGCGAAAAGAAGACTCACAGGAAAAGGGTGTGAAGAAAAAGGTGCGTTCGCTGGAAAAATTATTTTATTCACCTGACGTTGTAAATTTTCTCTCAAATCAATTATCCGAGAATGTCACAGATAAGAGTGATGGACGCACAGGGATTGCGGATATATATGTATACAGTAGATGTGCTAACTCATTAAATGTGTTTCCGACTCGAAAATATTACTTAAGTAGGGTTGTAATACTAATCATCATGCAGCACAACCCCATAGTAATTCAGTTATTTCAGAATGCCGGTTGTTATGCCACCACATGCATGGCCTAGTTAGCAGCCCCAACAGTCATTATCGGTGGACGTAATTCTACGCTCGACCGCATCCGGATCGTCACTTGCCAGAGGTTTATCAACGATGCCGACTAATGACGTGACAGTGACTCGGCCACTAGGTCTGCTGACAGCGCCACCGGAAACGGCATTCGCTCGTGTCCTCAACGCATGGCCAACTACTCTGCCCGGGGC
Organism: Spirometra erinaceieuropaei; assembly: GCA_902702965.1. Taxonomy (NCBI): domain Eukaryota; kingdom Metazoa; phylum Platyhelminthes; class Cestoda; order Diphyllobothriidea; family Diphyllobothriidae; genus Spirometra; species Spirometra erinaceieuropaei. Next base: position 303,897 of record CACRXP010000497.1, read on the forward strand.
AAAATTTCTTCATTGAGTATCAATGGGGAGGTCATTGAGCTCGTTAATTGGCTGCGAGTCAGAGAGCAGCTTGCGATTCACGCGGTTTTTACCTCTTGCGTGTATTTTGGCCTCTTCGAACTCCAATGTGACCCGATATCCGACGAATGGGCTGTCATTTGATGGCTGATGTCATTCGTTTTCACCGCTAATCCATTTTCGACCACTAGCGTCCAGGATGATCTCCCAAATTTCCCGACGCAGTTGCTTTGCCTGCAACTGCACTTTAGATGGTAAACGACCCCAGACGTTTCCTGTTGTGATAATCAGTCTTCCAGTCTCCTTACCTGGCGCCTGATAATTGTCTCTGGTCTGTGTGAGTCAACCATCGTTATCGGTGGCTGGCCCTAATGATGGGTCCGAAGGAGAATCTGAAACGCCAGGCGAATAAAAGCCCTCTCCAGCGATTGCACCGCATTCTCCTCGATACACTGTCTTCTTTCCCAGCCCCTTGAGGCCCATGCTGTTTCGAGCACGCCTGTGGCCAAAAGTACTCGTCTCCTGATCTGTCGATTGCGATTACTTAAAAGTGGGTGGATAGTCCACCCAGGAGACAGTGAGCAAAGACATCCCCAAGGAAGGGCGTTTGATCATAGGTTACCATGCTTGCTTTGCTTATGCCATTTCGATAGCGAAAATCATCCAACGTGGTGAGTACTATTTAAGTCACCTTTTCTGGCAACGTCGTCCGTGAATTGCAAACAGTGGCTTAGCGGTGAGGCTAAATTGGACACTCGGAGAACTAATAGATGCCTAAACATCTCGGCTGAGAAGACGGCTTAAAATAGCCAAGGCTGTATGTGTACAGAATAAGCAACACATCCCTGGCCGATTTTAATGTTGTTCTGGTTGGTACTTCTCTGGAGGTTAGTGTGATTACCACCTAACTGAGAAGGCTGATGGGGGATGGGACCTACAGCGTAGTAATGACTATTAACGAAATATTAGCCTCTTTTTCTCTTCGGTCAGATATGGTTATGTAGCCCCACTTGAATTAGACAAATCCCAGCCACCTGTAATACGTGTCCGGTGGTAATAGGGGGTTTTTATAGGTGGGGCCGGGGAACGCACATGCAACAAGGTCACGTAGTTGTATGCAAAAGAAACGCTGTTGGGAATCGACGGTTGTACTTTGAGAGGTCGAGAAGTGGTTGTTCCAACCCCAAGTTCCAACCCCAAACGATAGCCCCAACATCAACAGTATTGCTACATAACCACATCCTGCCCTCTCCTTCCTCTAATCCTGTTTTGGCCCATAAAAACTTAACCCAAGACTAGGGATGAGATCCTGATCAGTAATGACATGGTATAGGCTCTTTACCTACGCGTAGGAGGGATGGGTTAGGCACAGAATAGAATGCCCATTAACGGCATTGCAACCACCTTGATGTTCCATATACTGCAATAATGCGCAAGCGTAAGAAAATCTAAAGAAAAAGAAGCATTTTACTTACGGTTCGAAAGCATTGAGCTAGTTTTCATACCAACGGAAGTTGTTTTGCGAAGAAAAATCGCTTAACAATCCATACGAAAATTCGTGTTTCAAAGAGCAGTTGAGTGGAAAAAGACTCGATCGCAGGGACGAGAAATTAATTCGCCCGACCTTTCCTATTTTCCCTAGAACCCACCATCTGAGATAGCAGTAGATAAGGCAAGTAGACGCACCGGGGTCGCAGTATTTCTACGATGCAGTTGCAGCGTCACCACCTACACACACACGCACCTACTAAAGTTGGCAGCTCCATCATTCGCCGCGGACGTTTGTACTTCACGCGAGAAAGGCTGGGTAAATCTCAGCTGACTCCCTAAGGACGATGGGTTCATCCTCGGTGCTGGTACTTGGCCTGTAAATTAATAGGTTACTTAGCTATTGCCCTTAGTTGGAGCAGTCCACGCATTCGCGCTCACCGTGTGACCAAGCATTCTGCCCAGACAAAGCCTAATCAATGAATAAATAGGTGTTTATTGATTGATTGTTGGTCGGTGATTAAATAACAAATGACCAAACAGCACTCGCACCAAGTTCGAATCTCCTCGACGAAAGTGGGCACTGAGAACTCTGGCAGGCGTGTGATGAAGCAGCGGCTGCTTCCCACAAATACTGCGTCCGCTATGTTTGACTACCACCCCTATTCTGTTACTGTCTGTAATGATCACATGTTCGTGAGTGAATTTGAAAATTATGCGTGCAAAACTACTGGATATGACATGGAAATTGGTACCCCTTGCCTATGGCCTAGGTGTCCTGTGGCAGCACTTACTCCTCTGTCCCAACTCTGACGCCATCACTAGCCCAACTCCGAACCTTAACACTAACTCTCGGCCTAACCGCACTCGCTACTTTGATTTTAACCATAAATTCTTGCCCTAACCGCTTTGGAATGGGACCCAAGACCACTTGTCCTACCACTTGTCCTTCCAGTGAACAAGTCTTCTTGTGTTGGCTTATATGCCCGTCCTACTCTGCGGCTCACAAGTAGAATGCGTGAGATTATGTCAAGCAACGGCAGGGAATGTCATAAAAAAGGGACGTCCATTGATAGGTCCGCAAGGATTGTCCGAATGCGGGCTTTACGCTCTCTCGCATGTTTGTCTATATCCAACACAGACTGTTGTATAGCCACAAAGGACCAGTAACGGATACGTGTTACGATGAAAACAAGGTAAGGCGAAATAGCAGTCGTCAGTGAACCATACCAAGACTCAGACCTTGAAAACTAAAATCCGAATGATATTCGAACGGGCATTTTATCCCATCGTATAAACTGCTATTAGGACAATTCAGCCACACCAGAGAGATGTTCACCAGAAAGGACTGTCCTACTTGGGAGTGCTGGCTCAGAACCCACTTGCCAATTATACTCACTAACCAACTGGGCTGGTGTTCTAATCCCAGATTCTCTCTACCTTCGGATGGACCTGGGTTGCTGACGGCGTCATACAGAACACAAGCGGTCACTTAATTCATCCCAGCCTTTGGTCCAAATGCTTGGAGATTTAGCCTAATCCCGCTGACAAACAAAAATTACTGGAGCCTGAAATATAATAGTGAGCAAGATAATCCAGGGGTTTCATCCGCTAGGGAGAGGAACGATGGTAGTCTCATCCTAAGAAGTTTACTGCACGAGAGCACAGGTACTGGCTAAAAGCCCGGTATAGTAAACTGCTTGGAATTTATGTACTACTGACTACCTGTTGGCAGCTTGTTATTCCGCAGTAGTTGATGGATTTCAGCCTATATAAACTTTCGATCCGATCCCAAAAAACTTTTCTGCGAAGGATTTACTCCAAACTCGCGCATTACCTTTTTCGGTAATTAAACAAGGCAGTAGTCACTCGGCGTAAGAAAGCAGCTGATTGTTCGCTAAGTGAAAAACAGACTGCAGTCCACCGTTTTTTTCTACCATGAGGCGCCCTCATGCCGATAGGAAGGAAGGGTTTTGGTAAGGGTCCACGTAACCAGGTTGTTAGTAGAGGCTTAGCGGGCATGTTTTTTCAAGCTTATCGGTAAAGCACCAATGTTAGTTTTATTATTAGCTGTATTATGATTAAAATTAGTATTATTATTATTCTTAAGGTTGCCTAAGGAAGCCAATTCAGGTTGATTAAATGCATGGCTTCTTGTACATCAGCAGTTAAGTCATCACAGAAAAATGCGTTCAATGAAAATATAATAGCATGACTATGAGTGATGTAGTAACTTGTTTTTTTTATCTAGACTTGAACTCTTCGTAGACAATACGCATTGCAATTATCAGCATCTCCGACTTTCCCAGTACCGGCGGAGTTTGAAAAACTATCAGATTGGAATGAAAACCCGTTCCGACATTTAACTGAAGGTGTAAGACAAGGTTTATTTGCTTAATCATTTTAGGGGTTATGTAAAATCTATTGCTCAGCTCGCTTGCAGAGTGGATACATGCTCGAGTCAACCAGGAAATGTATTAGACATGTGCTGCTTTGCGAAGTTTATAAAGTTGGAAAACTCCTGAAGCAACAACGTCATTAAAAACACTCACGCCCTGGATGGTAGGATTAAATACACATACAGAGAGTGAATTTCCTGCCTTATAAATAAGACATTCAGCCTATAGGACGATAGAGGGACAAGAATGCCAACAGGACTGAGAGCTAATTCCTTTGTCTAGACTGTGGACATTAGTGCATGTTTTAATATTAGTTATTCAACTACCGTAAACAAATTAAGGAAGACTATAAAAGCATCTTGAACCGGAAAGTTAGCTATGCACGGCCTATTTGAAGATAAAGGACAACAACTTGCCAATTCTTATGCGTATTTGCTATCAAGACGGCGTCAAGTCACGTTTTTGAAGAGAGTTGTCAGTGGTGACTTGAAATGAGTCTTTTACCGCAGCGCTGGGCGTCGTCCTCAGTGGAGACCCACCACTTCAAGAACTAGAAGGATGCCTTCTTCATGCAAAAATCGTGTAGAGTGCATGATGTCAAGGTCAGTGTAAACCGCTAAAGATTAATCACAAGATCCAATGCTGATATTTATTTTGGGAAAGTCCGCTGTACAAAAACAGCGCTTAAGAGAAAATGCCCGTATTCACTGCAGAAAGGCGAATCTTCTTTTTCAATGGTAACGCTTCCCCTACGCTGCAAAAGCCACTAAATACGTGTTCGGTAAATTCGACTAAGAAATCATGTTGCACCCGCTTACGCCTTCTGATCTTGCTCCTTCGGATATCCGCATATTCACGAATTCAAAAACAATTTTAAAGGAATAACGTTAACATCCTAAGAAGGGAAAAGTTTATTTGGTTGTTATTATCAGAACCAAAGGTAAGTTAAAAACCTGACATTACAAAACGCATCAGAAGGCGAAAGGATTATGTAGAAGAAATTAGAAGGCATTTATATAATTATACACAGTGCGTGATCGATCTGATGAAATGTTGGCCCAAATTCTAAAATGCGTTTTCGTTTAGGAAGAATTACTTAGGTGGGGTTGTAATGTTGCTTAGAAAGCTACAAAATCCTATAGTATTTTGGGCTCGACAGGATGTCGGCTTTTTGAATGCATCTCCTATAGAGGCCACATTTGGTAAAAAATGGCTACTTAAGTAGCATCTATTTTCCACGTTGATTTTCAATGGTCCTATAAATTCAAATATTTTTTTAGAAAACATCCAGAAAAATGTGTTTTCTTTAAATTGTTTGGTAGAAAATAACATTGTATATGCATTCTTCATCCGAAGAAAGCTTATATTTGGGTTTTAAAAACGTTTCTAATTATGAGGTTTTTAAGACTGTACGATGTCCATACATACAGCGTCCCACATCTCCGTTTACCAATGCTCCTCGTGAAACATACAACATTATCCGCATCCATTGCAAAATTTTATGAACTCAATATGGTATCGTCTTTAGGGCACAGAGGAATACAGGATTCTTCTTGTACGGAAAGCATCCCGCGGTAGGATCCCTGTTGGTAGCCCTCCCGGCTAATTGCTCTATACATTGCCTACTACATGATTCGCGTCTAGCACACAACTACTGCTTCAGTTTCTAACATACATGTGACCTTAGTGGCAATAAATTATTATTTTCGGAAAATCAGGAACGCCCAACCCAATCTGGAGCTAGGATGCATTCATTCCGCAGACCGTACTCAGTATCCACGTTCGTTTTTATATCTTTCTTTCACTTTCGCCATATTTAATTTTGGCTACGTCTTTAGCAGGGGCATCAATTCGGGGCATACACTATAAACGCCATTGACGCCTGCACACAAGTGCCCCACCCGTATATCCCCCATTACCACCGGTCCCGTAAGATAGGGAGCCGGACGATTTCGGTACGGAAGGGCTACCAGGAGGGATCCTACCCATCCCCCTTGTAGACTGCATTCGCAAAATGGTACTGCAACGGCTGATTTGACCAAAAACTATTGGGGACTTGAGAAACTTTTTCAGAACCTAAATATACGCTTTTTCGGGTGTAGAATGTATAGACAATGCTATTTTCTACCAAACAATTTAAGGAAAACACTTTTTTCTGGATGTTTTCTATAAAAATATTCGAATTTAAAAGACCATTGAAAATCAGTGTGGAAAATACACGCTACTTAAGTAGCCATTTTTTACCAAATGTGGCCTCTATAGGAGATGCATTCAAAAAGCCGACATCCTATCGAGTCCGAAATACTATGGGATTTTGTAGCTTAATAAGCAACATTACAACCCCACCTAAGTAATTCTTCCTAAACGAAAACGCATTTCAGAATTTGGACCAACATTTCATCAGATCGGTCACGCAGTGTGTCTATAAATACCAGCTTTTATGTTGAGGGAGATTACGGACAATGATAAGAGAAACAGGGATGGCTATTTTCTGCTAATTAGCCATATTTAACCAATCCTCCTGCACCACAGATTCGGTTGCATCTGAAGATCGAACCCGGGCCATCATATTTATAAGTCCAGTGCTCTTATAGCTGAGCCACGGGCTCTTTGTCCAGTCGAGACGAGTATGTCTCGTAAAGCGAGAGGTGAGCCTTATTCAACCATAATTAGTTGTTTTTAAATTTACATTTTACATGGTAAAACTTGAGTGCTTTTTTGCATACATCTGATATTGGCCAGCCGATTGTGATCAGACAACGCGTGCATAATTCGCGTTTGAGAATGTCTGCCATAGAACAGGTGATTCGCGATATCGTAATCGTGTCATACTGGTCACCCGAACTTCACTGGCATCAGTAATTGCATCCTAAAGTGGAAAAACTGCGGGTTGACCCAGTGGCTCACCAGTAAGTTCCCAGATGACGAAATAGATTCATACATAAATTACTAATAGCAAGATGGTAAATTGTTTGCCATGTTTTAAAACAATACTTCTAATGCGGTCATGGTTGAAAAATATGATTTTTCGGGACGCAGGCATGGGGGCTTGCAGCCTACCTTGCCACAACAGAATATACCAACGGCCGATGCATTAGTGAAACGTCAGTAACGGAAGTTAAAGCTTTACTCGAAACATTTCAAGTGGGAAGCACGCAGGCCAACGTTTGTTGGAAGAGAAGTGAGTGTGCAGTTTTGTCGTCTTATCATTTTTAAAGGCTAAATATGCATTTATTCGCCAAAACCACCCATAAAATCAGTTATTTTAAACTTAAAACTTAATTGGTGACTGTCAATCTATAATATTACTTTTTAAACGGAGTTTGTTACTTTTGACTGGTACTATGTAAAGTTGACTAGGCAACCTACACTGGGGAATCGTTCCCGCCTATGTGGTACATCTATGTTTCCCGAATTTTTCAGGTTGTACATTTTCGTTAAAGGTAAGGAATAGATTACCAAGAAGCAGACGAGAAAGGACTCTTTAGATGGAACAGTAATTATAGTTACTCAGAGATCCCAGTTACCTCTCGAAAACAACCCCAGAGACAACAGAGGCATCGGACCTGCTAGCTGACCACACATCTACAAAATTGGCGGCTCACGCATTTGTCGCGAGCATTCGGGGCTGCCGGGATGGTCGCTTCAGCGCTCTCACCCGAGTCGCGTTATTGCCGACGATCTCACAACCGGTGTTGATGATAATTGACGTGTGAATTGCTCGACTAGTTGGTTCAGCAGTACTGATTGGGGAAAACAGCGTTCACACACTCGTCCCTCCTGTGACTAATCACTCTGCCCAGGCAAAATCCAAACTTCAAAAAGAAGGGGAAAACCATTTTGCCTAGAAAAATTCCGACCACTTGATGTGGCTTTTGCAAGTGAATGGAAAAAAACCCAGTCAAGGGACAACATGCTGCCGCGTGAAGGCATTTAAAAGTATTCGTTGTGCTAATCTGTCATGGGCTGAACACGGTAATAAGGACACTCCACCTGCCACAGATGACCTTGAGCCAAATCCCAGGGAGGATATCTATTCCCATGTCCCAACTTTAACTCCAGCCCCACGACTAACCCTCATAGCCCTAACCTCACCTGAAATTTGGTGCTAGATCACCCGCAACACGGGGATCATATTTCCGTGCACCGCCCCCATACTGAGGCATCATTTGAAGTAATCCTTTGCAGGTTGAATAATATTTAATTCTTTTCTGATTGATGGCGTGTTTAAAAAGGTCCGGCAATTTTGGATGCTCTGGACCAACGTAATACAGATATGGGGTAGAGATGTCTTCTTTCAAACCTACATTATGGACTGACGTTCAAGAAGTAAGTTTTAGGTCTACAGCTGGTGTGGTCCACAATATGTGCACATTCGCCCTTTTCAAGTGATAAGACGACAAAACCACACCGTCATTTACCCCCAATCGGACGAGCAAAGCATCGATTTGGACTGACGGCATCGTCTCTTTCAATGCAGTTTTTGCTAGTTCGCTGAAATTCCTATGGTTCAATTCTTCATTAAAGGGTCCTTCCTTACCTTATCCTACAGTGAGGGAATTGGCGGAAAGTTTCAGTTCTTGGGTCGCAATTAATCATAATTTCCCATGATAATTATACCAATACTATTGCATTTGAAACGTGCCAAACTATTTGCCGCCTTGTTAACATTAATTTTTTCCATGGTTTTACTTCGTCAGCTTTGCATTTGATGGTTAGCCATTGGCGCAACCCGCAGTTCTCCTACTTCAACATGCAATAATTGATGCTAGTGAAGTCTTCTGTCCGGTATGAAACGATTGGGATAACGCAAACCACTTGCTTTATGCAAACATTGTTAAACTCGCATCTTCTACACTTTGCATTTTTCCGAAGCATTTGTTCACTTTTATATTGCACCACTTCATGTTTTTATTCTCTTTCTAGCATCCTTAGTTCACACCCTTGGGCCAGTCGTGGGCATACATCATGAATATTCTTCACCCCAATCTGTTGGTTGGTGTGTGTTTAGGACACATGGCGTTCATACGGAGTGAATTTGCCAAATCATCTGTGCACTTACCGGACACGTTAAAAACAAAATTATCAGACATTATTTACATAAAAGTCCGCGATAAGGCTGTCACCACCGTGTGAAAT
>CACRXP010000497.1:335888-360633 GCA_902702965.1 Spirometra erinaceieuropaei
TAATCATGTTGTTTCCACATGCGGTCAACAAAACAGTTCTTCAAAAACGTTTTCATAAAGATCATACATTACCCGAAAAACCAATGATTCTTACGTGACAGTCAATAATGAAGGACAAGAATATCCCTTGCCATAAACGCGTACTGATGTTCTGTGTCAATGAGCTTGTTAATCCCTTCCTAAAATTCACAGGAATTGTTATGAGGCCATCAGCGCCAGTCCTTTGCCAATTTCCGTCGCTAGATAAAGCACCTAAAGGCTCCATTGCATACTGAAAAATAATTATAGTCGGTTTGATTTCAAGATAATATTTTACTATTAAGATCAACTCTTCTTTGTCTTTGTGGTTATTAACTTGGTTTTCACCTGTATTTATCTTTCTTCTGCGAGTTATGAGAGTTCCAGTTGAATTATTAAGTCTCCGAAATCGAACTCCACTTTATAGCTCTGTCTGATGCATCCAAGACATTGCGTAGGCACTTTTGAATGTGATGCAAACCTTTCTCGAGAACACTTGAAATTTTAGCATTATTTCGCTAATACGAAAGTCTGAAGAAATTGCTTTCTTGATCTTATGTCTTTAAAAAACGGTGGTACAATGCAATTAAGGATAAAGTGGGAATAAGCAAATGGCTTTGATGCAATCTTGAATTATAATAGGCCGGTCTAACCCTTTACCGGAATTTTAAGCGCGATTTATTTGACTCTGTCGAATGCATGATTCTATTTCCTCGTTAAGACTGGTAGACCACTAACGACGGTCGCTTAGGTGATTATGTGACATACTGTTAACCATGTGCACTTTACCATTACCTCGGCAATTACTTTATGCCTTCATACTTGCTTCTCGTTCAAGGCTGGGTTATTATTTGTAAATCCTTCACCGGAAAGCTACGCGGGATTGCGTTTAGACATTTTTATTTAAGACCGCGTTTTAGATCGTTCTCTTGGGCCAACTATAATTAGTTTCAGTAGCAACGTACTCGTTAACATTATGCATTCTCGCTCTTGCTCCCTGTTTTCGCTGGATGATTCATCCTGGGCAGTTGTACATGTTGGTGCTATGGTATTTGGCAGTTAAGATGTCCCGTAAACTGGGGTTGCGTCAGTTAAGTTTTATCCGTATGCTTGAAGTAGCATAATACAACATTTAACCGATTTCACTAATATGCCTCAGGCATCGGATGACTTCCTGGTTGCGTGGTATTTCCCTTGGCCCAGCATCTGTGGAGATAGAGCTTCAGGGTTTCTTGTAGTGCTCTGCAAGCTCAGACCTCCCTTCTGAACTGTTTCGGTAGGTTAAGTCGCGCGAACTTGTGAAAGTTAATCTGGGTCTTCACCGTGTTTGCGTGGAAGCGGCATTAGCAGGCAGCCCAAGCAACATTCCGCAATGCTTCAACACTTTGCGGGGGCTATTCGGGTCTCACGAATTGGCGCCGGTTTGCGGTCTTGGGTCTAGAGGCGATACAAACCACTAGGGCAGCAGAAAGCAATCTAGTGTCTTCCCCGCATGCGAATACGACGCTGCAACAGTTAGACTCTCATAATCGTGGATGGAAAGTCAATCTACGACATCACCAGCAATCCTTCTCCCTTAAGGCGGCTGGCTAAATGACCTCAGTCAGTAATGTCCCAATAGGGTCGACACCTTCCTACCTGGGAGGCACGATGCCGACCCCACTTCCGACAGTGAAGGCTTGTACACCTGCCGCTTCTTGACATTCCTACAGTAGGTGGGCTAACTCATGAAATGTCAACCGAAATTCCGAAATGCGTCTTCGTTTCAAAAAGATTGACTAAGTAGGCTTTTAAAACTAATCGTTGGACAGAATAATTCTATAGTAATTCAGTTATTTCAGGATGTCGGCTTTCGAACAAACTTCTTTCCGGCCGCATGCAAAAACGATACCCAGCAAAAAACGACTACTTCAGTAGCATGTATTTCTCTCAATGATTTTCTATGCCCTTAAATATTCAATTATATATCATAGAAACCATGCATAAAAATATTAATTCTTTTATTCATTGGGTAGAAAATGACGTCTTCTTTCAATTTTATACTTGAACGAAGGGTATCATTCGGTTTTCAAAAAGTTTATTATTATGAGAATCTTCGATACCTTGAAATGGCTGCTCATAAAACGTCATGTCTCTGTATTTACCAATGTGGCTTTTAAGGTTTACAATATGGTTCAAATTTACTACAAATTTTTATGAACCCTATATGGTCTGCTCCTAATACTGTAGAAAAATGTATGATTTTTCTTACGCAGAAAATACGTGATTTGTAGTTTGTAAAGCTTGAATGCAAGCGTAACTGCATGTCGGGTTTAAAATTATTCGAAATTTTAAAAAGTTCTTAAGAACCGAATTATACCCTTTTTTCAAGTATAAAATTGAAAGAAGACGTCATTTTCTACCGTATGAATAAAAGAATTAATATTTTTGTGCATGGTTTCTATGAAATATAATTGCATATTTAAGGGCATCGAAAATCATTGAGAAAAATGCATGCTAATTAAGTAGTCATTTTTGCAGGGTATGGTTTTTGCATGCAGCCGAAAAGAAGTTTGTTCGAAAGCCGACATCCTGAAATAATTGAATTACTATAGAATTAGTCTGCATGACAATGAGCTTTGAATTCCTACTTAATTAATCTTTTCGAAACGAAGACGTATTTCGGAATTTTGCTGACATTTCATGAGTTAGCCCACATACTGTATATTCGAGCGCGCACTGTTGTTTTATGCAACTCGAGTAAGTCGTTGGTATAAATGCAATGACACAATTCGGCGAGAACTTTCAGTTCACAGTTTATTCAGAAAAGGAAAGGTCCATGCCTGTACATTATCCATTATTCAAAGTATGTAAAACTACCTTTGGGTCTGCGAAGAAGTTTTATTGCACTTTTTAAACGGTTTGATTAAACGACGACTGGTAAAAATGCTACTGTGAGTGTTGGCCTTTAGCTGTCCTATACATGTGGTGGAAATTAATATTAACAGTTATTAACTCTGTTCAGATATTTTAGGATAATATGTACCGTTTTCTTTAGCCAAAACCTACAAATATATGTTAAGATTAGAATCAACCGATTGTCATAATCAGACCTGGAATTAAGCTGACCTATAACGACGAGTTGCCTGGTAGACCTGAACCGTCAATACTTTTCTGTTTCTGCATAAAACCTAAAAAATGAGTATTTGTAGTACGGAAGGACTCAAAAGTTGTGTCCTTAACAAGCAAAGAATTGTTTCGTTTGTGACATAAGGTAAAAACGGCAAATAAACATAAACAAATGAGTTAAGGCCATTATCGATTTAATAAGAAGCTGAAAAGCAATGGAAATGATCTAAAACGCCCTTCGTGGGGGCATTCTCGTCTGCCAACAAGACATTTTGTCCTCTCAGTTCAAGAGGTCGGACAGTCCCTCTGAAATGGGTGGCTTAATGAGAACAGCTTCTGTGCTTTTCAAGCTGTTTTACAGTATTTCACCAAACACATTATAGCCGTCCGACATTGTGCTGATTATTCCACTAAATTGCTTTAAATATTCTGCTTTTCTGTAGATTGAATACATCTGATCAGAATACGTGAAGGTTCAGAGTTTCTTTAATGATTAAAAGCACAGCTTTAAAAGCTACAATGTGGACTTTATCCGAAAGGTTAATTTTCAAGTGTAAACGAAGAGATGATTCTCAGTCTGCAGTTCAGCCTTATTGTCAATACCGGAAACTACAGTTCCTCTTCCCACACACCAGGCTATTTTCACCATGGTCAATTATAAATCTTCTTACTATATTTGTTCGGTTTTCTAGGAACTCAAAGTTTCAAAGTGCAATCCGACCAGTGAAAAACGAGCGCCACAATAACGTTTAAGTTGTGGGCGTTCTTTCGCAACCGTGATGCGATATTTTTGACAAACAGTCTCTATGCAGCGGCGTATATTACTTGTTTTCAGAATGTGTTGTAGCAATAAGTGTAAAAAACGGCAAATCACGCAGAACTTATGCTGTCCGAAATTTATTGTACGTTGACATAATGACACCAAAGGTGCAGTTATTTAGCCGATGGAAATCAACCTTGGTTACGACAAAACGGTCATTAAAAATCAGTTTTCGTTAGGCAAAGTCAATTCACTCAGGGATCCATAAATTGTTTTGGCACTGACACCTTTGCTACTGACCATTTGGTGGGACTAAGTTCAAGCTGATATGGCCGCCAATTTGACAAAACGCTATTCACGGCAGTTTGCAGCTAATTTCGTCTGATATGCAGCTCCAAAGTCATTAACATTTAAGCATTTTTTTCTAGTTTTTTTATAAACTCCAAATCACGACTCTCCTGTCAACTAATGCAAGGCATCTTAAATACAATTCCATATATCACTTAAAGTGCCCACTAAATGGAAATTAAAAAATAATTTGCATTACACACAAATGTGCGACTTAGTACCAGATGTTATTAGTCGGGTCGGCCCGTTGTAACCATTTAAAGGGATTCGTCGGAGTCATCACCATGTCACCGAGTAGTATCAGTCAAGTAAGTATGGAAGCAGGTATCATCTAAAAACTTCCCTATCCTTCGAGCAGATTTGACCATCCCCACCCTGTGAGTGAAAATTCGGTTCATGCAAATACCTGTAAAGGGTTACCCCTGTCCTGACATTCTCAACTTGTCATGGTGGACAAATGCGCAATATCGAGGACTACGGCGCAGTCCGCAGATCTGTTTGCGTCCCTTGTCAGTGCATTACTGTGACTCAAATCCCGTAAACAGAATGCGTCACTAAATCCAAATATCCTGCTGAAAACCGACCCCCCCCCGCCACACACACACTGCCTCTAATAGTAAACAAAATATGCACGCTAATGCATGCACTTACGTGATCACACGCGCGGTAAATTCACAACACGCTGTCCTTGCAGGTGGGTCAACTCTCCTCAAACAGTCGCAGCCCCAACTGCATGAGGGCAAATATTTCTCTCAAATTATCTCCTGCCTGAGGGCCCACGATGCTCTCTTCAATCAAAGATACGGCTGTTGTTGGAGTTGCGTTCACGACAACTAAGGTTATGAAGGAATTGCTCACATCTTCAAATTTACGTACAAAGTGAAAATAAATACTTTGCTGTCTGTTATTAATGTGGTTTTCTTTGCTCCCGGAGCTGAATAAAACGGCTATCGTACGTAAGCACGTACTTTCCTGAATTAAACTTACGTTCTTAGCTCGTTTAGTGGGATCTTTTTTCGAAGAACGCGCATCGGCTCAGATTCCATCAAAAGGGTTTCCTGATTATCAGACGAGTCCCCGTTTAAACCTCGTGTATATATTCCGACAAGAGAAGCCGTACTCTCCATTATAACAGCCGTGTCCGCCTTATGTGTGCCATAGTAGCATTGTACTTTTCTGAGTTTATATTTTTGACTTTAGATTGCGCAATAACAACGTAATTTTTCTAGCAGGATAACGAGATTATCGTCGACCACCTCGCAAAAAATATATTGATCTCTAACCTCTACAGTTAGTTCTGGGTCACATAACTCGCAGGAAAGTCAGACAGAACTTATCGACCAAACTGCCAGGGGACCATCCCGTAATACAAAGTCTTTCGGTGTTAGTCCTCGTGGAGTCACATTTTCCGGATACTATCCTGTTGTCTCGCACCGTCTTGCTGAATGCCATTTGAACAGAATTCCTTAATTAATCTTTGTACCTACCTTCTTATCCTTTGGTACTCCTTGTATTTTTCCTGGCTTATGAAAAAAACTTCAACAGTAGTCGCGTGCTTCATACTGTGAACTCCTTTGTCGGTCTCTCCTGGTATTTTTAGGTTCTGTCGTAGTTTTATGATACTGTATGGATATCAGATATTACGTCAATAGGCAGGTTTTAAGTTATGCTTTATGGTTTTTGCCCTGGTCTAGTTGCAGTGAAGCCGTCTTGTCCAAGATCGCGTTGTAGGGGTCCAGTCTACTGCGAGGTGCCAACCTATAGTGACTATCTAGTTCAACATATATTCACCTCTAATTTTTCTGGCGAGTGAAATCCGAAGACTGTGATCATACTTCTTTTTCATCCACTGACTAATCTCACGAAAAGTTAACTTAAATTCTGGACTGTGTTCATGATTAGGAGGGATTGCCCTTTGCCATGAGATTGCAATACGGACTATCGTGCAGCACAGTTCCGACATATTTCAGTTACGCCAGGATGTCGGTTTTGAATGAACTTCTTTTTAGACGCCTGCATTAACAAGATTTCACATAAAACTCATGAAACGTTACAATGTGTACTTCATAAGCAGCCTTAATATACGGACAGATATGATGCTATTTGAATGGGAATTTCAGGGTCTTAAAAAGTATTATAGCTAAAAACGACTTTATAACCGATATATACGCATTTTCCGAGTGTAAAATTTGAATACTACGCGATTTGCCGTCAAATAAATAGAAGGAATCATATTTTGATTATGCGGAAAGGGTTAAGTATATGCGCAGGGTGAGAGACTGACAACTGTTGTTTAACAAATTCACCGGCACTCTAATACTCCTCCTTTATTATCGGACGTATGCATTTTATCTAGCATTACTTCGAGTACTCGTTTGTTGACTGCTCTTCGTGCCTAACTTTTTTTAAAGTGAGCATTCCCCTTATTAAGGTATTTCCTGTAAGGGTGTGCAGAACACTGAACAAATGTAGACATTTTAGCAGCACCAGTTCCTTGGGGCAGTACTGGTCAGCGGATGTCATCCTGCCGACGAAGGGCCGACCAAAACTCTGCAGAAGAACACCTTTGAAAAACATAGTAGGCAGTTCTTTATGGTCTTTCCCTACCCCGTGCATATACTTAAATTATACCGACTGTGCCTTCTGCCAAATGTATCTAGATCTTCAAAGCCATTGAAGATCAGTAGAAAAAGTCATACTAATTAAGTGGTCACTGATTATTATGAGCGGTTTTTGCAGGCGGACAAAAAAAAGTGTAATCGAAAGCCGAGATCCTGGAGCGACCGGAATATCTTGGAACTGTGTTGCGCTATAATACATATTAATAATCACTATATTACTCCTTCTCGATCGAAAACACATTCTGACATTTAAGTGGGGCCGGTCACTGGCTGTATGTCTCGTGGTTCGTCATGGTTAGCATGTATCCCACTTCTAGTTAGATATTATCTTCTCCTGTTGACCATTCTTCTTATAAGCAAATATAAACGTGCTCCATTGATTGACTGTGGTTCGGCGTAAAACAAAACGCATAATATGAAAGCCACTGACTTAGACAAGGACTCTAAACAAACTTTGTCCTAATGTGAACGTCGATCAGCGCAAATAGGCATGCAGAGTTTCATAAAGCGGTCGTCAGCATACAATCAAAAAATCAGCCATGTATACGTGCTGGATTGACCTTTCTCCTCTCAAGCCTCAAATTACAGAGATCTAATCAGCGGTAAATGATAGTGCAACAACCGCACAACTATTTGTATTGTCAAAGCAGTTTGAATCAAAAAAATACTTGTTGAGCACGGTTTTAGAGACTGTGGTTTTTCGTTAATCAAGGTTTATTCAATATCATTCCCACTGGAATAAGTGGAAACAACCCATGTAAACTATGCCAATTTGCGGTCTAAGAGACGCTTTGTGCGCAACCCTAATCACATAGGAAATATTCTCTGCTACTAAAGTTAGATTGTTATGTGACTCAAGAATAAAAACTACATCGTAAAATTTTTCCTTCATTCTCGAAAGCATTTCGACACTTTCGTTGCCGCGTGTCACTTGGTGTCTGTTAATCTAAGACCGGTTCAGTTTTCTACCATCCAGGAAAGATGGTGATGTTTTGGTAGAAACACAATTAAAGACTTGCCTGGAGTAGTTATGCATTGTGAACAGGGTTTTCGCCCTTTCTATGCGAACGTGTGAAATGTCCTCCAGTGATGCCTCAGAGATACAGAGAATTTCACTAATGGTAAATGGAGATGTAAAACCCAGTATAACGATACAACCAGTTACACGTCCTTGTAGCGTAAAAGCATAGCTGAGGAGAAACCAACCGTCTGGATGGCATTTAATAAGTCACAGGACAAAAATCAAGGTAATTATTTACTCGAAAATTCGACTAGTTGCGCAGATATCTTACTGGAATACAACGAGCACATACGTGCTCTAGGAAAATAGTAACTAACATTGTAATACAATTGCAAACAGAAAACCATCGTTTGGACCAGGTGAAAAAATAATTCGCTAGGCGGTATCGCGGTATTCCAAAGGAAGTTGCTTTCTCACTCCACAATGAAATATGAGTCCATCAGTTGTATTCCCGGTGAATGATTCGTTTAATCCTTCCTTTCCGGTTTCTAAATGACAATGTCGCTGCACTGCTCATACGACTGTTCAATGGGACTCACGTCACAGCATGAGAGATTTATCGTAAAAATTTAATGCGCCATGTTCAACTGCCAGCAAACATCTCAGGCAAATCGGAAGAACACCCAAAGAAGGAATTCAGGTTTTACACGAGCTTCACCTGAGACTCGAACACAACGCTCCGCCATCTGTAGCAATCTTTTAATCAAGAATATCGACCCGTCGTTACTGCATCGCACTGTCTCATGTGGTAAAAAATGATTGTTAATAGCAACAGATAGTGGAAAAGACAATTATTATCACATACTGAGAAGCCGGTGTCAACTCCAAAACCAGAACTCCTTTCAGAGAAATTCTTGCTGTGTATGACGGAACATGTAATGTATCACCCGTTATGAACTACTGGAACGTGGAAGGACTGTCAATATAGATGGCTACTGCAAACAATCGGATCTTGTGCGAAAAAAATATGACTTAAGTGTTGTGCTTTCTTCAACGGAGAAGGCGTTACCCTCCAGCATGACAATGTAAGGCTATACACCTTAAAATAAACCTAGGAGAGGATAGAATCGCTTTGATCGAAAGTTCCTCTAAATCACGTACTCACCGACTTAGTCCACACGGATAACCGTTTGTTCCGGTCAATAGAACAGTTTATATGAGACAAAACATTCGGAAACCGAGACGTTGAACGCAGTCTTTTAGGATTTTTTTCATAAAAGAGGCAAGTTTCTTTGAAATTGGCCTCAAAACATTAGCATCCCTTTGGGCTGATACCGCTGAAAACGACGGCCACTGAATTACTGGCTAAAACTACCCAAGTAAACCTTGTTGGCATCAGTTTTTATAACTACCTGGTAATACGCAATTGCTTTCCAAAAACCCTCATAGGATAATACTTTTTAATGAGCATATGTCCAGCCATATGTGCAAATGTCTTTCGGGAAATCAACTGTTTATTTGTTTTGTTTCCTCCAAGACTTCTAGATACTTATATGAACGTGTTCATTTTTAATGAGATCCTTTCAATAAACACTCATTCTTTATACTGATTTCGTGGATATTTGTGGCATATTTAGGTTCCATAATAGAAAACGAGGATGTCAGTTGGTTTTAAGGGAGACTTTAATTATGCCAGCTCTTGAGACATACGCTCAACGTACAACTCACATGTACATCAATGTTATCTGCAAAGTTAGCAGAAAAATTACTGTGAAATACAATAATTTATAAGGAAAAAAGGCCTCTTTATGAAACAGAGGATATGCTAATTTGTTTAGAGACGATGCATAACATGTTGGAAACAACAATAGTGCCCCAAAATTCTGGTATAAATTTTGGACTCGAGATAATAATTTCCATCAAGCATTACAATCGATGACTATTGTAAAGGGACCTTAACGAACTGAAAATTGACTCATGTCTGTGTTTCTTAACTTTCGTTCGCTTCTAAATTACAGTGAGGACGGACCAAAGTTTCATTTAAAGCCACCATGCTATCATGTATTAATTGATTTAGAAGTACGTCGTCTGCAAAGTGGTTATGCAAACTCACTTTGGCAAAACTTGTCTTTCAGAATTGTTCCAAAAAATTTCGGCTAGTATTTCAGGTGCTTCAATGAATATTATACTGAATGTGACATCCCAGCATTTGTAAATGGTATGTCGGCTAACTGTTTTCACAGATCGTACTTCCTCCGAAGGTTTGATCTCACAAATAAAGGACCTCCACCCGATTGTTCATTTATCTGTTAGAGTTGAGACAGGACAGTGACAGAAAATCATGTCAATTTTATAGTAATTCACTGGTTGTTTTGCGGCCAGGTAAAAATATAGTAAATTGGCAGACGCATAAAGTTATCGGCATACATGGAAAAGGGACCACTCTGGAATTACTCTATTTTGACTGCGAAAGACAAGCTTACCGATTGTTTTGTCTCCAACTCTACTTGACCAGTCTGTTATTCTATTTTAAATTCACAAAACACTTAGAGAGATCATTGTAACGTTCAATCTTAAGTCCATCTGTATGCGAACTAATGATTTTATATTCACTCGAAACAGGCATTCTAAAAGAGGCGGATAAAATAAGTTTGTCTGATTAAAGAGTTTTTAGGTTTTTCTTAGACAAACATTGGGTCAAGACTCCAAAGTGGTGGGCTCGCATTATTCTGTCATAGAAAAATTCGCACGAAACTTAGCTTTTTGGTTTTACACGAAGTAGCTGGCACGAAAATACAATTCTATCATATGAAAGTTACACAAGTGTCTGCTCCTGTATGTAGTTTCGAAAGTAAATCTCCCCTTGGTTAAGTCAATACTCTGGAAGTGCGTTTGTATTCCACCGAGAGGGACAAATAATTGCATTTAAGAAGTCATTTTACAGGGAAAATATCTCTTCTCAAATTCTCAAATGATTCCTTTTCACAATTGTTTGAAATTTTGAAATGGGCAACCACCTCTCGTTAACACCTATGCAGTGTTTTCATTGAATACCTTATGAATTCTCTTTCATTTGGAGTGAAGCTAGTGGTCCCGTCAATAAAATTCTACAAAACAGGTACCTAATGAACCCCTTATACACTGCAATATATTCACAAATTGGGAGTTGCTCCTTCAAAGGGTATGGTCTGCGCTCCCTGCCGGCGTGAATTAATTGAAAAGTCTACATGTAACCCAGGCCATTCTAATTATTTAGTTCAGCTGGCTGGAACGATCGTTGGGAAAAGAAACGAGTAAATTCCTGAAGCAGAAACCAATAACATACCAATTTCCGAACTGCTAAACACGGTAAAAAATCTAACAACATCGGTTTTTTGAAACGGTCTCTGGCCTTTTTAGCAACTTCTCGGACGGTCAATTTCATGGTGCTGAATGCTTAAATACCGGCGTTTATTCAATATTTATCGGTAATAGAGAGTTTCTCTGGAAGCATTGATAATCGTGGATATATATCTTTATTAGAAATAAACGACAAATACACGGCTAAGCTTGAACGTAAAAAGAAGTAGGAATGCCTTGAGGACTGGAAAACCAGTAATTTTCGCTAGAAAAGTGTAAAAGAGAAATAAAAACTTGTTTCTCAAAGTTCGTTGCTCAGAGTACCTAATGCTGCATGCGTGTCACCAATGTGGGGTTTTTGAAGTCGTTGATTGTATGAGGTTAAGGAGAGTAACTCGGAAATCACTGCGCGTACCGAGCACGTACCTGACTAGCAGATATTGCGAGATGATTCGCCTCGGACCGGACAGATGCTTCGTGATATTCAGCTTTCGTTAGCGATGCAGACGAGATTTTGCTTCAGAACACAAGCAAGTCAACCAAAAGCAATTCCTATTCTTAACAGATAACGATGCAACGACAGGCACCAAAAGCGGGTAGGTTACACGTTTGAGATATTACAGTTAAATATTTGGAAAGCATGTCATTTTTTAATTCTATGTCTGTTGGAATTTCCTGCCTTCTAAAGTCTCTACTCATTTTATCGAAAGCCTTTTTCCTTTAAAACGCGGTGACTTCACACTTCTTTAATGCATGAGTGAGACAGGATATCGTACTATCCTCACAGCACTTATTTATTTCGCATATTTTTTACTATCAGCTCGAAACCCTCCAAATTCTTTCATGGTGTCCTTCTGAAACATTGCGTTATGTTTATGTTAGTCCTGATTATCTTTAAAAAACCCCTTATTGTTTTGTTCGACGTCCTCCAATTGAAGACGATAAATCACTTCTTTTTGCATTTTCTTGGTGGTCCTCTTCTTTGTAGAAAACGTTTTTATCAACGGATATTTCGTTTTGCTTAACATTATAACCGAGACCTGCTAGCATTCATTGTTTTGATGGGACTACATGCTAAAGGATAAAATAGAATTTTCCTTTTGTAGGGATTATTATTTTTCACAGTCGTTTTGGCGCCGACAGCCAGCAGCGTGCTGGGTGGCGGTAGTTTTTGGGACTCCACACATATGCTTCAGTCAAAAAAGGAATCTTTATTAATACCTGGCTCGAATAGTGGGAAAATTACTTAATGCAGCTTCACAGCAACGGGGAACTGACTGATATAAAAGATTTCCTTTGGGGTTGACTCAAACTCTCGATCACCGGAACTGGGGCCAAATAAGTTACATTTGAACTGTTTTGCCCGGACATCAGTCTTGTTCATAATCTCAGGCAAAAATGATGGTCGTGGAGAAGATATTGAGAGTTTCATTGGATTTACGTGAGTAATTTGGAAATTACAGGATGTTCTCTGTCCCCGAGCAGATTCCTATGAGAGGTAGTCGCAGCATTTCTAGGATTTACGGACAGCGTCCTACTCAAACATTCGATACTAAAAACGAGAATGAAGCTGTTGGTTTCAAAATATCCATGCCGGGCATTAATAGGCAACCAAACCCCATCCGATTTAAATTCTGTCACAAATTCGAAACCTGGACGTCGATGTAATTATCAGGCAGTAACATTTCTTGAAAAGCAAAGTTAATTTTGCAAGAATTTCAGTGCGCGATTTCCCGCGACCGCGTGTAGCGAACATTTTAGAGTTTCCTTTTTTTCCGTATTTCGTATCTCCTACCCTAAAACATTATGCTGCCAAACCTCCTCCATACTTAGCAGACATCTTTCATTATGTCCTCACATCGGAACTACAACTTAGCTGGCACTACGATCTTATGTAGAATGACACAATCTCGAATAAAGTATTACAGAACTTCGGGGAAGTTTTTGGTTTAGGTTAGCATCATTCTTGTAACAAACTCAAAAGGTGGTAGCTTAACGTCTTGATTATCACCATCTACGTAAGATAATGTACATTTTTTCAAAGCCCCATACTAGCAATTTTTGCAGGAAAAGAGGTCTTCAGAGAGGTTGGTGTTTGGGAGACTTCAAAAGTGTAATAGTGAGATGTACATCAGCAAATGAAATTTTCGAAAAACGGCTTCGTTTTACAACTACTTGGTCAGATGTGGTTATGTAGCCCTACCTGAGGTAAACAAACCCCAGCTGTCTGTAATACTAGACCGGTGGTAACAGAGGTTTTTATGACGGCTAATAAGCCAGAAATGGCCATTCCAGTCTCTCTTATCTTTGTCGGCGATAACATACTGCCTATATCATGCGCCGCTGTGGGGCTGTTGGTTGGGCTCGAGAGAAAGAGAGAGCCCGTAAGGCGCAACGGAACGAGCGAGTTCCGTAAGAACGATCGGTGAGCGCCCCCTACCACAGAGGTTTTTGTCCGTGGGGCCGGGGAACGTACAGGCCACAGGGAAAGCAATTGTGTGCAAAAGAAAGGCTATTGGGGATGCGCGGTTGCACTTTTAATGGTTTAGAAATAGTTGCCTTAACCCCTAACCACAACACCTAACACTGAAACCTAACCCTATGCCCTGACCCCCAACCCTAACCCTTAACCGCAGCCCTAAACCCTAACCCAACAGTGTTGTGTCCATCAGGTGGGTCTACATAACCACATCTTACCATTTTGCACACATGTGTGTTCTAGGAGAACAACCGCTCATTCATTCACGAACAGCCACCCTAACGCATTCTGACGGTCTGAAGTAAAGTTTATGCAAAACAAAAACGATTTGTTATTGAATCGGGTTTACAAGACCTACCGATATCAAGGTTAGCTCACGGGAGAATAGGAGAATAGACAGCGCCATCCTTGCGCATGCAGTGGACTCAGGGCATCGTGTGGACCCCACTGAAGCATTTCGTGTGATTTACAAGGTCCCCTCGAGCTACCCTAAGCTACTGGGCCAGCGCCTGTTAGCAACAGCAGAAGCGGCCGCCATAAGGTTACGAAAACCGACCCTATGCGCCCAAAAGAACCTTGTTCAGGCTCCGCGCTTACCGTAGTCAAAGGTTGACTAACCACATACAACTTTCTGCGCCCTTCCGCTCTTGCCTAGCCTGTAAATTATGACCTAACTTTTATCGATTTTTGTTTCACTCACTGTACCCCGCCCGATGTAACTGATGAGAATTTACCGAAAGGAACGTTCACTCGCCACTGTCTCTTCTAAGCTTATATTTACGTGAAGTCATGAAAAGTCTGCAATCCACGCTTTAAATGCCACACTGCCCATTTCTAATGCTGCGCAATTCCGTCCCCTGCAGCCTGACAGCGATGATAATGTGAGCACGCGATCGCTTATTCGCTAAAAGCGAGAGTCCGCACTATTCTTAACTAGTTTCCTCTAAAGTCCCGTCTACGTTTCGTCACTATTGGCCCCGCTAAGCAGTTAGCAGAAATGCTAACAGGCAGACGCGTTGTTCTCTTCAAGATCGGAAACATGAAAGAGTAGACCATCTTAGGAGTTAGCAACGATTTCTAGGAGGGAAGGAGGAAAGGGAAGGCATGGTTGACCGATATGAATTCTGGACACCTGCTTGTCCAAGTGTCATTTTTTCGAAAGATTCCCTGTTGCAAAGCCAATATTAGAATCATCACAAAAGATAATCGACTGGGGTTTCTAAATGTGCTCCCGTATATATACGGCAGCATGAGATTACCGACAAAAATAAGGGAGATGGGAATGACCATTTATGATTTATTAGCCGTACTCGGCCACCCAAACTCAACCCCAAACTGCAACCCCTGGGGTTTGGACACGAGTTCTGTTGGTTAAGGACTAAACGCTTTAACTCCTGGGCTACGGAATTGTCCTGTCGGTTGTGATCACGTATCTAATTATGGTAGAGGGCTCTCACTAATCGCGCTACGGGACCTACTTATCACGTTGTGCCTTGGAATTCTACCTACAACACCACAGGCAGCCGCCCAGAGATTATTAAATGCGAAAAATAAGAATACTGAAAGAGACAAAAGAGACTGAAATGGGCATTTCTCGTTTATTAACAGCGGGGGCTAGCAAGCCAGTATTGGTCAATCCAGTCTGTCTTGTCGCTTTCGGTTGTCTCAGTCTACATATATTAACTTTCGGTATGCGACTGTCTGTGGGCCTCTGGATCGAGCCTTAAGGCAAACCGGCGAGAGTAGGTCCCGTATCGCGATTGGTGAACGCACTAACAACATATACAGTAAGCGACCGATCTCATGAAATGTTGGCTGAAATTCTAGAATGTGTTTTCGATTTAAACGAATTACTTAGGGGCTGCTGTAATACTGATTCTCTTGCGACATAATCCTATAAAATCTCGGACGCGGCGGAATGTCAGCTTTCGAAAACACTGCTTCTAAAACTCCTGTAGAAACCGTATTCGGTAAAAGATGACTATTTAAGCAACATACATTTTTTCATTTACCTTCGATGGTCTTGCAAATTCAAATATATGTTGTAGAAACCACAAATAAAAATATGCTTTCTTTCAGTCGTTTGACGGAAAATCACGTTTTCTTCATACTTTATACCCGAAGAAGTAGTATGATTGGGTCTTAAAAAATTTCTTATTGTCAGATTTCTTCAGACAGCGCAAAGTCCATTCATATAGCATCGTTCCTGTCCAATAACCACTTCTCCTCTCCTGTAGAAACCGTACTCGGTAAGAAATGGCTACTTAAGTAGAATGCATTTTTCCCATTAATTTTCGATGGCTTTGCAAATTCAAATATGTCTTATAGAAACCATACACAGAAATATGCTTTCTTTCAGTCAATTAATAGAGAATCACGTCTTTATATTTTATACTCAAGGAAGGAGTACAACTAGGCTTTTAAAAAGTTTCTACTTATGAGATTTTTTTAAGACCGCGCAATGTCCATTCACATAGCATCGTATCTGCTCGTTTACCACTGCCCCTCATGAAATGTACAGCATAGTCCGCATCCATTGCAAAATTTATGGCATCTTTTTAAAGGCATGGAAGTTTGTGTGATTTCCTTTATGTGGAGCGTATACACCATGTAGAATGAAATCACTAAGATGTGGTGATCAGGCAACAAATTATTCGTCGAATAAAATTGACGTCCAGAACGAAAGTCAGCAAAAAATGTCTAAGATCAATTAGAAAATATTTCTGATAAGTTACCTCTTTAAGGAGTGCTTTGGTACTGCATTCCGTTGAAGGACGTCTGCGTACTTTAATTTCTTACAGAGTGAGCCAAGAAAAAGTTGACACTTTTGGCCGTTGCTTTCACGTTCCTAAACAAACTCACATTTTGTACCGTAAACGTAAGAACATTCTTTTCTCTTTATAATGCGACAATTTAAACTGTTCTACCCACCCTTAGCCGCCGTTCTTCGATCATGAATGCACGGCAGAGTGCTAATATAAAGACTGATATTTGTGTGCAATCGTTAATTTTTCGCTCGTTCCATTTATAAACTAGGTATGCGCAGAAGCCAGACTGCACAAAAAATGTTCAAAGCTGATCGGTGAGCGCCCGTCTACCAATCCTTGCCGATCGTTTCTACGAAACTCACTCGTCCTGCCTCTCATTTTCATAAACTTAACGTTGTCTCAACATAGGAGCATCTTCCTATGCACCCAGTCCTCTCCTAATTCAATAAAACTACCTAATTACTGCTTCCATTTTTTACCGTAAACCTCACTGTTTGGTTAGAAGACCCTTGCTGACAGTCATAGCTAGTGGTAGGAGACACTCACCGATCGTTCTGACGAAACTCACTCGTTCCGTTATACCTTACGGGCTCTCTCTCTCCAGCCCAACCAGCAGCCGCACAGTGGCGCATGATATAGGCAAATTGATATTACTGACAAAGACAAGGGATACTGGGATGGCAATTTCTGGCTTATTGGCCAGATAGGCTTTCACCGATCCGGTTACGGGGCATGCTCGTTCCGTTGTGCCTTGGGACTCATACTTGAACCCTCGCAGGCAGTCGTAGAGCGATTAGTAGTAGGGGTAAACGAGATGGTGCCAACAGAGACAAGGAGACCAGAATGGCCATTTCTGGTTTACTAGTCGTTATCAGCCAGTCCTATCAAGCCTCAACTATGAATCACTTGAGATTCGAAATCAGAATCTTTGGTCATGGGGGTTGGCAGGCTACAACTGAGCCACGGGCCCGCTGTCCTGTCGGTTGTGGTCAGGAATATCAATTTCATATGTATAGTACGTGCCTTATCTCATTAAAACCTGTTGAAAGCAATTGATTTAAGAATTTTTGAACGTCTTAAGCGTTGCACATTTTGCTTGCCTACCCAGCCTCTAGAAGGAAATGTCCTCATCTTGCGCAGAAATTGTGACCATGGACATTTTTAGACAAAATGTTCATAAATTTGGACGAAAATGGACGTCGCAATATACTCGCGAAATTTCCTATCCTAAAACCTCCTCTAAACCTCTGTTGCGCATCTGAGCGGGTTTTTATTTGGAAGGAGAGTAATTTACTCTAGAAAGTTTTGATGAACAGAGGTGGCCGGCCTTGAAAATTGATTTTATTTCCGATATTAACCGTGGGGATCAACTTCCGAACGCGGAGGTCATTTTCAGAGAGCCAGATGTTTTATCGAATTTCAGAAGTCATACTAGCGGATTTGTGCAATTTAATGCCTTGAGGTGTAGTAATAAAGCACACAGGCAATCCTTCGTTGAAATAGGCTGAAAGTGTTTTGTGTTTGAAAAATTATACGTAATGTCGCAGAAATGGCCACCACCGAATAGTCATTTTCAGCTTTGAACATATGAAACATGACTTTTTGTGCAGTCTAGCTTCTGCGCATACCTAGTTTATAAATGGAACGAGCGAAAAGGTAACGATTGCAGACAAATATCAGTATTTATATGGGCACTCTGCCGTGCATTCATGATCGAAGAACGGCGGCTAAGGGTGGGTAGAACAGTGCAAATGGTCGCATTATAAAGTGAAAAGAATGTTCTTACGTTTACGGTACAAAATGTAAGTTTGTTTAGGAACGTGGAAGAAACGGCCAAAAGTGTCAACTTTTTCTTGGCTCACTCTGTAGGAAATTAAAGTACGCAGACATCCTTCAACGGAATACAGTATCAAAGCACTCCTTAAAGAGGTAACTTATCAGAAATATTTTCTAATTGATCTTAGACATTTTTTGCTGACTTTCGTTCTGGACGTCAATTTTATTCGACGAATAATTTGGAGCCTGATCAGTCGTTGCATTGGCACTTGGTGATTTCATTCTACATGGTGTATGCGCTCTGCATAAAGGAAATCACATATAATTCCATGCCCTTAAAAAGATGTCATAAATGTTGCAATGGATGCGGACTATGCTCTACATTTCATGAGGGGCAGTGGTAAACGAACAGGTACAATGCTATGTGAATGGACATTGCGCGGTCTTAAAAAATCTCATAATTAGAAAATTTTTAAAAACCTAGTTGTACTCCTTCCTTGAGTATAAAATATAAAGACGTGATTCTCTATTAATTGACTGAAAGAAAGCATATTTTTGTGTATGGTTTCTATAAGACATATTTGAATTTGCAAGACCATCGAAAATTTATGGGAAAAATGCATGCTACTTAAGTTGTCATTTCTTACCGAGTACGGTTTCTACAGGAGAGGAGCAGTGGTAATTGGAGAGGAACGATGCTATATGAATGTACTTCGCGCTGTCTGAAGAAATCTCGTAATAAGAAGGATATTTAAACGTATATTCAGGGAATATCTAAATGCAAATTTGGTAAATACTATTTTTAAATTATTCTGTTTGTGCTTTCATATTTACTCAGTTTTTTGCATGTAAAGACAATCTGTACATTTAAAGGCAAAGTTTTCTAAACTACAACCATTTTAACGTTGTCGGGATTTTATGCTTTTCTAACTAAACTGGCATTTCTGAACAACGCAACATTGTTTCAAATATTTCCTCAATGTTTTAATTCTTCTAAACTTGACCGAAATGGGATTAAACGTCAGTCGTCCGGCGGGACCTCGTAGCTCAAGTGGTTAGAACGTTGGCTGTACTAAAGCCTTCTCCTTAATGCGTGGGTCCGAATCCCGCCGAGGCGCCGCGTTTTTCACAGTTGGGTCAGTATGTCTTCTAAAGTTGTTGGATCAACGAATTGGTGTCGGTTTTCGAGTGATAAACACTCGTACATTTCGACACCTTTTGTCTGTTAGGTCAAGTGCTGCATATATAAGGTTGCAATACTGAACAGCATGCTAACACAATCGTAAACGAAGCCATTCGCGATATTATTATGTTTTTGTTTACGTCTCTTGCCCGCTATCCCTCTTTGCTATTCCTTTGGACACAATCCATTGTTATGCAGCTTGATTTGTTTTTAGCAACGTTCAAAATCACCTAAATTGAATCACAATTCCTGGAAAGCATACGCCATTTAAAACCGGCCCGTCAACTTTAATTAATTTTTTTAGATGAATTTTTACTTCCGTTCAATTTTTCAAAACATTTTGTCTTTCTCAAAATAACTTTTTTTCTTATCTCTGTATGATTTTTCGACGAAACCATCTGGTGCTCGAGAGGAATTTGAAGGCATATAACCAGGACTGCATACTTTGGAGATAGTATTAATAAGCCTTTAAGGACTGAGCTACGCAAATAATATTTTCATTGTCAGCAGAATCCACACACCAAACGTTTTTTTCAAAAAGACGGCGTAATTGGTAAAACAACGAATATAGGTAATGAATATGCCAATTCCTTCTGTTCGATGAACGTGATCTAATAAGCACTAGCGCCCACAAACGGTACAAATAGTACGGATTATTTAGGCAGTCACTCTTCCGCCGATGTAATTTGCATAGAGGGACAAAATAAAGCTCATCAAGTAATTACTACTTTAATATATGTCAGCTGATATAGAAGATCGCTTCTTGTCAACTAGGATTGCGAAATCCCATCTGTTCTTCATGAAAACACATTTAAGTTCCAGCCAATGATTTTCCAGTCTTGAAATCTGCTTAATAGGATCTAATATTCGAGAATGACCTGATGGTGCGGCTGTTATCCTGTATTTCGTGGAATTATTTACTAATTAAATGTGCAACGGTAGAGAATTACCTCAAAATAGTCCGCGTATCAACGACTGCCGGGCTGGATGGGGTCTCACTTTTTCTCCCTAAATCTTGTTGTTCTCGGGTAGCCCCTGTTTAAACGCACCTTATCAATATGTCTTACATGGAGTCCAAGATTCCTAACGTCTGGCGCACAGTAAGAAGCACTCCTATTCTTAAAAATCCTGCAAATTTTGGTTCGGCATCTTTCGTCCTATTGCTTGCTTTTCCGCACTATTGACACTTGCTGAAAGAGTTGTTCTGGACATCCATTCTCTTTCACTTTTTCCGATCCTTCCAAATTTGCATGTAAGGCCAAACGCAGTACCTTGGATGTTGTTGCTATTTATGGTCCATTCTACCCTACGATAATTAGATAAGAGTTGCCGTGAGTACGCCTCTGCTTTTCTTGACTACTCTTTCGCCTTCAGTACCGTCCCGCATCATCTTTTTCTTACCAAAACATCTGCGCGCGGCTCTCCAGGATGTGTTGTCTCTTGACCCGGCGATTACTTCACTTCCTGAATGCGGTTTGTTCAGTTTGGCAACCGAAAATCCACGGTCCTTCCCAATGACTGGGGAGTTCTTCGAGGTTCCATTTTATCCCCTCACCTATTCTCCTTCCACACTGATGATTTAAGATCCGCAAACTACTGTCTCTTGGTTAAGTATGCTGATGATGTGATCGTTGGTCACAGCCACAAAAATCGGACGTATCTCCAATCTCTGAAGGAGGACCTTGACCATGTCTCAGCATGGTCTCAGAATAGCGGCCTCGTACTGAGTAATTAAAAATTACTCCTACGTATTTTCCGACTGCGACCCTCTCCTAGTCCTAAATACTTTGACATCCTTCCCAACGAGGCATTCTCTTTCAAGCACTTTGGTGTTACTCTGTCATCAAACCTTTGATTTTCCCTCCATGTTGAGACCCATTCCATTAACGTTCGCAAATTTCTTTATCACATTCGTCGTTTACGTTCCTACCACACACCTCAACCCTTAATCTGGCAGTTTACAGATGCCTGCATTTTTCCCCTTCTGTTTTATTTTTTCCTGTGTTTTTGCCTTGCTCAAAAAATATGTTAGTTTTAAGACGAGTCCTCCAGATGCTCTCATCCGCCGCCGGTGTTTCATATGTCATCTATCTGATACTGTCATATAACGACATTTCAAAATGGCCAAACAATTTCCTGATCGAATTCTGGATGCCGTTGTCCATCGCCTACACTTTGATGTAATCTCTGCGAAGTCCTCCCGTCCCATGCGCCGTAATTTTTGATATATCTCTTGCCGTACACCGGCATATCAGTATTCTCTGTTGCCGTTCCTGGATCGCCATCTTACGTGTTAAGAGATCGAAATACATAAGCTAAGACTTGATCCGTCCCCTTAATAAACGTTTCTTTCTGTGTAAACCTTTTTGACTCTTGAGTAAGTTGTTAGTTTATATTCTGTCCACGGTGAATTTGGCCTTCTTTCGCTGGAAGTGTCGAATCTATACTTTGAAATAGGGCGCAGTCCTCTCTCTCTCTCACACTCACACACACACATACACACACAAAATATCCTCATAGGCCTCACGTCCTGTCGTTGACAGACAATCATCACTAGACTTTACTCCCCACATCGTTATTGATCTGTCGAGATAATTTTTATCGTCAGCCCAGCTCTTATACGCACCCCCTTCTTGTCCATTGTTTGAAAAAAATCTTCTATACTAATTTCTTCCATTATTCCACTTTGTTCCTGCAGTATAACAGTAACTTTAACTTTAGAACCATCTGATTTATTCAGGTCAAAATGTCGGAAGTGACATAAGATGACACCATTTGCTTCTGAATTTTTTCCTGTAACCTCTTTTGGATATGTGTGCATTCGTATCCTCATAATTTTTTTTTGAGATTCTGATAATTTTACAGCAGCTTTCTTATTTATTCAAATCCCGTTTGCTAACGTTTACACTATTGACGGATTAATTCCAGTTATGAGATGCAATATGTCGGGCTCGATCGAGCCTCCATTTTCCTATTGAGATCCTCAAAGGCGCTTGCGCAACTTTCTTCTAATCAATTCCCAAAACCCATCTGGCACAATGTGGTCGTCACCCAGTGCAGTGGTCGCAAGCGAGTTTCTCGAAATCATAGCGCGAGACTCTGCTTTACTCCACCCCGAAAGCGGTCACATTTCCAGAAAATACTGTATTCGAGGCAGGAGAAACAGAACAGGGTTATATATATATATTTAATGACTAAATCCAGCATTTTTCTGGCGACCAGTGAACTAATGACACAATGAAAAGTGCATCTTGTACTTTTCCATGAGGAAGCTGCTGACATTTTCGAAGCAAGTGCAGTCATCGCTTACTTTACCGGGACCACTAAACGTCCACTGCTGCTTCATGCAATACGACTGGGAATATAGGAGAAATAAGATAAATAAACAGAGGAGCAGCGGCAGCAACAGTAGCCAATCGTCTAGCAGTGATAAGAATTAGCCGAGCTGACTGGAGAGTAAATTT
Organism: Spirometra erinaceieuropaei; assembly: GCA_902702965.1. NCBI lineage: Eukaryota > Metazoa > Platyhelminthes > Cestoda > Diphyllobothriidea > Diphyllobothriidae > Spirometra > Spirometra erinaceieuropaei. The sequence continues at coordinate 358,714 of CACRXP010000497.1, forward strand.
CTTGTAGCAACTGACAGGGTATTTATAGCCGTAACATGCATGCAACTCACACACTGGTCATGAAGCTGTCACGAGGCTGAAGTCACGGTCAGACATGAGTTGGGAAACAAAGGAGAGTTGATAGACCTAGCCGTCATTGTCCCTCATCCAAGCAGGGGTTCCACGATGAGACCGTGTCTTGCACTGTGAGCGTCTTGCAAGTACGATTTTGCTTTTCGTGGCGATACTATTTGTCTTACGACTACGAATATAAATTACCGAGAAACCTGGGAGGAGAGGTTTCGTATCAGTCAGAAATCTTCCCAGTCATTACCTCTTAGAAAAGCGAAATCCTGTCGTTTAGGCAAAAATAAGGAACTACTTTGTAGGTTTGAGATCTTTTTCCTCCCTCAAATTCTGTCGTGCTCCAGACAACCGACTCAGCCAACTGGCTTACCACGTGTACCACCTGCGTTAATCTCCAAATCGACCGGCTCTATGCTCCTCCTGGATGTTAACAACAATATTAATCTGGCTAAAGAGTTTACACTACAACCTCACGTCTTGTAGGGCTCGAACACAGCCAAGCACTTACGGCGACAGTGTCAACCTACGAAAAATCTCGGTTGTAAGACGCACGACCTGAGCATCGTCGTCAGTTGTTCTTTACTTCTAACTCATCGCCAAGCTCTCAGAAACCGTCAGTCAGTATATTTTTGACATGCAACGCTGGCAACGAGCACAATGTCCCGGGCGGCGCTTTATGTTCTGGTAAACGCAACTGGACGTACGAACTGTTGGCGTCATAACCCCCTGTCAGCAGTGAACATCAAACAATTGCCATTCAAGTCCAGCTTAGGCCAGGGGCTCCCTGTACAGTTGTCCTCCGCTAGCATTAATTTACTCGCGGTACATTTTTTACGATAGCAATGCAAATGCTTGCCTGGGCGGATGCATTATGACCTGGATACTAGGCAGTTTAAATAGCTGTGTGAATCCGCTCGCGAAAGCGGAACCAAGGGTATTTAGACGAAAGTAGCGATATCTCCGCAATAGCATTGCACACACTTTCGCTGGGCAGGCTAAATAGCAACAACCAGCCAGGGTTGCGTGGGTGAAAATGGAACGCAGGCTCAGTAGATGATCTCAGAAAATCTGAGGTCCCGTATGATTCTGTTTTGAACTCTAGTTTCTATCTATTAGAAATGAGCGGCTCGAGGCGTAAATCAGACAGGCAGCAAGGACGGGCCCGGATGACATTTCTTCACATTTTGATTCGTCTCCAGACCACAGTGAGTTTGTTCAGTCATTTGCTGAAACGTTGAAAACGGATCCCGATCTCTTTAATGAACCTGTTTGGTGCGTGTGACTGCGCCTCCTACTCCCTCACATCAAATGAAACATCGACCCAGGCCTGACTCACTTGACTACGCAGAGCGGTTACGGGCCGTTCATACCGGACCGGGAAAGGCCCTGGACGCACAAGAGGTTGCCTTGTCGGACAAACTTCACAAGCAGTGAGAGCGCCTAGCTGGTGCGCCCAGCGTACATACAGTCAAATCCTGCCTCCCTATTGGTCGGCGCTCGTCAGCGAGACTCACAGTGGCGTGTGTGTGTGGGGGGCGTGTGTTAATGCTGTCATGGTATTGAGGCCAGTGCGTGGGGCAACTGGGCGGCCCGCGACGCAGGCCCTGTGTGTTATTCTTTTAAAGGCGGCCGCGGCTGCGGCCATCTGGCACTGTTTTCACGCCGCGAGTTTGCTACCGCGCGCATGTTTTGTCACAGCCCTCGAGGGTGTGCCGCCGTCGTTATAATGGCTTGTCGGGGTGTTCACATGTGCCGCTGGAATGAGATACACCACCACCACCACCAAAAGAGGAGCGTGGACAGACAGGTGCTCGTGCAAGTCACATTTGCGCGTGTGCGCAGGAGTGCATGGGT
>CACRXP010000497.1:360724-374658 GCA_902702965.1 Spirometra erinaceieuropaei
ATTTTTTCTACCTCGTCATGGTAGGGCTTGGGACTATGATAAGGGTTTGTGACTGGTGGTAGGCTTACTGTTAGTTTAGTGGTGTGGAGTTAGTGCTAGGCTAAGGTGTAAGCCTAGTCCTAACTGTGATCTTAATCCAGCACTGGCCCTAATCCCGCTCACCAACGCCTCAACCCCAACCCTCGTCCCCCCCCGTAACCTTAACGCTACCCATATCCAAGTCCTAACACTAGTCCAATTCATAACTCAACCCTCGCTCTAATCCCCAACCTGTCGCCACGCCGCACTGTTCTCCCGTACTGTGGCACGGGATGTATGATTTTCCCGGAGGGTTTATAAAAAGGGTTTAAAGCATCGACTTTACAATGCAACTCTTGTGTTTTAACTCTAAAATTGACGCTGCATTGCTGAATATTCCGAACAATTACTCATACAGCCTCGTTTAGACTGCACAATCACATCCAACCTTTTTTCAAATGCTTCGTGCAAATTATGCTCACGTTGATCATGTTCATTTATTTTTTCGACTGTTTGCCCTTAATTTCTTACGTCCAGGATCGCACTTGAAATAGTGATCTAGAATTCCGTTGACACTTGACATTTTTACATTTCAGACAATAAAGGTCGGTCTTAGCCTGTTGTTGTTTTTAAACATGCACCATTACAAAGACCTTATTTATGGTCCTCCATGTGTCCTATGTGTGTGTACCTTAGGTTTATGAAAAGAGCAGCGGAAGATATCATTCCAGAGTATTTCATTGCTTAGGCACGTTTTGTATCGGACAGCCTATTTTTGCCGTCCGCTGGGTTGTTTTCAACTGATTCTGTTAGTACTTCAATGCGCGTTTTTACGCCGGCCAAGTACGCAGTGAAAATTGGAATAAAAAACCGTTGAGGCCTTTGACATCCGTAGATGGCATGGATAAAGTATTTCGATTCTGCTATGCATACACAGCTGACCCGTGGCACAGCGGCAGAGCGGCTGATTTGACGTCCGAGTCTCAGGTCTCACAAACCTGGCTGACGACGGCTGACGAATCAGAAATGGTCTCCGCAGTCTTCCTTGTGTTTTTCGGTACTCGTCTTCTGCATATATGTACGCCATAGTTTGCGTAGATGTACGTAAATAGACAGAAGGGAATAACAGACAAAGGCAAAGGGGATTGGAGTGGCCATTTATGATCTATTAGCCGTCGTCAGACATTTGGGGGCTGTAGATGGAGCCCCAAAGCCCAACGGGTCGAGCAACCCCCGGCACGCGATTGTTGTGCACCTCCAACCATTATATATACATATATATATAGTTGAGGCTAAGGTGGTTGTTTCGGGCATATTGATCGTGGATAGTTTGCAATGCCTCATCCCCAGCCCTGGATAACTTATCTCTCGAAATCAAGATCATTTGGTTATTGGGCACAACTATTAAGTCGTGGGCCCGCTCCTCTGTCGGGAATATAAACTTGTGTGGAAGTGGACCTACCCCTAGGTTACGGAGGTCTGCCGAAGTTGTGGCTCATAGTGGACCTCGGCAGTCGGCTGGAATGATCAAAATGTCCGTTTTGTGGCTCCGCCACGTGTCTCCTTGCGGGTAAAAGGCCAAGCAGTGTGCTTTGTAATGTACCGTCGCGAAGCTGGCCGGAACCTGTGGACTTTAGACATGCGGTCAAAAAGCGGGACTAAACAACAACCCCTGTCCCCATACCCCTCCCCTCCTCCTCTTACCTACCAGTGTGCTTTTTCTCACTCTGGTCGCCCCGAATGTTTGTCTGTTACAAAATCCAGCCAGCAACCACTCGGAATGGAAACCACCTCTGGTCGCCCTCGAATTGGCTCCCTACAGGATGGTCATCTTAGCAGTGAAATTTACTGCTCCGAGCAAGGTCAACTGGATGAGGAAGTTGGTAGGTACAACTTTGGAAGCGGAGGTCCGAAGACCGAGTGATGAGGAGCTGAATTCTCTGTCAAGAACGATTTCATGAGACGTCACTTCTGTCCCCTACAATCAATCGGTGACCATCTTAGGATCATGTCCTTTCCACTCAATAGAGATGAATTCGCTACAGTCGTCAACATCTTCTTTTTCCTAATAACAGACCGTGATTATGTGAAGAAGTCTGCGGAAATATGCCCTTCCTTACGTCTACGTTGATGGCAGTCAAATTGATTGCCCTTGATTTCTCTAATTCCTGCGTTAGCACAGATAACGCTGTCTCGAAGGAAGTGTTAAGTCGATACGGATCTGGCAGTTGTAGTGGCAGCGGCCTTCTGTTTCAGACATGCGTAAAGCACAATCTTCTCCTGGCCGAGACCTTCTACCTTCGGAACTCGATATGACATCGTGGAAGCACTCGTGCCCTCCCCACTGTCACCTGTTGGACTATGTGATCGTCAGGAAGCGAGGTAAGATAGGCGTGCTGGTAACAAAGTTGGTGCTTGGTGTGGAGTGTCGAACAGACGATTTCTTTTCCATTCCGGAGATGAGGCTGCATCTGCAACTTCTCCCGCTGCGACCTTGAGGGAAGATAGTGTCAAGTAAGGTATGTGTCATCATATTGGAGATAGCTGTACGGAGGTGGGAGTATTTAGTCTGGAACGAATGCAGGCCCTGGTGGAGGAAGAAGATGCTGCTGTTAAAACCAAATCATAGAAACTTCAGAACGTCATCCAGCTCACCTGCGTACACGCTGGAAGTAGCGCAGCGCGGGCTGCTACACCGTTCTTCATCCTCCACAGTATCCTCCTCAGTACAACGTTGACGGTGTACGAGTCTGTCGTCTTGACTAAGATTGTTTATGAGATGGAGACTTGGACGGTCTTAGCAAGCCAAGCAGGAAAAATATACTGCCTTCATCTCAGTTGCATGTAAAGAATTCCCAAAGTTGAAGTGCTGGAAAAGGATCCCAGACACCGAGGCCCAGAAACGAGCGGACAGGTTCAGCACCAGTCGACTCTTGAAGTTGGTACGTGATTATGAGCGCAGCTCGCATGTGTGAGGACTGCACTTTGACGAGAGTTGGCAGCTGGAGTGAGGGGTTTTCACGTGTGTGGCACGTGTAGACCTGGGCTTTCATTCCACGTCAGTCACTGCTCCCAATCTTACCTCCAATCAGATGATGGCTCGGAGGCACCACCGGTGTTGGCAGGGGAAGGAAAAGGCGAGAGATCGATTTTGCGATATCTTTCCCCATGGTACAGCAGCATATTCCTCACTACAGTGAAAATAACGCGTTTGAACTATCACAACGCGCTACGTCGTGGCTTGGAGGATTAGCAGCTCCTTTTTAGTGTGACCTTAGTGGACCGTCATTTCTACTCTACGTTAGCCACTGCGCTCCGTTAGCTTCCGGATCGGCCTGTCTAGGGGAAGCCATTGGCGTATAGAAGAAAGGGGTTTGTCTGTTCATTTCATGCCCAGCGCTTAGTCGCCCGTTGCAAACAACCAGATGCGTCTCGAGACCGTCAGGATGTGCTAACAGTCGCGAGTTAGATGGTTTCCAACCCGCGGTATAAATCAGTCCGACTCAGAAATACGGTTCTGGCACCTATGGCGCTCTCGTTCTCTTGAAGGAAACATTGTGCAAGGGGGATCAGCAGCCTGCTTGGATGCGACACACGTAGATGGACTGTGCTTAAACACCCTGACCATGCCCACTCCCGGTCGTCTTGACTTCGCTTTGCATATAGAAGACTGTGTTGTGTGGGGATATATTACATAAGTCTGCTCCACTCCAAACACGCTCACAGAAATTCACTGTCCAGTTCACGTAGTGGGGCGGGAGTGGACTTCGCTTTCCACAGTCAAACTGCCATGTCGGGTGTGGACTGAGACGTACCTTTACACAGGCTGCCTCTAGTAAATTCACAGTTTTTAATTTGGTGATTACTATCTGTTTAAAGTCTACGTCCTCCACATTTGGCCAAACTTCTAAATCTGTTGTCAAATAATTTCTTGAGCTGAAAAGATTTTTTGTGAAACCTGAAGAGACACCCTGACTCGAACCGCGGAATTTCCAGCTATATCTACGACCGCTGTATTTGCATCAATAAATGCACATCCAGATAAGCAAGAGACTCGATTGCGGAAACAAGAGTTGGGCAAGATCCTACTTTGTAGCCGGACCTGTTAGGCGTTAGGGGCTATGCTGGGGCTTGTCTACTGCAAGTATGGCTACGAAATAAGATCCGACCAAGTGCTGTAGTAGTCTGATGTTTCGGATCTGTGATCCAACTCACCATTGCAAACAAAATGGCAATCTCGGACCTGAATCCGAAACGTCAAGTTAGTGAAATGCATATTGCGGCCGCGGGCAGTATGTGCTTCTGTCAAAAGTCGTTGCGTTAATCGTTGTTTTACCAACACAGTGTCCACACTACTTTCGTTCCCGACCAGTCAATGCACTTGGTCCTTTGTTACCATAATTTAGTTATAATTTAAAGCAATCCACGGAGACAGCAGCTGGCGTCTTGCAGGGATTAAAAAGGAACGTTACTGTGTTTCCAAACTTTTGTAAATTACTAGGTGGCCCCATTGAAATAAGTGTTTCATCCGCATTGTCGGTACGGCGATTCTTTATACTAGCCTTTTCAGTTGCACTTATTCGCCTGATGACATTTGACCACTGGCTAGAACATGTCGCCTTACAAACTTCCTAGACTTTGGTCTTACACTCACGATTTTTGACTGTGATTCAACACATTTGCGGTCGGTATTTTCAAGCCCAGGTCGAGCCTAAGAACTTCCTGTAAGTAAAAGAGAAAATGGTACTTCGAGTCGACGGCAATCGTAAAGCACGTTTTGTGTCACTTCTTGTGTCGAGATCGCTGTTTCGAAGACAAGATTGGAGTCTGTTGTGATTTTTAGGGATATATTAACGCAAAGTAACGATAGGGTGTAGGACCCACAAGTAAATCGCAGCTACAAAAGTGTACCCTATAATTCGCCGTTCTAATTGTCTGAAATGCCCTTCCCTTCCTGACTAAATGTAGACTGGTCAGCGGCGCTTCATTTAGAATCCGTTAGTTTTTGAAAATTCCTTTTTGTTTACCTTTTAATTATCGCGCTCATCTTCTTTGCCGAAAGTCTTATCGTACGCTGTTATTTGGCAGAAATTCCTGTATTTTCGATGTCTTCTTGCTCTCCGTCCTGTGTGTTGCCCCACCCATAATACCCCCTCTACCACCATTCGACGTATGCTACGGTCCACAGGCTAGCTCAAGCTAGTTGTGGATCCTACACCCTATCTTTGTCATTTTGTATGGCAACGATAGGGTGTAGAACCAACAACTACGCCATACAAAAGATACTCCAAATCATGAAGTCCCTATGCCGAACCAATAAAAGGCTGGGTGTCGCTGGTCGTTGGCTCATTCTGTCTCATTAAACGTGAAGCAAATTACGATACAGAAGCCCCAGTTAACGATTGACGACAACCAATGGTACGTTGGAGTCAAACCAGTTGTGGGTGAAATAAAGCGCAGTGGCCGATCTTATGTGGTTTCCCGGCCCAATGCCTGCCACAGGCGTGTTCGACGCCACACAAGGAAACCCCGTAGACCTGACGCAACCTGCCTGAAATATCCCATAAGCCACTGTGGCCCACGCTCTGGTTTAACGCAAGGGTGGTGTGGTGTAAGCTGAGTCTCGGGCATGTGGATGCGTCCGCCTACGTTTCGTTAGACTCCAAGGTGCTCCCAGCCTGCTACTTCTGCACAAAGTAATTTGTTTCTCACCGTTTATCATGCGCAGAAATGATTTACGGCAAACGGAAGTGGACCTTCCCAGCTTCACGCTTGCCACCTATCTTTAGTAGGCTTCAGCCCTCTACACTCCGTGAAGTTTTCACCCAACCTACCTGAAGTTCATTTTCTCGGACCTGATTCACCCAGCCAATTATGGAAGGGGTTACTTTGCCGGAATACACAGGGGGAACATGCGTTCAAGTCTGACGCATGATACATGTGCTATTTGGTGTTCCCCGGACAGCCAATCAATTAAATTCTGTGCTCAGCCAAATAGAAGCTCTAAACAGACCTAATTGATTGTTTACAGAAAATGATGTGACGCAGGGAAGGCGAAAAAACAGCTGTTGTGTGGTCCCTGTCTTTATGTGTTTTCTAATAGTGGAGTTCTCATCAAATCTGCTTTTTGAGTGCCTACTTTCTTTATCAAGTACTTCAAAATCCCCATTTGTGCTACAGATTCTATCGCAATTCTTGCATCTATGGTAACATAAGGTTTGCATTCATGTCCCGTCGTTCGATAGCATTAAAGTGCATGTATAAAAGCTACTTTCTTAGCAAAATACTGGCTCTAAATTTCTTAAAGCTGCGCTTATTTTTTAGAAGAAATGAGGAGTACGGAATTTCTGAAGATATCCAAAGTACTACTCGTTTTTGGTCCACTTCCGCATTTTACGCATCCTTTTTCTATGTTGTAAAACTGAAAGGCCCGATAGATCGGCTCGTTACCCAAGTGACAATTCGGCCGTCATTTCTGACGGTCGCACCGAATGACCTGTAGCAGGGGCGGTGACTAGCGTGAATTACTTTATAGGGATAAGAGACTTGGCCTGCTTCCACCGCATTCTCTCCATCCCCAGTCACCTGGGCCTTGTGTCAAGAAGACGAGGCAAAGCTGGGCACAGGTTGCTGGCGCGGCGTGACCCTGCGCCTAGGCGTGCCATCTCGCCCCATATATTGCGTCCGTTACGAGTTGGTAGCTCAGTAGCTCGTGTCGGACACTGTTGGTCCAGCGCATCTGACCCTTTGAATGATGCAGGTGATCCAAGTACTGGTTAGCTAAAGGCAGGTATGTCTATTCCACCCCGATGATCTCTGCTCTACTCATTTCGCGACTGTGTTTAAGAAACGTCATGTGCCGCTTTGTGCCACCTGTGCGCTTTCCCGCCTCCGGTCGTCTTCTCTATGTATCGACACCGGGCCCAGGTGGGGGAGGAAGAGTGCGGTAGGTGCTGTGCAAGTCTACCCTCACTATAAACTAATTCACACACACAAGTCACTGTTCCTGCTCTCACTTCGTTGTGGAGCACACGATGCACATCGTCGGTCACGATAACCGAATTGTCATTTTTACGAGCTGAAGTTAGTTTCATCTAGGGCGAAATTGCTCGCCTAATTCGAATACTTCTGGACAAAAAGAGCGATATCTGGCTGCGTTCGCCCCTCCCCCTCCCCAATTTTTTTTAATCCGTACGTTTTAATTTTTTAAAAGAAACAAAGTCAAAAAGCTGACTGGCATATTAGAAATAGCGCCGTTTTGAATTCTGTAGCATCTGGTTATGGAATATGCTGGACCTTAACAAAACAGAACTCGAGGAATTCCTGAGCGGACGTGATTGGAACTTTTTTTATATGCCCAGATTCATTAGCAATGCAACGAAGTCCCCTTCTGTGGCACGCCACCTTAATTTCTCTGAATTGGTCCGGGAGATTTTGCGGCTCAAGCAGTTTGGAACTGTTAAGCAAGTGCAAATCCGTTAGTTGCTCCAAACTCCAAGTTGTGTTAAGAAATTGTATTCAATTTGAGGTATTTCTTGGAATTATCGTTGCAGTTTGAAAACATTTTTCAGTGTCGCATTGTCTTTAGAAGAGTCTATTTGTGTTTAACGGCTAGAGGAGAGGATGAGGATGCTATGTCTTTACTCTTATCTGCGGGTAAAAACCTTTGTAAGAGACAAACCCACTAGTTGGGCACAGCGAGTAGGTTATCCAGGAAACGAAAATAGCAGTATCCCAACAGTACAAACTAGTAAATAAGAACAAAGTCGTCAGCAGGTAAAAGTGCACGTGCGTGTTCTTTGTCTTATTCAAAGTTGTGTCAAAGCGTATTGTAACTGATTAAAACAAAACGGACTTAAATGTCACTACACCTTCATTGAAATAAAGTGGACCATTGTTTTGGCAATTAACGTGCAACCCGCCCTCCTCACGCATATATTTCAGTCCACTTCACGCCGTCATCTTGTTTGGAATGCGCACCTAACGTTGCACAATGCGCCTTTCTCGAACTGGGTCAGCCGCGCGTAAACCCCTTCCAACTGGCGCCCTAACCCACGAATGCACGTCCTTCTGACCAAAGGCCGCCGTATTTGTACCTGATTTAGGCTAAACGGGGCGAAAAACAAGAGCTAGAATTATCTCCAAAGTCGACCCTTTCCATTCAAGCGTACATGCATGTGGGGGGGAAGGGGGAAGGTGACGACTGATGAGGGGTAGCAAAACTTCAGCGGGACCGGGGTGGGGCTGTGAGAGCACCCAGAAAGAGCTTGTGGAGCAAGTGAGGAATTTTACGGAACAGTTGTCCTGACTACGGTGCGCGCTCGTGCGCCGATTTTGCTGATCGGTGGTGGGCTCGACAATGTCGCTTTTGCTGCTGCTGCTGCTGCCGCTGCTGTTGATTCAGATGCCGATGATAATGACAATAATGATGAATAGGCTTGGACGAGCGGTGGGAGAGAGAGAGAGAGAGAGCGTCCAACGGTACCAGCTTATTCAACACAGGCCTATTTGTCAATGCCAACCCCCTGTGTAGGCCCATGGCTGAATGTGCCCACACTAGCGCGTGGAACGTTGTTATGGCCCATGCTCGCGGCCAGGGCGGCGGGGAAATACGAGTGCAGCACAGATAGGCACGCCGAGGGAAGGGAAAAGTGCATGTGCAAACTTAGGAGCCCAATCCTCCGCCGCGCGCGGGGCCACCACGGCAACCGTCAGACTGGGCGCCAATCTACTCCCCATTCCAAAGCTGTTGGTTCTGAGTCCAGGGGGCTTAGGGCCAGGAACCGTCTCAAGGCCATTTTGCTGCCTCCTGTCATAGCTATCGATTTCGACCGTCTGGAGCTTCCTTCAGCTAATCTGCATGGTCTCCCCTTGTTAAGTGTACTCTGACCGTGCCAGCTTGATCAAGAAGCAAGCAAGTGAAGACTAAACTCTGCCAAGGTTGATTTATCTGACTGTCACTTATATTCACTTCTAGGCGAATGGCATCATCCTTATTATCGAAACCGGAGTTCAAGTTGTATCCTATGGTTCAATTGATACTCGACTAATTGAGGAAAGCCGTTATTGAAGACCGGGTTAGTAAGGGCCTTCGCAGTTTATTATATTTATCAGGCAATATGCTTTCTGCCACTTTTTTTCCTCTTAGATAGTTCGGTTCTTAGATCAGCCTGGAATCAGGTGACATCTCAAATAGATGAACGTTTTAGATAAAAGTGGTTTTTTTTGACCACTTTAGAGGAATGATTCCGAACAATCGCTCGAAGCCTTATACAAGGTCAGAAGCCATCCTAGAGTCATCAGTGATGAAAGGGTTTTAGATTTTTTCATGCTGAACAAGGTTTACTGCTTATCGCCGTTCTGTAAATCACGTCGGACATTTCAGAAGCTCGAATTAGTTTACGCGCACCTAGTTCCCACTACTTAAGCACTGTTGTACGGGCGTCGATCGTAAGAGGTGGGTTCATGAAAATAAACAAAATATTTCCTGTATTAAGCTAATTCCCTTCTTCCTTTCTTGTACTTAGTGAAATAAATGAAAGTTATCTCTGATATCGCGGTTTCTCGTGATCTGTATACTCGTAGATACCGTTGTTTGCGTCTTTTAGGTCTTCTTTGCCTACAGCGCAAGGTATCGATCTCTGTAGACAGTATACGAACTAGCTCAGTTACAATTGGCGAGATAACCCTGTACGCCTATTGGATGGAAGCAAGTATTCTACCTTTTAAAAGTTCATTCTGAGTGTGCCCACCTCTGTTTATGAACAGAGCAATGGTCAAACTTTTGAGAATGGGCGTGGACAGAACGGACGTGCGTACATATACCAAAAATCACATAAAAAGGGTCAGGGGGAGGAGTTGGGATGGGGTTATAGCAGCTTTGCCAAGTTGGCGGCTCTTTATTACCCTTTGATGGCGATATCAAAGGGCTGAAACAAGGGGGACGCTTGCGCCGAAAGTAATATTCCAGGCAGATGCGTCCGATATGCGTTAAGGCATTCGTATCTATCTGTCTGTATGGCCTGCGTTCGGCACATATCCTGACTATGCTGTTTTTAGGGTGCTCAAATTCAAAGTACCTTATTTGCAAAATCGTTAGTTTTGGTTATATATATGTATATATTCGCCCTCTACCATTATATATATATATATATAAGTAGTCTACATGCCATTGCCTGCGAGGGTTCCAGCTTGAGTCCTAAGAAAAAACGGGACGAGTTTGTTCAGTAACCTGTACGATGAGAGCTCCTCTACAGGTTGTATTCGTACAACTCGATTTTTCCGAAGAACCTCTTCCTTTTTTCATTATATCGGCTTGGAATGCATACCACCTCTGATCTACTTATATATATATATATGTAGCTCAGATGGGGTATGCATTCCGAGTTGATATAATGAAAAGTAGAAGTGGTTCTTCGGAAAAATCGAGTTTTACTCGTGAATTTTCGAGCTGGTGACACCAACCCGTCGTCAGACGAAATGAAAACGAGGGAGAAAGTTATGTTGTCACAGTAGACCAGCTAGCGTGATAGGACAGAACAGACCACTGACGTGTGAGGGGGGGGGTGGTTGGGTGGGCTCCCGAGGTCATGGTAGGTCACTGAGTGAGGGGCGGGGAAAGGGAGAGGAGGCGGAACAATTACGGCACGCCGTGCTGAAGGGGGAGGGTGGGTGGTGAATCAGTTGGAATGCGGGCGGCTGTATTCGCGGTCGTTGATGCGTGATTAGGGCAGGGGGCAGTCATTCGTGAACGTAGACCCTCGTAATGGGCATCTAAATCAACGTGGCGGTTGATACTACCCGCATCGGAGTACCAAGCCTCGAGAAATTCCCTCGCTCGCTTTGTGTTAGCCATGGCGACGACCTCGGTGCCATCCCAATTGAATCGGTGGTCGTACTCGAGTGCATGGGCAAAGACGAGGGACAGGGGGTCTCGCCGACGGATAGCTAGTTTGTGTTCGTTGATACGGGTGCCCAGGCATCGACCTGTATGGCCAACATACACGCAAGAGCAATTAGCACACGGGATGCGATAAACTACATTCGTTTGTTGCTCTTTGGGGAGGGGGTCCTTCACTCGAGATATTGCTGCGCGTAGTGAAGATGCCGGTTTGTGGGCAACGCGAATACCCAGGCGGCTGAACTGCCGAGCGATTATTTCGGAAGTTCCACGCAAATTTCTCGAGGCTTGGTACTCCGATGCGGGTAGTATCAACCGCCACGTTGATTTAGATGCCCATTACGAGGGTCTACGTTCACGAATGACTGCCCCCTGCCCTAATCACGCATCAACGACCGCGAATACAGCCGCCCGCATTCCAACTGATTCACCACCCACCCTCCCCCTTCAGCACGGCGTGCCGTAATTGTTCCGCCTCCTCTCCCTTTCCCCGCCCCTCACTCAGTGACCTACCATGACCTCGGGAGCCCACCCAACCACCCCCCCCCTCACACGTCAGTGGTCTGTTCTGTCCTATCACGCTAGCTGGTCTACTGTGACAACATAACTTTCTCCCTCGTTTTCATTTCGTCTGACGACGGGTTGGTGTCACCAGCTCGAAAATTCACGAGTAAAACTCGATTTTTCCGAAGAACCACTTCTACTTTTCATATATATATATATATATATATATATATATATATATATATCCCATTCATCATCCCCAAAAGAAGACGTAGAAGGAAAAGAGGCGATACCATGGACCACACTGTTTATATATATATATATATATGAACGGATATCCGAAGAAATTTAACTAGAAATGAAATTCTCTGGGGAAAAATCTAACTTTTGCTGCGTAACTTCGCGTCTGGTTCCATAGCTTGTCGTCAGCAATGGGTATATTTCCGTCTAACGGTTGGGCTACTGCATATGCTCGTCCTAAGTTCAAATCCCAGGTTCGCAGAGCCTGTGATCGGGTGTGGCTGGCTGGCGACGGTTATTGAGCCAGAAATTTTCATTTTAGTCTCCTTTGTCTTTCCGGGGAGTCTGTTTCTGCATACATATATTTTTATGTCGAGGTGCTTTATATCGTTATTGAACTTTATACGAATGCCTCGGAAGCAAAAGTTCCTTGAGTAAAGTGCCTATTTAAAGAGCTGGGAAAGTTCGTGGTACAAACCATATTACACCGACGGCTTTCGAGTCGGCTGAGATAGTACTCGTCTTCCCTGCCTGTGAACTGACCATAAAACACCGTCATCCACATGTACCTAATTAACACAAGACTGAGAACATCTGTTTGCTCGCGCTGGTTGAAGATGTTTGCAGGCTGCTGCAATGCACGCATGAGGGGATTTCCGATATTCTTGCTAGCCCTCTTGACTCATATTAACCACAAGTTTGGTTAACACGAGCTCATTCGCATCTACTAGGGAGGAGTACATTGTCTACAGGCAAGTATAACTTCGTGGAGCTTGCGTATTTTTAAACGATGAGCGTACTCTACATGAGAAAGTATGAATTATGATTGTTACCGACAAATGCATGAGAAGGATTAATAGCTATTGCTGACTTATTTGTTCTCATTCACCAGCGGTCAGCCAGCAAGTGTGTGGACCAGTGATTCGATAACAACACAACGGCCATAGTTCCATGTGTGGTCAAACCACATGGTAGGTGGCTTTAAACTAGGCTAAAGATGTGAAGACTAGGTGACGTTTCATCTGGCATATTTTTTTCTACCATTCATTTTTCGTTAAATACACACGACCATCACTTTTACTTTTTTACTAGCTCAGAGGCATATTAAAGATTCATCCATACTATGACAGACTTACACACTTCTGACTGAACTCGCAACGGATTTTATCTACCTCATTTTGCCCGCGTGCATTCATTGGAATTAACCCCGAAAGCCTAACTGACACGTTTTGCGCACTGAGGCCGGGTGACTGGTCCCGTCCTTGCTTTTCCGGTCTGGGGGAAGCCCTCTCACTGCATGTTCTTTTTTGACGTGTTAATGTTCGTTAAGAAGGTCAGGAATGATAACTGCTCGGCCTCGACCCATGAAGTGGGCATACGCGTCGGCTGCGTTTGTCCCTATCCAGGACGTGAGGACATGATGAGATGTGTGTGTGTAGGTCTGGGTGTTTCCTGCGTACTAGGCACATCCCTTGGCCGCTTCCGTTGATGTCAGTGCTGCCGCAGCGGCCTTTTCGGCCGTTATAAACATAAGGGTACTGGACTTTGCACGGTGTCTGAAGGTGTGTGTGGTATTTACAGGTCGTTTAAGCGATACAGATTCATGTTCCGGGGTCATTTTCTCAGAGACAAGACTAGCTATGAAGTTTGCACACTCGAAAAGAATGATTGCATTGAGATGCTTTCACTTTTACTGTTTTACGAGAAGAATGTGTCGGAATAGCAGAAGCGGAATTTAATTACACTGTCCTTGATAACAGCCTCTCCCTCACGTCGCTATGATTTGCCCGTCTCGATGACAGACTACATGTCCCCAAATGGGACCTGACGCCGACAGATCAGGCGTGAATGACCTTTCAAGCGTCTGTAATTTGTGTCGCTAACACATTTTACTCCGCCAAAAAGGGGACCATGCTGTTGTTGTTTTAGCCCCGACATGGGGGCGCCACTGACTAATGGCATGCGCTGGTCGGGCTGCATTCGGTCTGTGTGAAGCTTTACCTCTCTCCATACTGTACGTGGCATACGTTAGGGGGACGATTGTATCACTTCAGCCACTGCACCTAGCCGTACTAACAGTCGACCAAAGGACTCGACAGGTCACTGGAAGATAGAAGGAGAAGAGAGACGGGGCCAAAACTGAGGGGCTCTTCCCCACGGCCGTTGATTACATACCTTAATACATTTTAGGTCCTTTAGCCCACATTACTTCGATTCAAAAATTGTGGCCTAAAATATTCGAAGTCAATAGTCCAGTTTGGCTCTTCCTTGT
>CACRXP010000497.1:406095-422146 GCA_902702965.1 Spirometra erinaceieuropaei
CGTCATCTCGTTTACTGCTCACGAAACCGATGTGTAAGCGTTTGCCTTCAAGCTGTGGGTTTGATAAAACAGCTAATTTATTCATCTCCGAGGCGTGTAGACTGACATTTACTTGAGGTCGTCTATCCATTCCTGTCTGCTGTCTGATTGATTAGACACTGAAGACTAAGGTGCCTGTAAGGGCGTTCTCCTGAGCACAGTTTTGCGTCTTTGCATTCTGCATTCGTTTCACGTTCCAGGCAATCTTTTTCGAAAACACACAAATATCCTTCGGCCTACTCTCGAGCTTAGTGTTTTGATGCTAGAAATGAATCACGCTAATCCCTGTCCCTTTCGCTGACCTTCGTAATCTCATTCGATTTAACCGTTTTCGTAGGACTTCGCTCGAAGACTGAACTGTATTAAGAAAAACCTTTATGAGCCACCAATAGAGCCTAACGAAGACTAGTAGTAAAGCCAGTTATCTTAAGGAATTTTTCTTTTTATGATATTGCTGTCAGAGCCAGGAAGAATGTGTACTACGCAAAAAGACTTACCTTAGGCAGATTATGTTTCCAAGTTTTCTTGGCGGAAATCGGTGTTACTTTTCAGGACACTTTTATACGCCAACTACTATCCTAGACTGCATCTGCAGATTTGCCGGTATTTTACAAGTAGGTAGAATTCATGTAACGAGGAATATTTACAAGGAATCCATTTGTCAACTTTAAATTTCATTTTTCAGTCCGTATTAATCACGCGGGCAAAGTGAGAATAAAAGTTGTATTTTCAGAGAAGCAGATTCTCAAAAAATCCAGTTTGTTAATGTAGTTAACGTTGCACCCTAAGACACGCTAATAACGCCAACAAGCAGTCTTTAGTTTTTCCACAACCTCGGCGTCTAGACATGCTGAAAATATTCCATAAATAGCGGCGAGCAGGTCTATAATTAAATAGCAATTTAAACGTTTTATAGTTTGCAAGGTACTGTTTGCAGAGTTTAGTTTATGCTGACATATAATTAAACGACGGGAAAGGCGCTACATATACCGTTTAATGGATGGTTTAACTTTTATATCGTCGCTCTGTACTGTATTTAAAATCGTAGAACAGAACCTAGGCACGGAAGTTCTGGAGGAAGTTTTTGTATGTGGTAGAAACATCACCAGCACCAGTCAAGAAATGCATAAACAGACAAGATATTTCAATTTTCCCCCTAAATTTGTTTTAATAAAGATGAATGGTGTGGGCAGCCATCCGCGAAATGCCCTAATAAAGATGACTTAGTAGATAAGGTTTTTCCATTTGCTCGCGACACTTAAACATCGCTGGACGTCGAAGTGGGCGTCCATTTTCTTCGGCGACAAAGCGTCACCTTTAGGTGGACCTGCACATCAAAAAAATTCACTGCTTTATAAGTACCTTCAACTTCTGGATTATTTTAAATTTTTTTATAACCATAGAGTGTTCTTCCACATTTCGAGAAAGCCTTTCAGTCATTCGACTGACGCCTAATATGCAGGGAATTGTATGCTTGTGACTGCATCTGCTAGTTATATTTCAATTTACTAATTATTGCCCAGTATATCCACATGTGGCCATACAAAAAATTTTATTACTACGACGCGCCTACCCATGAGATCATATAGGATCCTCTTTCCCTAAGCCAACAGTCCTGGGACGAAATTCCTTGCCACAAAGTTCTGCATATCGTTTTGCAAACTTTCAATAAACTCCGAACGACGACTGTTATACAGGAGATTATAATACTCCTTGGACTATATTTGGCCTGAAAGTACCGAAGAAAGTTTTCTTTCAAAGCCGTTTAGCTTGCACTTTTGTTTTACTCAGCTAGTTGCACGAACATCCATCATGTATTTCTACAGATCAAGCTACCACTCTTAACATGGGTTTTGTCGCGTTTTCCGCATTTCCACTTTTCTGAAACAAATTTCATTTCTAACTAAATAGTATCATTTTTGATAATTTTTGTTTTATGATTTAATTAAAGGTTGTTAATCATGAGTAGGCCATTTCAGTCGATCTGTTTGGGCTGGTTTGCAACTCGTCATAGATGTTTCGTGAATTTTTGCATATGTTAGGGTGACGTCATGTGCTGCGTACGAAACATGCACAACAAGGTTTGTATGCTTTTAGGGAAGAGATTGTGCATGCAGTGAAACGTGCAAGGACAGCAATTTCGCCTTTTATATTGTTTACGAGTTAGACCACTTTGCCAGCCGTCTAGAGCAGGCTTTCCCAGAACGAAGCTGCTCTGCCTTCAGTTTAGAGTTTTGCATCTGAACACCATATTTTCTTTGCAGGTAGTTTCAATGAGATATGAACTGTAGTATCTGCAGGTATTTATTTTTCGAAGATCTGTGGCATCAGTTCTCTCCTTAGTTGTCACTTTGTATGTCCTCGGTATTAAAGCTTCACGTTATTTTTCAAACGCACAAGGCCGGTTCATCAGCGACTCGATCGTACACGTCCTCGTTTTTGCTGAACACTGTCATCGAAATGAGAAGAGCGTCAGATCTCCACCCATGTGTTTACCAGTCTAAAGCTGAATGTATATGCTATTTTCAAACTACGCTGTTGAATTCCTTGACCCACCACAGAGTCATTACATGCTTACTGTTGGTGTTACTAGGCAACATATCCTGCACAAGTTGGTAACCGCATTGTAAAAAAGCCTGACCGTCAGTTCTCTGCCCTTGCCTACGATGCTTCCTCCCCAATTCCAATTTGAATGTGCTTGTTTTGTAACTCCAGTTGACGCGTTTTTTTGAAATGGTCTTCAATGTAACACCTTGCTTTGCGTACATAACTAATTCCACATCTCCAATGAACGTGAACGCAACCTGCATGCCATTTTGATTCCACTGGAAATTCAATTCTAAGTCGACCCCGGTTATGTGAGCGTTTTTGACCTGTTCTTGTCCAAAACGTGGAGAAATAGGACAGTTTTTGAAATAAAACACCACCTACCAAGCACTCGCCACTTGAGTCCTTTTAATGAATTTAAGAATTTGGAACATGAAAGTGAGGGCGATCAGTCACGTCCTCCGAGGTGACACCTAACAGCGGCAAAAAATAATCAAGGAAGATCTCCGGTGCGTTTGAATGCATCTCCAATAACGCCGCTTCCGTTTCCGAACGGGGTATCAATTAATACTTCAATATTACAGAATCTACCAAAAGAACGTAAAGCCAGACTGCTGCAGCTAAGTCGATGCAGACCAGGCAGATCCTAACTCTCAACTCTCCCTTGAAATAGATTTCCGTTTTCTCGAAACACTCTGTTGGCACATTATATTCGTCTAACTTTCAAGGGATCCTTCTATAAAAGCGCGACTTACTACCTGCTGGTTGTCCACATAGGCTATCCCTTTTCCGTATTAACTTGGGAAGTAAAAACGTCCATGACAAACGTTAGTATCTGTGCCATGATAGGCGTAATCGTTTCCTCCGCAACACATCTGCAAATAAAGAGGAGCCTACTGAGGGCAGGACGTGAGTCACATCCTATATTAATCGCCTTCGCGATCTCCAGTTGATTACTTTTAGGTAAGGAAACAATCTCTCGTTTTGATATTTATCTCAGAGAGCTGTCAACAAAAATGTTATTTACCAAACGCTTGCCTCGATGTTGTGACTGTCGTCTACAGCCTCCCTCCCAACATAAAGACCACAGACTACCCCTACGAGATCCGTGATGAATTATTTTGCAATCTTGATTTCAGCGGTAGCCACGTCATGCTCCTCGTTAAATAACATAACAGCGCATCCACCAAGTTGATTGTGCAGATGAGCGTGCTTGTTCTGTTTTGCCTTGGAGCTCCAATCTATAGCTTCTGCAGGCGGTCCCTTGGTGACGAGTAATTAGTAATGCAAACAGGAGGCTGAGGAATACGAGGAGGCAAAAAATAACGTTTCTGGATTACATGCTGCCGTCGGACGGTTTTGAGGTTCAATCTACAACCCCGCCAGCAGCCGGTTAGCGGCTAGTATTATAGGCGGAATGGCATTACCGACAAAGACAGTAAAGACTGTAGTTGCCATTTCCGGCTTCTTCGCCGTCCTCAATCAGCAAAACCGAACCCGTTGTCGGAAGACGAGCTGGGGAACCAGTCTCGAAAATTCACAATAAAATTTTGCTGTTTCCCAAAGAACTTCACTTTCCTATATATATATATATGTTATAATTAGCTGAATGAAGGCAAAATAAACCTGAAACAGTACTGGGTCAATCTGCCACTGCTTACCTTTGTGAACCTCATATGGTCTCTTCTTAACACCCTAGAAAAATGCATGGTTTTCCGTACACGGAAAATATACAGCTTGTAGTTTTGAAACCCTGAATGCAAGTGTAATAGCAGGTCGAGTTCAAAATTATTCGGGAATTAGAAAAGTTTCTTAAAACCGAATTATACTCTTATTTTGAGTATGAAATTGGAAGAAGACGTGATTTTCTGCCGAATAAGTAAAATAATGAATATTTTTATGCATGTTTTCTATGAAATATAATTGAATTTTCAAGGGCATCTAAAATAAATGAGAAAATTGCATACTACTTAAGTAGTCATTTTTTGCAGAGTATTGATCTTGCAAGCAGCCGAAAATAAGCTCTTTCGAAATCCGACACGCTGAGGTAACTGGATCATTATAGATTTATGCTGCATCCTGATTAGTTTTACAACACTACTTTATTGATCTTTTCGAAACGAGAACGCATTTCGAAATTTTGGTTGACATTTCATGAGTTAGCACATCTACTGTATATTGCTGAAATAAGCGAAGATGCGCGTCCGCGGACATAAATGACAAGAAGAGACTATCTCGGGAGCCATGGTTGTATTGCTTTGACGTTTCAAAAGCAGACAAGCTTTCGTCGTCGGAGTTGAGTGTTGTACCACGCCTCACAGTATTTATAAGCGCTGATGGTCTCCTTGAAACTGGTTAACCTCTCTTTGGGGGCCGGCGTTCGGGATCTAGCCGCCATCGAATGTGTTCGCATACACCTTGGTTCTCGTCCGTAGGCTGGCAATCTTCTTAACGACACTGCGACGTACTGTACTCTCACCTGCCGGATAAGTGGCGGTGACGTTGGCACCTTCGTCGGGTCCGTCGGCTTCGCTGCTCTCTGAGAGCAGCTTAGAGGCTTTAGCTAAAACTCACCGCTTTGACAATGGAAATTAGCCGTATAGAAATCAGACCTACTTTTCTAACTTTGTTTATCTGCGCGTGGAAGGGCGAAATTCCAAATAAAATAGTGCTTTACACAGTGCGCCCACACAAGCACAAAAAACCGACTGTCGAGATCTCCCCCCTGTCACAAAATATGTGAAGCCTTTGGAAGATAGTTAAATAAACACCAGATATTTGTGACGTCTAAACGTTCCGTAAAATTTATCTCCCAGCTTGCACACTCTTAGGACGATAGAAGAAACATTTTCTACAGAATCCCATGTAGCAGTCGTGAGGTAATCTACTGTGAGCAGATGAGAAACGTTACCCTACCCCTATTGACGAACATGGATCGATCCTGTTCAGTCAGCGCACGTCGGACAGTGGACATGCGTTTACCCGAGCAAGAGCTCACGTTGTTGGTGTATGTTTTACAGAAGAAACCTGTAATTCTTCAATGCAGTGAGCTCATCTAAGACACGCATCATCAGGAATATCGATTCGGATGCCGCTGGAGAACTTGTCAAGGACTCGTTGAATTTAAGGGGCCGCGGGAGGAAAAATGTGTATTGGCGCAAACTCTAGTCAGTTATCTAACTTTTTATTGGCTCCGTTTGAACTGTTGGCTGTTTGAGTGTTGACTATACGTTCGACGATGAGCTGGCCGGTCAGAGCGGTTCCCATTTGGCCACTTTGAAAGACACCGTTTTACTGAATCAGTGGTGAGGGTTTGGTGTGAGTGAAGAAACAAGCCGGGCAGCCATCACACGTACCAGGACCCTGGAGGAGAGGGTGTAATCCCCGTTTCGCAACCCAGACTGCCGAGGGCACACGCCAATTCGGCTGATACAAGCGATTAAGTCTAACGAAGTGCGTGCAACCTTGACGTATGCGCAAATGTGTTAACAATGAGGGCGACTCACGTTGTATCTACCCGCTTCCAGCAACGACTGGGTCAGGATTACAGGAGATGGGCGCGGCTCAGTGGTCGACGAGACTAACGCCACGATGTTATAACTACCTCACTCCTGTTAGTCTCTATATTCAATCGAGCTGCTCTTCATTCGGGAGTATGGAAGCTCACATAACTGAGGGTAGCATAAAGACCAGATTAGGAAAGATCCACTGTAGCCTGTGCTGCGGTCCCGTGTAGAACCGACTCATCTTGTTAATTGGCAGTCTATAAAGCAGGCATGGACAGCAGAATTTATTGGAATCAGTAAATTTCGCGACGGCTTATCAACTGCAGCCTGTCGTTGCATAACACAGATTACAGGTGAGAAAGATACAGAGGTTTGAACTTCGACAGAGAAAATCAATGTAAAACAGCAAGGTCATCGTATACTGCACGTATATTTTCACTTCTCGACAGTCAGGACACCATGATATTTCTAAACGCGCTCGGTTGCGAATGTTGGAGAATGCATATTGAGCTCAAACCTGTGATGGGACGGACATGACCCGTAATCTACCTGGCGACGTAACTCAGGAAATGTGTTTAAATACGGAAAAAAA
Organism: Spirometra erinaceieuropaei; assembly: GCA_902702965.1. Lineage (NCBI taxonomy): Eukaryota > Metazoa > Platyhelminthes > Cestoda > Diphyllobothriidea > Diphyllobothriidae > Spirometra > Spirometra erinaceieuropaei. Next base: position 412,780 of record CACRXP010000497.1, read on the forward strand.
CTAATCACTCAGAAACCAGCCTAAACTAGACAGCCAAAACTCGAATTAATGATAGACGACCTTTGGTTAAATGAAAACTCAAACGAAATAGCACTTTTCGTGAGAAAAGCTGAAATGCCGAAAGCACAAAAATGTGTGTCAAATTAGAAAATTTCAGTTCTTAGGAGTATGTAAAACGTGCTCATGGGAACAACTGAGTAGATAACTAGTACAAGCGATTTTGTTAATCATCAGGATAAAATATCCTTTAAGGATTAGTACAAAATTCAATATGGTAGTTAGTCAAGTTGCATAACGCCTCCTGTGTTCAAGAAATGGTGTTGCGAGAATTTCATGCAATTTTTCTCTTTTTGTGTTGTTTGAGGTGCGGGAATCATGTCAAAGAGGGTTTCGCATGATTTCGCGCATGGGGACGTCACATGTTGAGAGGGCGGTTAATGCTTTTAGAGATTGATATAGAATTAAGAGATCCAGTCATGAACACAACATTCCTGCGCATGATGAGAACTCTTTTTTCGGTAAAAGTACAGTGTAGACTATGTCGACAACCGAGTTCGCTGAGTGTCAGGGAGTCCTTGAACTGTCAGTGAATACTGCATGCTTTATCAACTGACTGAAAAGATAAATTCTGCAGTTTGCTTTCATCGAAATCTTCCAAAGTATCGATCTACGTATTAAGTCGTCGGTCGTTCTTATACAGGTCCCTGTTTGTGCCATGTATGTATACTCATCGAAAAATGAAATCTATTGTTGATAAAAGCAAACAGACGAGTCCCCGAGACCAGTTCAGAGGAAATCTCTTCGCCGAAAACAGTGAATGACAAAGCTGGATGGCTGCCATCAATGTGCTCTTGATTAATAAAAGGTTTACTAGGTTAATCTGTTAAAAAGTGCCTTCATAGAGCATTCTCCTGAAAAATGTCCACATGCTTTTTCTTTTTTCAAATTTAAGTCGAGGAAGCAATTTGAATATTTCCTCGCTTGCTAATTGTTTAGTCGCAAAAAGAGACCTTTTCTTCTTACATTGGGACCAGTTTGTTTGCCTTTGCTTACTTCCACGCGCGATCTACCATTACAAAAGGACCACAACGTGGAAATATGAATAATAAAGCACGTTAAAATGGCCTCTCTTTAGTGACCTTTTTGCAGCTGTTTGCGTATGACTGTAGACATTACTACTGCTTTGTCGATCGGGCTAGATTAGACATGATCACAGCCCTACCAAGTACTGCTTCATTGGAGACAAAACCACACAGATTTACAAAATGGACTCTAAGAGAAGAATAGTTTCTGTTTTTCGAAAATAACTTGCTTCCCCACGTTTAGCCTCTCATGACTTAGGCGGAGCAAAAGATCAATTTTTAGGCGGATAAGATTGTTTTGATTAGTCGTTCCCGGTCGGATTAATGCCCTCTAATAGAACAACACCCGGCAATACACAACTGGGGCCTACAGCTGTTATTAACCTATGCAATGATTTACCGTACTAATAACACAGGTAAATCATTTCACAGTTCTATACTACTGGCTGCCTGTTGTCTGTTTGTGAATATTAAGCGGTTATTCCGCAGTAGCTGATGGATTTCAGCTCAAATATTCATATCAAAATTTGGGGCGTGCCTAAAAAGGCCCGTTTCGAAAGATTTACTCCAAGTTCGCGCATTAATTTCCTCGGAAATTAAACAAGGCAGGTTATTAACCTAGGAAATTTGTGGGTTGCACTGAATGACTTAGAAAAAGACTCTAGTAAGCAAAACACTTTCGGAATACGAAGTGTAAGACGTTTTATGTGCCCTGAAATAATTGCATAGATTCCAGTCATTACGTTTCCTGTGCTACGTCACCCCACTCTCCCCATCTCGCCAAAAATGCAAGGTTTGGCCCATGCGAATGTGTAACTAATGTCCGGTGCTTGCACGGTCACCTGGGGTCAGTGAGGACAAGGACATAAGAGACTTGTGGCCCCCAGCCTCAGGTAGTTGAGGTGTTGCCTGTACTCAAGCCATGCCATTGCTCTCATGGATTAGAATCCTATCGAGGCCGTCGAGTTATTCACAATCGAGTCAAATGAATTATTGTCGTCGTCGTCGTCGTCGTCGTCGTCGTCGTCGTCGTCGTCATCGTCGTCGTCGTCGTCGTCGTCGTCGTCTGCCAACAGCACTCAACCCAAGTTTGGCTAGTCTGGGATCCAAACCAAGACCATGCACTAAGTTCAATGCCCTATTATGTACACAGATGAAAAAGTAGCGTTCTCCGACTTATCCGAATTATGCATATACGTTAGTCAAGCCTCTCCAGAAATTATACTCTACATTTGGTTGTTTAACACCGATTCGCCAGTTTCTTCCCACACTGTCCTAAACAAACTAACAGGTAGATTATGCGTGTGTCTAACCTTAGGCGCGACCTCAATAGTAGTTCCCTGCTTTTCTCTGACCGCCGAAGATGCACGTTTGTTCCTACACTAAGTCCTCTCCCGTCTCCAATGTGCGTATGGCTGCATAGAACATGTGGTCTCTTTCCCAAGCAAAACCTCATTGACTGCGCACTTTTATATATGCTCGCGCAGGTTTACGCGAGGGTACAAGGCTACGATTACAGATTAGACTAATTTCAAGGAGCCAACTTTTGCTCTTATGCGGCGAGACAGCTCAGACGACTCATGTTAGTTCTCCTGAGCCTAAACTCGGTAATCGATCTCATGAGATATTGACCGGAATTCTGAGATGCGTTTTCGACTAGGTAGGATTTCTTAAGTGGGGTTGCAGCAGTATTGGTTATCACTCCGACGCAATCCCACAATATTTCAGACACTACGGGATGTTGGTTTTTGAATGCCTTTTTTCCTGTCGCATGATAAAAACGGCACTCGGCAAAATGGCCGCTTAAATAGTATGCTTTTTTCACAGATTTTCGATGCCCTCATTAACGAAAATATATTTTGTTGAAAAGAATGGATAAACATACTCTCTCTTGTATTTTTTGGTGGCAAATCATGCTTTGTTTAAATTTCATACTATAAGAAAGGGTATATTTTGGTTTTAGGAAAGCTTTCAGTTTCCCAAATAATTTTTTTACCTAACCATGCGTTCAGGGTTTCAAGTCTACAATCTGTGTACTTTCCGTGTTGGGAAAAACATGCATTCCTATAAGTCATTGAGAAGATGTCATGTGGGTTTCATAAAGCGTTGTAACGGATGTAGGCTATGCTGTTTAATAAGTGGTTTTATTGAACAGGGAGACACGATGCCGTTTGAATGGACATTTCACAGTCTTAAAAAGATCCATAATTAGAAACTTCTGCAAACCAAAGATACCCCTTTTCTAGTATGAACTTTAAAGAAGGCATAATTTGCCGCCAAATAAATGCAAGAGGGGACATTTTGTGTGGTTTTTCCTACAAAATATATCTGCACTTATAAGGGCATCGAAAATCAGTAAAAAAATACATACTATTTAAGTGGTCATTTTGCCGAGTGCCGTTTTTTTCAGGCGGCAGGAAAAAGATTCATTCAAAAGCCAACATCCCGTAGTGTCCAAAATATTCTGCGATTATGTGGCACGATAATCCATGCTACAGCGTCATTTAATAAATCCTACCTAGTCAAAAGCACATTTCAGAATTGTAGCTAGCATTTCATGAGATCGATCACTGACTGTATACACCTCTCAGGATTACTCCGGCTGCGTTTTGGGCTGACGAAATTTCGAAATAGAGATGGCCTTTTCGACAGTAATTTCTATCACCCGCTCCGTACCGCAGTCTCTATCTGCGCATGCTTGCCCCTGCCTCTGAGTCGTCCTATTTAGACTCGTCGGAGTATAACGTAAACATAGAAGTCTTTAGAAAATCATCGGCGTGATCTGAAGGACAAACAAATGAATGAGGAGAGGATACTTGCAGAGAGAGTGGCGTTGGTTGTAAACAAACGTGCTGTGCGTTTTTTGTGACTCTAGCAGGGATTCAAGACCAAGTGATTCTCCAAAAACTCAGTATTTCTGACCTCATCTGTCTATCTCGTGGCGGCAAACGAGCCAGAAATCCCTCCCTCTATTCTCTCTTGTTTTTCGCAGTAGTACCTTTTGATGTTGGGCTTTTCCGTAAATGCCTAATTTTTGGTCGTTCGTACGCCGCAACAGCTTCCAACTGCCGATTGGCTGAGGCTCCCGGCTGATGCCTCGACGTCTAAAATGTGTCCCTAACAATTAGAACGCTTGAAGAATTTGGTAGAATTTGGCGATATTTGCATCACTTTATCGCTTCTGTTCAGACCCACAGAGCAAGTCTTGCATAGGATTGCATAAATTAGTCCTTCGGTTGACATTTCCTCTACATGTGATAGTGCGTTGTCGTGGGTAAACAAAAATTGGTCTGGATTTTACTGTCCATCGCTGGTTATCTTCTCTTCCAGTTTCTTAGGTATAAACGCTTCATATCAGTTGCAAGTTCATTACTTCGCTGGTTGAACTGGCCTGCCTTCACACTCTTTGAGCACCCTTGATTTGCATGCAGAAGACTAAGGGCTCATTCGCTCCCTAGGGGAACTTACCAATTTTACCTCCTAAGAACCTCTTCATACACTTCTCGAACGTAAAACCAGCGAGAAAAGGACTAGCGGCGTGACAGTTCGCCAAAATAGGTAGATTTCTCATTTGAATGTGCGCGGACATTACGCGACTCCCACGCGGGCTTGGGGTTTTAAAAGAAAAGGGGGGAATAGTCAAGAAGTGTGCAAACAACGGATGCAAGAACGTTGCATCCTTTGTAATCTTTGTGAAATCCTTATCAAGCTGCATTTTCCACTTTATATTTAGAAAAAAAAATGGAGGTGGGTATAATAAATTCACAGAATCTTTTCAGAAACATGTTTTTGTAATGGTTTTTGTCTTGCAAATGTCCTATATTTTAATTAACTACATCAATTTGACCAAACAACTTAATAAATCCCTAACAGAACCGCGCCTATATAATAGCAGCTGCAGTGGAGGTCTTTAACGGCTGTGGGCTCTGTCGTGTATTTCATCTCAAATCTCGTGTTCTGCTCGCCAATGAAGTGCTATTCTAGCAAAATATTGTGTTCTGTTCCCTCAAATTCTCCTTGCTAGGCGGACGCTGTTCTACAGGCTGTTCATTTGTCTTCGTTCATGCGAAAGGGATGCAGTTGGTATACAGAATTTTTCGGTACTGACTGTAGATGGAGTTCTTAATTTGTTTTATTCTTCCGGTAATTCGAATTTCGGCAAATTATTTCTCCTCCATCCGGCTGTATTTTTTCCCATTTTGTCGGTGCGATTTTTGGACTCGAACAATAAGTTATCTGCCAAGCCATGTTTTGCTTTTAGTTTTTAGAGCAGCATTGTCTGTACATATGTGGTGCAAGCTTCGATACCACATTGTCGGATAAGAATGTATTCAGAAATAATTCTCGAATTTTTTCCCGTTTGTTTAAATGATACGAGGATGGAACGTCACTTGAAGGGCTGTTTTCCCTTTCTTGTAGTACTTTTGTTGTCGGCAATGCATTTCTTCGAGGTTTCCGTTTTTTTTTCATTCATGTTCTTGCGTTGAAATTTCATATTCTAGAGGCAAACAGCAAGGTTTGTCGTAAACTTTACCAACAAGGTCTTTGTCGGTGGTTATAAACGTCATCCCGACGGCTTGTATCACGCCCGTGACTTGTTTGGGACATCAGAGTTTTAATTCGCCTTGAAAGCACCACATAGAGTTTACTGCCATTCAGCGACTATTTATTCATGTTGCTGGTTACTGGCTTGTTGGTAATAATATGTTGGACGCGGATGGAAAACCGTACTCTTCTCCATTGGAGCCAAGCACGCATCCCCCAGGGCAGTCCCTTAATCGGTACAAATGATTGACAGTCTAGCTGCCAGGACCGGGCGTTATGGGAGAGCATGCAGTATTCTGCGTTTGTCCGTTGCAAGCGATGAGGCGTGATACTGCTCAGGAGCGGATACCATGGTGATTTGCGAATGAAATTGTTCGCAGTGAGACGGCTTTTTGCTGCGCCTGACTCGCTGTCTTCCCCACGTCCCAGGAGAAAGACACAGTCTGAAGACGAGTCCGGAGTGCAGTGATTGCCGAGTCTGAAACCACATCTACACGAAACAAACACGTGCGGGTTTCTAACTGCAGTCCTCAATGAGGAGATCTCACATGTGAGCGCCCCAAAGGCGGCACTAAAAGACCTATTGTAGCCTCTTCCTCGTTTCCGAGTTATGCTTTCATCTGGCAACATTTCCAGCCCCAAATGTTAGATGGCCATGGCAGTTTAAAAGGGCGTTAGGCTATTTATATCAAATAAATTTGACTCTGAATGCAAGCTAGCAAGACCTTCCCCCTTCCATACCCATACCAGGGTCAAGTCGGACCGACTACGTATGAAACAGTGGTTGCAGTTAGGATGTATTAGAAATCGGGAACCGGAACAGACTCCTGTGAAATACAACCTTTCGCTTTTACCCACTCTGACTGTTCCTCATAGGTTCCTCACCAGGTTTGTCTGGATTTTTGGGCATATTAACACTTTTAAGAAGCCACGCCATTCTCCGTGAAAGTCGTCTTAGATATCTTCTAATTAGCTAAACTCGTCGCGCAGTCGTTAGTAAGTTTTTTTTATAAAGTCTCCACTACGCCATATATGCCGGCTAGACTCGCTGATCTGTATTTATTGTCTGCCATTCATATGAGACGCTGCGGTAGCACTTTGCACATCGCAGATGATTGGTCCTTTATAACTGAGGCGGATACGAAAAGTCCAGGATCTCTGTGAGTATTTCCCTGAAAATCATTGAAGTACGACATCCGCTGCAGCCCATTTGTTCGGTTTCATTTTACCTAGATTCCGCCTTTTTGGCTCCCAGGGGAACAATTTCTGCGACCGCAGTATTTTCTCTCGTCTGCGACTCAGTAGCGCTAGTAAGGGAAGTTCTGCCGTGTAGCCTAGAAGATCACAAACGGAATCTTTATTTTCTGCGGTTCATCTAAGACTAGTTTGCCCATTCTCCCCTTGGGACATTGAATCTGGTTCCGTTCTTGCTCTCACTTAATAACCTTGGTTTTCAACCTGTGTTCAAAGAAAATTCTAACCATTCATATAGCCGAGCAGCATCCATTCTGTTAGTCTCTCAGGCATGGTCCAAAAATTACGTTGTGGACGGACTATCCCTCGAGTGAAAGCCTTTTAGTTACTCACTGATGTCTTGGTCTCGGCTGCAAGTGAGATTTCTCAGTGTGGGCAGCGTTAAAGTCTAGTAGTTGGAACAAGTTATTTCCTCGTAAAAAGACTCCATCTTTTCCAACCATCACAGCCTATGAGATTCGGTACGTACAGTTTACACTCGGATTGAGGGTAAAAAGCATTTTGTTTCTACCTGAACTCCTAATAATGGCATACTTTTTAGTAGTTTTTAGAAGTTTTGTTCTCTTGACGATGTCCTGCAGCACAAAGTATCTTTCATCTGTCGGCATTAACTTCACTAGCTCTGATATCCCTTTCCGACCCGGGTTAGGCACGGGTATGTGGGCTCCCGTATTATAGGCGCCCTTGCCCTAATGTCCATGGGGTTATGGTTAGAGTCAGAAGGGTTGGGATTATAGTCAGGGTTAGGTACAGGGAATTAGGTGCTCCCTGTACGGGGGTCTGTATTTCCATGTCCGATCCCTATCTGACTGAATTAACCGCGATCGAACCACAACGGAGGAAGTGTGTCTACTGCCTAAAAGAAGGACCTGGTCATCGCAGGATTTCATTCAATATTATACCGACTAGAAGCAAAAAGGGACATACTGAGACACGCTTCGTGATACTAATACCCCTTTTTTAATCGAAGCGAAAAATGTAGTAGAGTCACGAAAGACTAAGAAGAGAAGTGGCGGCGTTGAAAAATGGCCAGCATAATATCCGAGGAGTAATGTACGAACGCAACCGCCGCAATGCGCATCTTTGTGAGCATTGTTCAGGTGAGATGGGACCAGAGAGATTTGATGACACATTAATGCCAAGGCGCAGTAGGAACTTGAATTTATCGAAAGAGATATCAAAACACGGTATTTTGAGGCAATCTGGCTGGAAAAGGCCGTGCTGAAGCACAACCCAAGCCCTCCTTTGGGAGATGATGATCATCATTATTTGGCAATGCCACCAACATGTTTGTTGCGCGTGTTGCCCTTACTCGTGAGATTTCACCTCATAACTCTCCACAGCTTTTGCGATGAAGGGTAGATTTCCACTCGCCAGGAAGAGTATATTTAATCCGTATGAAAGCCAGTCTGCACTGCACGAAACGAATTTGTCTGAACACCCGCACTTGGATTTCTTCTTAAGAGGGCCACTCAGATTGTCATTAGAAACCTTAGATGGCAAGATCTTCATAGCCGTACCTGTAAGGGGTTAGAATTAGGGGTAAGGGTTAGGGGTTGACGTCAGGGATTAGGGTTAAGGGTAAATGCTGAGGGTTAGGGGCTAGGCTGGGGCTTGTTAACTGCAGGTACGGCTACGAAATGAGATCCGACCCAGGTATATGCATTCACAGATGCGGCCGCCCCCGAAAACGGTACCAGCGCATAAGCTACTGCACTTTTAAAACTGTAGGTCGGATAGAGAAGAGGGGCAAGATTGCGTCTAGATTCAGCTTCGTATAGGAGTCATTGCATCAATAACGAGGTCACCAGGGACAGGGGTCCCACTCGCCTAAAAATGTCTATCAATGACTAAGCGCGTCTAAGCCAATGCCAGAGTGGGACAGCAAGGTTCTTTGATGGGTCAGCCGTTTCAAGACCCTATCAGGCGTGGAACAATAAAAAGAAGGACGGCCCAGTGGAGAGGAGAGACAATGTTTTGTGACTGGTATCATGTCTTCAGAGTTAAGTACAGTTAAATTGATCTGACAAGACAATTTTCTGTGTATAGCAGGAATCGAAAACTGCAATCCAAAATGTAGATTAGCATAGTAGTGAACATCAAGGCACTTAACTTGTTAGAGTTAGCACAACGAGCATATTTTTTTCATCAAAAAACCTTTTTTTAGGAGAGGAAGTACTTTCCTTGGCGTTACTGCCTGCTTACACTTAGAGTGGGCTCTTAAAAACCCTGGCATGACTGAGGCCAGAGCTGAACATAGTAGCTCTATTGTCTACGCAAAAGGTTTTAAGTAATTAATTAAACCATGGCTGTGGGAGCACTGAGGCGGTTGTTAATTGAAGCAAAGACTGAGATGCCGAATTAAGTCAGTTAGAGTAGGCTGAGATGATTAAGCCAGATAGGGTAACTACTTTTTTTAAACAACAATGAAGGAAGCGGACGAACCCATCCTCAGCGGACAAGGAAGTGGGCGGACACTAATGGAA
>CACRXP010000497.1:422198-434086 GCA_902702965.1 Spirometra erinaceieuropaei
TTTTCGTTCCTCAAAGTACATTTTAAAACTTCAGCCAGCACGGTGAGGTTTGGCGCGCACCTAAGGCGCGTGTGTGAGCCCATCCACGCGAAGTCGCTGCGTAAATATCGTGGCGGTTGAAGCTGTTAATGCTACTTCTGGCGCTGGTGGTGGTGGTGATGTCGAACGACGATCGCTTTTAAACTATCGCCAGCCGCCGCGGCTTTACGACGCAGCGTCCAGCCAAGAGACAGGGCATAATATGAGCATTAATTTTTCCTACCAGGCATGTCGCCAGGCTCTTGAAGCGCTATATTAGTCCCACTTCTGCGGTAAAAGCCGCGCAAGATTTCTTTTCTGCAAGTAATCTGTCTGAATTAGGTAGTAAGATAAGCCAATCGACTTCTCGATTTTGCGACGGATTCAAGAGGAAGATTTCGCCTATAGGAATTAAACCCACCTCAGCTGGTGGTGTAAGTTGTTAAAATAACTCCCATTCATATGAAAGGACCTATTGCGTAGCTGGTTTTAGCCCCATCCCACTACCCAATCGACGCACGTGCATTTTAATGCTGATGACTTATTCATCCTGTCCAGTGGTGGGGCTGTTTCCCCGGGAAAGACTGCTGACGTGTGAATCGGACCACCACATGGTATTCTTGGCATAGTCGTTTTTCTCACTTCCGTAATTTCCGAGATGACTGTTACTGAGCCTAATTTCCAACTGCTCTTGTCTTTATTCTGATTTTTAAGATGATGCATCCTTACCAGGCCGACTCTCGAATCTTTCAGCGTACTTTCAGCTACATGTAGCACAGACGTTAGTGCAGCTGGCCAAAGTAAGAAGCATTGCATACGATGACGCAGTTGCCTTTGGCGCATGTGCAGAGAAAACAGTGTTGGCAACAAGCTTTGTTTGCCTCCTAATGGTTACTGGGATCATCAGTGTTGAGATTATAATGGGTCAACAAGGCCTCGCATAGTATGACTTCTAATAAAAACAGAAGAACGAGGAGGGGTGGGTTAATAATAGTACAAATATCATTCATATGAAGCCCGTTTGGTCACTTGAGAATCTTAAAGCCGGCAGATGCCGCAGGGAGGGGGGGGGGAGGGAGACGCATAGTGCTTACCTTTGGTCTTAATTCTGAACTTTGTACATACTTATTGCAAAAACAAAATCTCAGTCTGCCCCCGCTTGATTTCACCCTGCTGTCTAATTTACTATTGGGGTGTGGCCGTTACACCAAGCAAGGCTTTGTAGGGCGGCAAATGAGAACTTTCTGCTGGGTGGAGTCAGCATGCAGCTTGCAATTATCAGTCCATTCAAGTGACTGCCTCCCCCAGTCGTCTCTTGCACCAATACATTCAGCTTTTGCCTGGGTGGCATGAAAAACACAATGGGATTGTCGCGAGGGAAAAAGGAGGGGCAGCTTTAAGTTGGGTATCGTGGTACGTTGATTGCGTGGACAGACACGATTAGTTGCTTTATAATCCTTCTCGGGTGTGCACAAAGTGCTATATGATTAGGAAGCTTGGAGCAGTGTAGCTGTCCAAATAAGCTCCTGATAAACAGTTTCTGCCAAACATCACCTGCATTACTTCGCCAGGAGTTCTCCCCCACGATTTTGGATCACACATTCAAAACGCTGATTCTAATACTCATGTTAAGAAGGTTGTGCTTCAAAAACATACATTTACGAAACATCTATTTTTCTTCGCCAACCGTCTCGAATGCATCGACCAAAGTGCCAAAATAAAAGTTTGTGGCCCTAAGCTAAGTTAAAACATTAGCAACATATTAGAAACAATATTGCATTGGTCAGAAATAAGGATTTTTGCATAGACACAGAATTACCGAATGCGCGAAGATTCGTGTCAAGTACGAAAATGTAATCTGTAGAACCATATACTGCATCTTAATGCAAACAGTCCAATGCCAAAAGCAGCGTAAACGTAGCGGCATTAAAAACTTCCGTATGCTGTTATGACTATTTGTCTAGCATTGCTCGACATGTGGTTGACCAGAACAGGATTTTGTTGGATTTTCTATCTGAAGACATCACTGGACTAAGTTTACCAGATCTATCAAGAGTCCGATCAACGACTAGGAAGTTAGAATGCAACCAGCGGATGCGATTATAAGTTAACTGTTTCTTTTGAACTTGAAAATTGTTTCTTTCGTAAAACTACTCTATGTTCTTTGATGACCCTAAGTTGAATTCACCTACCCAGTAGTGTGGTGATTGCTTTGGGTATCCGTCGAAACGTACTAAGATCTATTTCCTTCTTCTTGTAGGGCAAGCTTTTATACCCAACCGCGCCACCAATGAACCTTGCAAATCACGGAATGGCAAGTACTTACTCGCTTCTGGTTCGTTGCCAGTCCTTTTAACTTCGCTCATCTTCTGTCATGAACAATTTCCAATGGACAAACTTAACCTACTCACTTTCGTATAAGTAGAACGTGTTATTCACATAATTGCATGGCTGGATTGCGAAACGCACACCGACACCCGATTTCAAGCCTCGCCTGCATTTTGGTTAGCTTAATAGCAAAACAAGTAGTAATTCAACCGAACTATTTAAGCAAGGATATAGCCCGATAATCGAACTGAAAGCTCTTCATGAAAAAGCCCGGTTCTTGGCTGGCTGTTTGTCTCACACGGCTTCGTAATGTGTAAGTTGTTGTCAGAGTTCTGGGAAAGGTTGACGCAATTTCATTCGGACGGCAAAAAGAATACTATCACAGGTTTTAAAACTGAAAAACTGACTGGTGCTTGCGAGGGCAAGGGCTGCAGGAGGTTTTTAATCTTGTTGTTTGTCACTAATCACCGCTTAATTACGCACCTACAATCGCCTCTCCGCCCCGCCCCGCGCTGTGTTATTTGTTGGTAATTTGCATGAATTGCTGCTTATTTAGTCGTCCCCTCCCTCCTGCCGCTCGACGTTTTCCCTCCTTCCCCATCACATCGTATTTTGCGCTCACGGCCTTATTATTTGTTCGCTTTTGTCCTGTCTGGCCGCCTCCTTCTGTCTCCTCCTCCTCCCGCCCGCTCGCTCGCCTCCAAATCCCACCGCTCTCTCACTCTCTACCTTCCTTCCCGCATCGCGCATCGTCCGAAACGATGTTTTTGTGTGCGTATGTGCCTGCAACACGCGCACGCCCTCCACGACACCCCGCTGGCTGGTTCTGGTGCGCTGTAGTTGCCCCAACAACTGGCTGGATCTCCGGCGCCAAACTCAATGTTCGAAGCACCTACGATACCCCTTTACGCCTATGCCAGTCAAATGATGCCTCCTACTCCCTCGCTGGGTGCGCCAAAGCCTCTGGATCCTGCTGCTTTGCTATTGTTGGGCTCAGGGATCTGTCCCGAGTCACAGCTGCCAGCGGGTGGTTCTCAGACGGGCCTGGGTGCTCCACGAAAGAGGACCGCTGCCTGCTTTACTGAGACCGCCAATGATCCTTCCGGTGGCAAGTCGGAGTTTGTGCTTTCGCAGCCACTTCTTTCTCCTGTCACCGCCAACAGCAGCAGCAGCAGCAGCAATAACGTCGACACCAATGCCATCGATGGTAAAGATCGAACCGTAGTCGCCAGCGGCAGCATCGAAAACAGCAATGGTCTCCTGACTGATCCGCTGAACATTTTCGGCATGGCGAATTACCCCAACCCGTCCCGGCTTCTCAGTGGATGTGCGGGCGTAGCTGCATCCATCTCCCCAATTATATGTACACCACAGTCCGCTCTGGTAGAGTTTATGTTGTTTTATTTTATTGCTTTTATCTCTCTGGGTTTTTTTTGTTTATATGTTGCTCATTCCCACTACCACCTTGCTCCCACTAGCTCTGACCACCAACACACACACACACACGCATTGGCTTGCCGTGCTTATGTCAGGATACTCGGTTCAGTTCCATTTGCTTACCACCCTACCTCATTATTTTGTTGGTATCTTGGTTGCTGCATGCGCTTCATTGGGCTTCTTCTCCGCCTGTAAAAGTATTAGTTGCATGCTTCGCAAATGGTTCACTTTCTGGTTTATCAATAACCTCTGGTTTTTATCCTCAGTATCGGCATAAAACTTCGTCTGTGTGTCAGCAAAGTGTTTCCGCTTATTGTTATCCTACGTCGGACAAGCCACTCGGATAGCTCGGTCGTCGCCGATCTTATTTTTAGGGTTTCGTAAATGACTTCTGTGACCATTGCCTGTTCCCTCCATGCAACAGATTCCGAAGATTGAGTAGGTTGCGTTGTTTAGGCGGCTGTAGGGTCTGAGACTAGCTACTTAAAATGTATAGGTTTTCTTATTACCCCTCCGCCATGGGGTGACAGATTCGAGCGAAATTCACAAAACAGCAAAAGCATGTGAAGTAACCGTAGTGAAAAAATAATCCACCATAATACGTGTTTTAATGATTATTGGGTCGTTCTTGTCTGGAGGGTCCACCGGTAGTCGTTTGAAAACGCGACAACAAGATTTTGATAAGGGCTTTTATGTATGATAAGCCTGGACTAACTGTTCTGGGGAGCTTCCAAATTCATTAAAATCTATTTTCCTGTGCTATTGCTCGCCCTTATCTGGGACTGACCCTGATGCTGGGTCTAGTGAGAATCCGAGACGTTGGACCAATAAACTTCTTGTTCTAGCGATCGCATCTTCAGAAATGAATTTGGCATAATCAACAGGTCATGCCCAGTGACGTTTAGCATAAAATTCCGTCGGCTGAGCGACGAGCTCACTCTGTCGACGGCTATCGGAGCAATCAGTGACGCAAACGTGCCGTCTACCGATCTGTCCTGGTTGTGGGAAGCTGCCCAGACGTTCCGTCTTGCCTTGGTACACCAGCTTAGAGTCTACGTACAATCACATGACAGTAATTAATCGATAACAGCAAAGCACCAGCTGCTCTGCTTGTCGCTGGCATTGCCCTTGCGGGCTCCAGCCCGGTTAACCAATGCAGTGTGCAGCCCCCGTGTCCTGCCCCGACAGGCGAGATCGGTGAACATCATTGTTTTATGATCGGTTACTGATCGGAACGTCTTGGACACAGTTTCGCCATGGGGATAGGCCGCGTAATCGGAAGGAGTAAGCATGCTGGAATCTTTGAACTCCTCATTGATTGCGAGTCTCAGCATCCTTTGGACATACAATGTGGGGACTTTATGCGCCAGTACGTGCTTGCTTCAGTTAAACACTACGACCTGAAACAAATATGAGGTGAAAGCTGGACATCAAATTGAAAATTCACAGCAGCACAGTGCCAGGTATAAGAGCGAATTTTTGCCTCAGGACAGTTAGGACCACATAAAGCTCGAGCCCTCCGGTTGGATGTTTCAAGGTCAGCCAGACGAACGTGTGTATGCTTCTTAAAAGAAATCGATGTAATAGAAGCCGGTGGGATGTTTGCTGACTTCTCTGCGACCATTTCCCAACTTTCTGTCATTCTTATCGGTCAGGAGACAAGTGTTTCCTTACCTTTCTGGTTCATGTCGCTTGAGACATCATTATACTCTCCCATCAAACACCTCAACCATAGAAACTAAAATTCCTAAATCTCCTGAACGACTTCAAATAAGCATGGAATCCATTTCTATGCCTTTCCACTCCTAAGATAAGCACAGTTGGATACTTTAACGAAAAATAGATCGTTTCAATCGCCATCCCTCAATTGCTGAAAGTCGCTTGTTTCGTCTAGATGGTCAACATAAGAATGTGATTAGGGAGACCAGTGAGGTCCCCAGCATAATTATATCTTCGTTCCTGTCCCCTGCGTTTGTATTTTCAACATGGTTCCACTAAACATAATGACTACGCCATTGGTTCTAGAGTAGATGCCAGTGTGGGTAGCTGTAAGAGAGAGACAATTCCCAAGTTTTTTAATTGTCCTTCATTTAATCCCTTTCTTCGTTTTTTCTACAGACCTGTCCACTCCCCTTGGTGTGCTACCTTGTACTAGTGAAAAAATAGAAAGAGGTTGAACTTACTTATAGCCTTCCTTCAGTTCGTAAAGCAATCGAGTGTGCACGATAGGATAGCATACCCAAGTAAAATTGCGTTAAACATACAAGGAAGACTGATTATTGCAAGCCTTTCTCTCGTAGAACGTAGGCCCAACAATGCTGCTCAGTTGCAGTACCCTATCTGAAATATTTGACAGGTTTTACTGGTTGTACGCAAATTTCCCGTCATCTTCTGAGGGAATCCCAATGTGCTTACTCATCCGTCCGTCTGCCAAAGGATGTGGAGTCAAGGAATTTCCCAAAACTCCCAGCGACCACGAACTGTACCGGCCAGCTGTTTCATACGCCAGCCCATGTGATTTAGATAGTGGACATGGGTCTGGTAGGGAACCTGGTCTTATAAATTTGCCAAGTTTTTCCCTCGGTAGAAAAACATGCTTAATCTGACTGCAGTACCAACAGCGGTCTCACAGCAACTTATCGACAGCGGCCTCCTGTACTACTATCGATGGTTTTCCCATCGTCCACGCATGTGTGTTTCCTTAGAAGCTAGTATTTGGAAGCACGCAATGTTATCGTTCTAAGAACGATTTTTTATTCAAATTGCCACCTCTGGGCTTCATTATTTTGGTTACGAACCATGCCAGTTCGTTTAGGACGTCCCTCAGCGAACATAGAATCCGATTAATTGTCTACCTTGGAAATATTCATCAGCGTGTGTATCCTGTTTTGGAAGATGCATGGGTTATCCATTTCACAGGATTAAAACTACCCAGTGGTTTCAACCCACCGGGGTATGAAGGGTCGTTTTTTACTCGTGACAACTTTGTGGCACAGAGACTGCCTCCGAGACGAATGATTATCATTTCATACTTAGGTCAAGATTGTTGTGAGGGTGATCGACATTAGTAGCTGTGCCGCAAAATAGGGGATTGCTATAACATTACGTTCTATACATACACGTATTTTTCAACACATTAATTATTCTACCCCGCGGTCCGACCTTCAGTTAATGTGGTAGGGAACCAGCATGTCTACTCCGCAACCATAACTATCTACAGAGCGCCTGCTTACTTCGCTTTTTCCTTTCTACGTATTTTGGAGCATCAAAATTCCTCTCCTAAAAACCCATTCGTATGAATCTCGATTACCATAATTTCTGTATTACAGGCAACGTGCGCCATAGTTCAGGGGGAGCACACCTATCCGTCTCCGACCGTTAGTGTTTCCTAGGTTCCATTGCTTGCCTTACACGGCTGCTTCACTAGTTATTTCGTCTGTAAGGAGAACTCATATGCCATTCTTCATATAACCAGCTTTTTAGCCCCACATACAGCAGAATTAATGTGAGAGTAACGCCGGTTTTAAGAAGTTTGATAAATCAGTCTTATTGGATTCTTTTTGTCTAACAAGGACCACATGTTCTTTCTAACTCCCCAGCAAACTGACCTACCCCTTTCTTACGCACAGGGTGTTGGTCTAGGACCCTACCTAAATGCAATGGCGGCCTCTTCACTGAACCCCATGGCTGCCTTGAACGCAGCTAAGGCGGCCGCAGGGCCTGTCTCCCTAGCCAACGGCAGTCTACCCCAACTAGGTCTGTCCGGCATGATCTCCCTGCCTCCCACGCCAGCCAAGCGACCCGCCCTGGCTGATGCCAAGAGTGGCCTACCCATGTTCCAGACGGAGGTCCCAGCGGTTGCCACTGTGCCCATGGCCGCGACCACCGCGGGTCTCTACGCTCTGCAGACAGCCTCCGTTCCGCAGTCCGTCTCAGATCCCAGTCAGATGTCCGTGGATGCCACCTCGGTGATGGGAACGGCCGACCAACAGACCGGTAGTCTTGCGAAACCGTCCGGCCAAAAGACGGAAGAGGAGTCATCGCAGGCTACTTCATTCTACCCTGAAACATGTAGGTTATTTGACCGCAGATTGCTTCCCTGGGCGCCGCATAATCTTCAGCAATTCCAATCAGAGCTCGCAGATCGTAGCTTTCCGGCCGTGCGTAAAACCAGTTAATCTGTGGCTCATCAGAGAGCGATTGCATAAGGCAGTCTTCCATAGTTCAGCCATTCAAAGATGGACGTGTCTAGCCCATTTCTTCAGTAAAACAGTTTAGGCTTCCGTGATTGCATCAACAGGGTAACCCTGCTGGGTGACGGGCAACGTTTATCGGGCCATACTGTTGCCATGTTTTGTTACATTTTATAGGTAACCAAATTGTCCGACGGGTGTCCAACCATTCCTGTACGTAGGCTTAGACCGAGATGTTTTGGTGGGTGTTCCGCTTAATGCCAGCTACTGATTAATAGCATGTGCTCTTGTCACAAACACATTGGGATCACGTGGACCTAAAATGTTTTTCCTAAAAGTGCAATAGGAATGCTTGATGTCCTCGCAGGTAAGAGGTTGTATGGGGACTTTTCGAAAGTTCACGCCAGAATAGAATGACTGGAAAGTTGGAAGCGTTGGTTCTTGGCCCCTCCTACATAAATCTCTGCGCTAAAAGCCAGATGCTTAGGGCATTTTTGAAGCCTTGTTTGTAACTCAGGCATAAAAGTAGTGTCCCATTTTTGTGCGTCCATCCGCTGCAAAGACATTTCTTGTCTTTCTCTAATCCCAACACTCCTTAGATCCCACCACTTGAATGCCTCAATTAAGTGAGAATAACGTTAATGAGCCTCAAGCAGTGCCGGGGCACGAGCTTTTATCCATTTTATCGTTTTCACTTCAAATTTCTATTGAAACCTTATCAGTGAAAGTGCATTATAACTTGGCCTGATTCTACGAGAAAATTTATCTCCGATGCGGTAGCATAAAAAGACACAATTGCTGAGACAAGAACTCTATTCGAACCCACTATCGCGACCAGCTACCGATGGAAGTGATGGAAGCCCGCAGGGTGCGGTTTTTATAATGGCAGATCTCTTCGCAACCTCATGGCAATTAAGTTGATCAGCCCATGCACTTATTGTCAGTGTTTGTAACTGAGGCGATAGTGGCTTCCTCAGCCTCGTCATGTCGTTACTGGTCGAAGTTTCATTGCCGGTCGCCAGAGCAAGGATTTTATTTGCCTGACGTTTTGGACTCACATTGGACGGCATCATCAGAGACAGCGCCGGGAAGGGGTGGCAGATGCACAGGAGTTGCAATGTTTATTGGATTCAGCGGCTCACTTTCCAGAGGTGGCAGTTACTCATTCATCACAGCGGTTTTTGTTTGGTCGATCTAATTTCACTCGTTAAAGGCGGCGATCTCATCACCGGTTTTGGGTATTTCACCTGAGAATTACCAGTCTGGTAAATGTATTATACCGTAATCCCGACATAGATACTTGCTAAAAGCCCAGACACGTGTTTCGCAGATATTCTGCCGCTGCATGACACAGCTGCGAGGGGTTTGGCTCTTCAGTGGGACCCCCTCGCAGCTGTTTCACGCAGCGGCAGAATATCGGCGAAACACGTGTCTGGGCTTTTAGCAAGTATCTTTGTCGGAAATACTATATAATACCTTTACCATATGGATTTCATACTACTCGTACTACTACTTGTTTTGAGAATGAGCATTACGTGGTTATTCCACAGTATTCGATTGTCTTCGACTCGAATGTTCACTGACATTTCGGTTCTGACCCTAAAAATTCATGTCCGGGAGACTCAACTCCAAGTTCTGCACTGGGTAATTTCTGGAATTATTCACTTAATTACCAGTCTATTCGACTCATCATTAATCTAAGCGGAAGCAGTGTTCATGCATGCATTCTCTGCTTGACTAATTATTTGACCTATACACAATCTTAGTACTGAAGAGAGGAGGTAATTACGCTTGTTGATATATTTCGGACTGCAGCATCGCGCTATTCGCGGTTGGCACCTCATACGGCGCGGCCTTATTTTTGAAATAATAAAGTAATTCGGCCAACCGTGTAAATATTCTGCCGTAACACCAGGCACCCTGGGAAATTCTGCTTAGATAGTCTGAAAGCTTTTATGTGGTGATCCGGGGTCAAGTCAGTGTTAAATGAAGGTGGTAAAGAAATCGAAGATCATTTCTTTAACAAGATCTTCGTTCGAAATGATTCTCAGGGTGGACCACTGAGGGAGACGCCCTCCCGCTTGCCTTCTAACTGAGTCTGCAAGAATGTTGTTTTGTTCTAGCACGTCCAGGATGGGACGCGTTGAACTTGATGAACTGTCGACCTAGCTCTTCATAAAAGAGACATACCGACATTAAAGCATAACGGTCGATTCCTGCTTTCGTGGTGACATGCTAACTACGATGGCATCGAATCCCCCTGTCAGTGTGGACGTGCGTTTATGGCTATTTTATGATACTACCGAAAAGTCATCATGCCGTTCGCGAAGCTTGAGTCATCGTTTGATGGAATGGAGTATTTTCTTTTGACTTGAAACTCTGACCTGGCCTTGACGTAGATGCTCACACAACAAAAGCCAGTTGGTGACCGAAGGATGTTAAAAAAAAAGACCGGAAAACCAAAATGCTCATTTGGTGGCTTATTTGTCGTCATCAGAAAACCATACCAAAGCCCTGGCCCGGTAAAATTGGGATTTAAACCCGGTTCACTTCTTTGCCTAAATTTAGCATCATCCGACCTCCAGGGCAAAACGGGAGCTCTGGGCATCGGATTAGACGCGTGAAAGCCACGCCAATTTAATTCTAGATGTTGCAGGACAAAAATCGACAAAGACGAGACCGGAGTGGCCGTTTTTGGCTTATTTCTCACCAGTCAGTCAGGTTTGGGTAACCTAGCACTCGAAGTTGAACCCCCCAGCCACTTTCGTCAGGTCAGGTGCATTTCCAGTAAGCTGAACGCTCTTCTCGTGATCGAGAATAATAATTAATGCCGATGTGGGCAAGGAAGCGAGTTCCATGAAGCGGTTCAGAAGAATGGCATTCGATCTTTGGAACAAAACGTTTAATCGTTCGTCGCTTCGGATTCTCACTCAAAGCCATAACCAGAGGCAGTCGCAGTTAAGTGTGATGGACGCACAGGGGACGTAGTATTTACGGGTTGCAGTTGCCTGCCATAAATAGCATCTGCATTCACCGCCGGTGGTCGTAATTGGTGCGATTATTGCTTTCCCATGCACATTATAGCGGTCAGTTGCACAATTGCATCACTGGTGTTAAATATCAGCATGATGACTACTCCGCCATTAGACTCTCCAATACTGTCACCGGAAGCGTTGTTTACCCTCGCCCTCCCTGTGTGATCAACGACTTTGTCCAGACAGACTTTCAGAGGTGAATATGGGAGATGTCCTTGCGCTTGTTAATAGACTGGGGGCCATGAAACCATGACTCAGGCAGTTCGCGGCTCACGCGGTCGTCGCCTCGCAGGAATTTGAATATGCAGTCGGGTCCGTCGAGTGGGCCGCGACCTGAGATCTGGCGTTACCCCTCCTCACTGTTTCCCATGTTCGGTCATCCGAGTCCAGATTAATTTCTCACTTTCTCCGATGTGACCGCTTGGCTCACGTTCGCACTAGATCCGACAAATGACTCCCGACGTTCCGTGTTGTAGCAGTGGTTCCTTCGGCCCTACTACTTAACCCCAGGTAGTTGCTTCTGCTCTGTGTGCTAGCAGACGGCTGACGGTCCCCGAGACGTTCTTCACGCACGGGACCGCTCCTCTAAAATTTAGGGTCGGTGTGGTTAGGTCTCTCGTCACGTTTGCGCATGATGTTGACGAATTTGTGTGGGTAGCAATTTGGCAACCTTGTCTTCTAGTTCACTGAAGTGCGTCTCTGCATGCTGACATGGCATACTTACACAACTGCGCTCGCGGATGATTTTGCGGTTGCTGCTGAAACTCAGTACTTGTGTCATGTTTGCCGCTCACCTGAGCACTTTGATGTTGGGCCATTCACTGATCTAAATGAAGTGCGGAACATGCCTCTCCGCAGGCAGTTGCATAATGACGTG